>OZ012705.1:11819057-12419057 GCA_963942595.1 Cylloceria caligata | reverse complement strand
GCCGTTAAGCCAGAAAAACTCTTTCATATTTTATATGGATCCCGTGCGTCAACGTTTAATATCTAAATAAATAATGTATTGATAAATAAAATAAAATAATACATAATAATAAAACAATTACTATAACTTCTAAATTATTAAATATTCGGTCGAATGATTTTCAACACAATATTGTTCTCTGAAGTTGAAATAGCAGAGTTACCACCACGGAGTAAAAGTTACCGCTGGAATTATACCACTGTACATATATATATATATATGTGTGTGTCTACACCCTGAGCTAATTGTCCCCGGCTCATATTTTAGAATGGACATTTTCATATATGCTTAATTACGTCGTTATCTTTGACCATCCAAATAATTCGACGTAGTTTAATATCCTGTTACATTAAATTTAATACAAAATTAGTTACATGCGATCGTCTTAGCGAAATGATCGCGTGAGTCGATAGAAATCGAACCATAATGTCAATCAATCGAAACAAAGGGAATGTCACATCAGCCCTAACATATTTACGAGATTCACATCACCCGAGTCTTTTAGCAGATGCATAATATTCGTTACGTGTACGAAGCCAAGTAGAGCAGTTTGTGGTCAGTTTTATACTAATGACACATGGATAGACGAGACGTTGTGATTTTTTTATTCAACAATGAAGGAACAATGGAATATCAAGATTTGTTTTTATGATTAGCAGGTCCATTATAGAATGTGATACAAAAAAAGTGCTCGAAACACTAATGTCCTTATTTTATAGAATATTTAAAACAATCTGCTAGAGGACGACAGTCTATTTCTATCTCATTCTCACCAATAGCCGATATAGTACTAAAACTGGCCACCGTGATCGCTTGCTGTCGACCTCGGCTCGGTATCAAGGTCGCGCACGTAGCGAATACACAAGGATATTAGCCAGTATAGCTGGATATGAATTTCACAGAAATGCGAAATGCCGAAACGGATACGTTGGACAACGCATTTCACGAACATTCAAGACTCGTTGAGAAAAAATTGTTTCCGCAGAAAGTTAAAAAAGAAAGTAAAATATTTACTTGGTTATATCCTTGATACGAGTGCAATAATCAGAAGGAGCAAAACAATCGTACGTAAGACGTAAACAATGATAAACTTACCACAGGCGGTCCTGGACTTCCACCGGGCGCGGGACTCCTGTTGTTCAACGTATTACCAGCGCCGAGATGATGAGGACTTTTCGCAGGTGGATAGGGACTGGGCGCTGGACTCTGTATCTGCCCAACACTCAACGGGCTCTGCATTGGACTCTGTAGTTGCATGCTGAAGTTGGCATTTCCAGTAGAATTCGCCACGGGACTCGGACTGTTTCTGCTCGACTGTATGGAATTCGACGCGGGACTTCTGAGCAACAGTCTATTGGGACTGGGACTAGGGGTGGGTGGCGCAATATTGGACGCTGGACTCTTGAGTGGAATCGAGAAAGGACTACCAGGTGAACTGACGTTCTGGCACTGTATGTTTTGCACCGATTTCACCGTGTTGGTAGTCTGATTGGAACTGGCGAGACTCAACGACGTGTTGAGACCAGCGTTCGGACCCTGCGCGAATTGCCTTTGGGTCTGAAAATTTCCCTGATGATTCGAGCTCAATGTCGACACGTGACTGAGCGTAGCCGTTGGATCGTTAGCAGCTGACATGTGAGGCACGTTGGCCGTCGACGCGGTCGGCAGGTTTGTGTGCATAGTGCCGAGATGAACGTTGTGATGACTTACATTCGTCGGATGATTTGCGCTCGCGGTAGTCGACAATATCGGGGTATTCGAGGTACTCGTGAATACGCTCGAACTGAGCGATAGATTCGCACCGTGAGAAATCGACGAAGCACTCGATATAGGATGCTGCGAAATTGCCGAACTCGGCACGTGGGCTATGTTTGATCCAACAATGTGAGGTGCGAGACTCTGTATACTCTGTATCGTTTGAAAGGGAAAACTGGCGCTGCAGGAATTCAAGCTACTAGCAGGCGTGAGCCCCGTAGCTAAAACGTTGAGCGACCTGTTGAAACCCTGATTAAGACCGGAATGAATGCTCGATGGTGTGAGATTTGTGTTGAGCGTGTTAAGATTCGTGACTCCCGTGTTGTTCTCGCTTATATTGGCGTTGAGAGTCGCAAAATTTTGATTTATCGTCGAGTTTAAACTCGTGAGGGTTGGATTAACGCTGTTTATGCCGGAATTTATACCGGAGAGGCCGGAACTTATGCTCGTTGAGTTGAGGGTATTCAGACGACTTATGCCTGTGTTAATGCCGTTGAGATCTTGACCGAGACCCGTTAGACCGTTGCTAATACTGTTCGAGGGTAAATTCGAGTTGAGCGCGTTGAGGGTATTCAAACCCGGATTTACTGCTGTAAGACCAGCCGGATTGAGACCCAAATTGAGCAACGGATTCGACGTCGTTATCACGTTCGAGGTGAGTGATGTGAGACTGGTGTTGAGCAGTGATAAAGGCAGTCCCATGTTAAGGCCCACCCCGAAAGTGGGGGTGGCCGGGGGTAGGCCCATACCAGTCCCCGGGGGATTGATGGTACTCTGATTCAGCTGACTCAACTGGTTCAGATATACTATATGGTTCCCGGTCGCCGATCCATTGCTCTGCTCTTGTGGCTGAGGAAAAAAAACGACGATATACCTCGATGAAATATCTTAAATTATTAAATAAATCTAAATCGCTGAGCATCTGACCTTTTGACATTACAGACAAATTTAATTAACACTCCGTTACTGGTAAACATTTCTCACGCGCTATATCGAGCTGCCTTGTGTTCATTAAATATAATAGTGCATACGTTTTTTTATTTTCGTACGTAAAGGATGTTGATAAAATGAGAACTCGTTGAGATAAATTGTTGCTTCCTGGTTGTGTTCTTGAGATTTTTTTTGTGAATTTAATGAATTTTTCTGCTCCCGATAATTCATCAGAGTATTTAGATTCATAACGGGGATTCCTGTGACTGAAATGACTCTCTCCAAAACCGTAACGAAACCAAATTTCTCTAACTACACTTTTCTCGTGTATAAAATTAAGTTTTCATTTGGCGTCGCTGATTACCCAACGGGTAACCACTCTCCACTTTAGCACCGGTTTGAAAGACACGCTCTCAAATTTATCGTTATTTCTTCGCGACTTGTAAGATTCGTTTTTCGGAATAGATTTATTTCTAAATGATATAAGACCACGCGGTATCATGATACCGCGTGGTCTTCTGAATGGTTAAGGATATACATGTATATCCTTAACAATTTCAGAAACCAGAACATGCTAGAGTAACAACAATTTTAATTCTCTTTGTTACTTGAAAAATACTGAACCAAATGTTTTTGTTTTTTTTGGTCAGTTGAATAATCACGAGTGTTTGTCATTTTATGTGCATCGCTCACAATATGTTTATTTTCTCGATCATCGTTTCTACAAACAATTGTATTACGCTTTTATTTATTCATATATGATATTTAAAATCAAATAATAAGAGAATAAAATTAACAATATATATGCCTCGCTTCATGGTCGAGAAAAATGTATGCTTTTTAAACAAAGACAAATATATTTATATGTTTTCGTCCCGAAAATATTTCATTTGCTAAGCATCGAATAAATTCTCAGCCGCAATAACCGCGAGAGAGCGCTGTACGTGATAACGGAAGGTTAACGAACCAATATAATGCAGAATTCCAAATGTACTATTCTACTACACAAGTTATACAGATTTTATGAATAAGAAATTTGCGAATAAAATAAAAAAATTGTCTGTTAGAAATTAATTGTACGAGGATTTTATTTATTGAATGATAAAATGTATATGGTTTCAACAACCATCACGATTGTTTGTGAAAATTGTATTTATTGGAATGAAAAAATATATAGAAACGGTTCAAAACTTGGCCGTTTATTTTATAAAGTAGATTAGAGAAAAAAAGAATCGGTTACTTACGTTGTTCGACGGCTGCTGCAAAGCGAACGTAAGTGGCTGTCCGGTCGAGTTTTGAGCCTGAAGTTGTTGTAGCTGTTGTAACTGTTGAAAGAAAAATGGTAAGAAATTCTGCAGATTTCCTGACGGAAATTGAGAATAAGGAAAATACTCTTGCCTGTTGATGCGTTAGTACAGCAACGGAATTCGTACGACGTGCGGTCGGGGAAGTTGTAGAGGATACAGAGTCCCCGAGGAGCGGGCGTGTCTGAGGCTGCTGCATGCCCACGCAGCACCTCGTAATCCTAGGCAGCGTACAGCCACCGTTTCAGTCTCGTCTTTTTCGTTCTTGGTATATTTTACCTGTAGATCAGAAAAATAACGGAATGTAGTCTATCACAAAATTATATCGTCAATGCAGATCAGCCCACAATTATAAATATTTACAATTTGAAATAAAATAGTTTCATTATCGAAGTAAACATAATTTTACCTAATTTTAACAATTAGTTAAAATTTAATAATATCTTACTTTTAACAAAGTAAAACAAATAACTAATATAGTTTAGTGACATAAAAATGTTAAGCACATTTTTAAATAATAAAAATTTGCTAGTTGAATTGTTAGATGAATTTGTAAATTTCCTTTTGTTCTATAGAACAACTCCTAAATGATCACCCAAGTTTAATTAACGAACTTAACTGTTATTTTACAGAAAACTTCCAAATGTACAACATTAGGTTAAATAAAAAATAATTTCTCACCGTCAAAATCGATGGACTCTATTGTAATAATATGCGATGGACACGTTTGCGCTACGGCGCCACTCAACGCGTCTACGACCCACGTCGCCTGCTCCTGACATTCATGTAACTTCGCGTTTCACCCGCACCTTAGTACACGTACATTTTTCGTTTTTTTTCTAATAGCTTGACTCGATAAGCTTTTTGTTGAGTTAGTGTCGTTACGACGCGTGGCTCGCCTAACGCCTAACAACATTTGCCTGACACAAATGTCGATTTTTTGAACATCTTCCGCCATCAAGCACCTTCCTATCTAATAACAATCTTCAGATTTAGCTTTATCTTCGTTTTGTGTTTTCTTCAAAAGAGACTATTTTCTAGGAGCAAAACACCCAGCTCTCTATCGCTATAGATTAACTTTTGATATCGCTTTTTAACTCCGACTAATTCATGATCGGCATCGAAGCCTATCCTAAATCTAAGAGCGAGAAGTAATTCGCTGACATTGTTTGATTGTTCAGATGACCATCGACACTTTGTACATCGTGAATAACATTTGTTCAAAAACTGTCGTAATATCTTCAATCTTTTCAGGAGCGTTTTGAATCTTCTTCAACAGATTCAATCACGTCAGTTCCGTTGTCATTATGTCGTGTTTTATCTGTAACAGAAAAACAATATTATTAATATTAGCATTTAGGAGCAAGTTACAAACATTTCTTTCACCTATACACTAGATATCGGTTCACGATAATAGTCCAGTTAAGTGTCCACTTAAAGTGTCCAACCATTTTTAAACTTCTTCACAGTGCTCGGATAATTTTATTTTTAAAAAACACAAAAAGGATTTCATTAGATTCCCTGTATTATAAATATTCTTAAAGTTATGAAGTATTTTAATTTGCGCACAAATTTTCACTGTTATTTCAAGATTTGCACCATGTGCTTCGAAAGGTAAACCAAATTTCAGAATTCAGGATTGAGGTCACTGTGTATATATTGTTGTACAAAGCTCGGGCAACTTAATTCATACATCCTTTTCAGGATAAATAAAAGCACCAGAGTAGAAAACTGGTTATTTCAAGTTCAAACTCCATGCAAGATAATATTTGCCACTTATCTAAAATTGCAACAATTACCATTTCCAATTGGTTCATATAGAATCGATACAAGTAGAAATTTGATAATGTGTTCTTTTCATTTTGTATTGTATCTTGATCCTCTAAATCTTATGCTTAAGCATCTGAAGCTATAGGTCAAAAGCTTAAATCTGTATTTCTTAAATTCCCATTGTTTCTCAATACCGATATCGTTATAGTTTAATTATCGTTATCAATACAATTTCAATATGATTTAAGATATTATATTCTGTATTAAAATCAAGACTTGCTCAACTTACAGAGTGAGGGCCATGACACCTAAAAATCATCTGCCCCTCAGTATTTTTGTGAACTTTCCAGTGGCAGAATTGTCGTAACCAATAATCTCTTAATTACAAACAATTTCACAGTTTACGGATAATTGAGAGGTTCGCCTTGTTTTGTCTAAAATATTTATTTCTCTGCTACTTCGAAATCTTTCAGCCAGACATTTGAGCGTATATTACCCTGATTATAAAGAATTTTCCATTTTGCCAATCACTACCATTACTTTTGGGTCGCAAAAGATAATCGCGAACCTGCAAGCCACATGCTAAATATTATCAGTGAATTTCGTTATATATTATAAAAACCATTGCACATCATACATTTCATTAACATGTTTTGTCACTTGGTAATGTTTTCAGTGTTAAAAATATGATACAAGGTATAAGGATCGGCGTTACTGCAAAATCATACTGGATTCAGCATAGCATGTAAGTAACACTATGAGATTGTAGCAAAAGTAAATTTGCCAGGGATAAGCATTCCTCCTACATGAAAACGTTTGAAGTTTGTTGAGAATGAATGGTGACACGGATATGTATGCAGTTGAACGGAGCGAACTCCGAACCCATAGAAACAGAGATATGGCTAGAACAAAAAAAATTTTTTTGAAAAACCACAACATATTTTTGGTTGAAAATGACGCAGAATATAGAAGATATTGGAAAGAATGTGAATGCCAAGCGTTACGAGAGAATGAAGTCACATTTGCTTTCTGGGTAGCAAGGACTCGAGTGAGAATTTTCCAGAGCTTGAAAAACATCATTTTACAAAGCCGACTGGATGTTCAAGGAATTGACGATATTTTGGAGCAAGTTTAGACTTATCGGAGTATTATCGACATCTGGAATGGAGCTTTGAGGTTATACACTCAGCGTAGAAGGTTGTGTGAGAATAGCGTACGTGCCTTCACGAGGGAGACAGACATACACGACGTAGCACCAACACACGCGCATCGTCTCTCATATACAGGCCTCGGAGCGGCGCGCGGTTGCACACAACAAAAGCCCAAGTGACAAGGCGTAAACAAAAGAAAATCGTGGTTCAGCCGGGTTTCGCAGCTCGGCGATAAACGAAAAACGCGGTTAACCCTAACGGGACACTCGGTGGGATCATTGAAACGCTAATATGTGGATAGCGTCTCGTCGAAAAATCGTCAATATTACCTCCGCGAACGCGGTTTAGCCACCCGTGTTTTCACCGTCCTCGATTCTTCACCGCTGTATCGTCCGAGTTAGAAAAAACACTTTTTTCCTATAGCCTCGGTCGTTGTTTACCACGGCACGTCACACGCGCTACGAACTTTTGTAATATTCGATGGGAAAACAGTCGAGTTTTCGGGATCACGACAGTTCCGTATACGCGTTTCACTGTTCGGTGGCAACGGCCATCATGTATTTGTCATTGCTGACAACAAACCGTTTGAAGAAAACCCTGGAAAAAAAGCGCGACGCCAATGTCCCTGGATGCAGGGGGTCAGCGTCTAGGGACCCGACGAATAACGCTCTGCGCATGGGCGAATATTTCAAACGGAGAATTCTTGGTTTTTTATTTATTACAATGTTATCAATACAATTATTCATAGTCGTGAAGTAATAAAATTATTTATAAACAAAATTATTAATATAAATTATTGTTTCGTTTAATAATTTAAGATGAAGCGGTACTCATCTCGGTTGGTAACAAAAATCTTAATGCACATCACATCGCTACGATTGATCCTTCGGATAAAAGAGGAGAACGGTGGAACTGCGTCACATAATTCTACAGTTCCCCGTTCTCGTATTTTATCCGAAAGATCAATCGTGACGGAGAAGTTCACGATGGGAAAATTCTACTATCTCTCTCGTACATATGGTAATCGGAGTGAGACAGACAACGTATAGTACATCGGCTTAACGCATAAAAAATGTTTAATTATGTACACTGAGAAACAAATTTGTTAGTTCGAAAATTTTTTTCGTTGAAACAATTAAACTCTACTCATATTGTTTACATATTTATTTGCATTTCTTAGTACACGGTGAGTAAATACACCTTAATTACAAGAAGAACTATTCATTTTTTGAATTACATTTATGTTAACAAATATGTTTGCCGGCAAATTTGCGTTATACATATATACATCGTATTCAAAATTGATTGTTGGAAAAATAATTAAATTTTTCGCTTCCTCATATTAGAGAAAGCTTTGTTGCAATCATCTTCAACGTCCAGAATGGATAGGGCGCACGCGCGCACGCGCTCGCGCACTTTGTGTGTGTGTGTGTGTGTGTGTGTGTGTGTGTGTGTGTGTGTGTGTGTGTGTGTGTGTGTGTGTGTGTGTGTGTGTGTGTGTGTGTGTGTGTGTGTGTGTGTGTGTGTGTGTGTGTGTGTGTGTGTGTGTGTGTGTGTGTGTGTGTGTGTGTGGCCTCAGTCAAATGTACAGTTTATATCTCCCGAAAACGAATATAGGAATCGATCTGAATTTTGGTACATAAGTAAAGTTCCAACCCCTCTTTCATTGTTGTAATTTTGGTCAATATGTATGCCGATAATAAGATATTATGGTATTTAAAATTTTTCATAAAAAAAACTGCATGCTGTAACTTTCGTGTAACATACAATTCAAGTTTCCTTTTTCTTAACATCCATTAAACCCTTATCTTCAATTTTGTATTTCCCAGCAGCTCACTGTTATATTTGTTCTATTTGTAAGTTATTCCGACAATAACGATTGAGGGTCAAAAATAAAAATAATAATCACTTGAGATAATCGTGTATTAACAGAAATTCGTAAAACAAAAGGTTTTTTACGAGGTCATTTTGTAAGACGCGTATATCGATTCATCAAACGGTAACTATGGCTACAGTAAGACGACTAATCGTTAATAAAATCAGAAATAAAATCTTCTCATATAAACTAAGCATTAGTTAAGTAAGTTATGAGTGAAGGTATTACAAGTGGGCACGATCATTTAAATCTGCAAATTATTGAATTACCACGAAGTATTAATTGCGAAGACGATAAGAGTAATTGTCCAATCGAGTCTATTCCCGAAATAAAATATCAAAGTACAAACTATTGCTATTGCATTATTTAAAAGAAATTTATGTTCCTTTAACGTTATTCTTTATGATCCTTGACAAAGCATCCTCATCCTATCGTGAAGATCTAGGTTTATCGAAATTAAATGCAATCCGTAATACCGTTGACTCCTTGGAGTCCACGTTAAAATTATCAAGAGGACTCGAAGCCGAGCAATGGTTGCGTTATTCTTCGCTGAAAACGGAGAATACAAGTTTGTTGGACGAATTAAAAGAAGCTGAAAAACGTAACAAGAATATGCTCAGTATGTCCTGAGAGAAAAAAAACTAAAGAATCTTGAGAATTACCATCTCCCTGGAGTTATTTGTTCATTGCAGATTTATTCAGACAGAATGTGACAGACTTTGATTTTGGAATTGTCGGTGACCTTCCTCAGAACTTGAAGAGAGAAGTTCAGCGTACCTGGCATAGAAAGTAATTACATAAACGCGGTCATTTGCGCAACAGCTATTTATCTATGCAAAGTTATATGACGTTACAAAATAAATATTATTCAATAAGGTATGACGCACTGTTAACGTTAAACGAGCAGCTGAAAAGTGAAATATCTCTGAAAGATGTATTTCTCGAAGAAAAGAGCAAGCAGGTCTGTACAACTTAATATTCTGTGACGTTTCTTCATTTTTAAATACTATTTGAACTTTTTCAGATTGATGTTCTTGAACAGAAACTTTTAAATCTGGCTGAAACTTTTATGCACAGGGAAGAAACGGTAAAAAGTATTTGTACCAAGTACTTAACTTTAAAGAAACGAAAAGACGAACAGGAAATCTTAATGCGCGGTTCGATCGAGGCGCTTCAAGTATGAATGATAACTCAA
Source organism: Cylloceria caligata (assembly GCA_963942595.1). Lineage (NCBI taxonomy): Eukaryota > Metazoa > Arthropoda > Insecta > Hymenoptera > Ichneumonidae > Cylloceria > Cylloceria caligata. The sequence goes on along the minus strand of OZ012705.1, from coordinate 12,409,037 downwards.
GGCAAGTATGGAAGGAAACATTGACAATTACGTGTTTTTCAGGATGCTCTTAAAAAATCTGATACCAACGTAAGTCTAGTTAACTCCGCGATGACCTTGATACCAAGCAAGGAAGCTCTTTTGGCTCGGGAGACCAGAAGAAGCGATCGACTGGCTCGGGAGAATTCGCTTCTTCGACGATTTCTTCAGGAAGCTAGGAAAGAGTACAAGTGCCTCAAGAGTCCCAGAAGCAGCAGCCTTAATTCACTCAGTGATAAAAATTAATGGATTAGCCTTAAAATTTTATTTTGCACGAATAAAAATCTTTGTCTGATCTGAGTGAAAAGTTATCTCTGTTTCATCAATACAAGAATAAAATGTGGAGTGGAGATCCTTTTCTTAGAAACATCTTAGAAAATGACGCAACAATGTTGACTGTAAACCATAACGCAATAAAGGGAATGTAAGCTGAGCATATAACAGGATTAGCATCAATGCGACATTGCTATATAGAGGTTCTTCGTATAAAAGCTGTGACGCGCAGAGGATATATTCCAGTCGGTGCTTTGCACTATTACAGAGTTTTTCTATTATTTTTTAAACAGTTTTCAGATACAGACGTGAGTAAAACAAATTCTGAGTAGTCGATGGTCTTATAGTTCATATCTTAAGTGAGCAATAGAAATTAATAAAACGGGAAATGATCATTTCAGATGGAGATGTCGGAGCACACGGTATCGAACGAAGTGTGGGACTTAATGTGGCGAACTTTTGAAAACGCTTCGCTCACCTACGACCTCATGTCTTCACAAAATATAACCAAGGGAAATCCTGAAGACAGTTCTCCCATCGATAACTTGGTCGAGCTTGGAATACTCACTGGATTCTTGATTGCCTGCGTTGCCGACTCCGGAATCGCTACACCCAAGGTTCCGGCGCAAATATAAACATAATGAATGTAACAGTTGAATAAGAAAAAAATATCTTTAATTATTTTCAGCTGGAGGCTTCTCTGGAAGAGAAGTTAAAGACGATGATGATAACGATTATCAAAGTAATCAGTTTTCTTCTTTTGGCTCCACTAGCATCGTTTATGTTGATGATCCTCTTCGCCTACAGAAAATTCGTAGAGTTTACTATAAAATTTCAAGTTGGAGATGATTTCGGTGGACTTTTCGAGGGAATGGACTGTGTCTGGGCATTGGAGAAACCCACAGCACTCTCTGTTATCAATGTGCTTGCAGTATTGGAGAATAGTGGTACAGCGATAAACGAAAAATTTTTGTTGGACTTTAGAAATTTGATTAACAAGCGGCTGGTGTCATCGAATATTAAAAAACTCAATTGGCTCAGAGAGAAGAAGTATGGATATTTTTATTGGCGAAGAAATGAAGTAATTCGGATTGAGGAACGAGTTCGATGGATCGACGAATCTGAGGACCATGCAGGATGCGATGGAACATGCGACGACATTAACGGCGACTTTCTGAAAACTATTTTCACGAATGCTACAAATAAACCTCTACCGAGAGAACACTCGACGTCCTGGGAAATTTTAATCTGCAGACCTTGTGCCAAATCATCATCCCGACGTCTTCAGGAAATGGAGGAAGGTCTGATGGGGCTTGACAATAATAATAATGGGCGGAAGACGACGATTCCACTGCTTTTCAGGGTTCACCATTGCCTAGGAGATGGAGTAGCTCTTTTAAGATTATTGCTGGAATCTATCGCAGATTCTGAAATCATCAGGCCCAATAACAGTAATTGCCAAATGACTTTGACTTCATCTGTTAGAATACCGGAAGTTATCGAGACTCCAAAGCGCAAGAAAAATAATCGGGAATTTCGAGTCCCCCTTTTGCGCAAGAGCTCTTCGATATTGGGAACGTTTAGAGAAGAGAACGAAGTCTTTCATTATGCGAATGATTTGTTGAGCGCCTCTATGCCATTTACCACAAGAATTCCACTTCATGTACTCGTTAAATCGATTCTCAGCTACATTGATTGCGGATGCAAGGTCATAAATAATTTAACTATCGATAATGTGAAAAAGAAGATAATAAGAAAGCTTTTTAACTCGTTGACATGTCTCAGAGTTAATTATGTCAAAAGACTTCAGAAAAAGATAACAAAACTTGGAAAATTACTGGCAGTTTTGATATCGATACCAGACTGTTTGACCCGACAAACTTTACGCAGTATGGACAATAGTGCTCTTCATGGTTCTAGTCTTACCGGTGAAAAACTGCTTTCTTGTTGGATGGAAAGTGATGTCAGAAATCCACAGGATCCCAATCTTATGTCGAAGATTAGGGACATCAAAAATGCAACAGGCACCAGATTTGGTGATGTTATTCTCGCAGTCTTGTCCTCCAATCTTCATCGTTACTTCTCGAAGGTATTTCATTATTTACTTTACTCACAATATGCATAAGGGAACAGCGATTGAATTTTGTTCTTAAGATTTACTGCCTGTCTATAATTTTTTTTCAGATCGGCGAACCAGCTCCAAGGAACATGACAGTTGTAATTCCACGGCGGATGATCGTACCTAGTCAGAAGTTGAGCCTCCGAAATGAATTTTCCGTTGGCGTCCAGAAGCTGTGCGTTTCAGAAATAAACGGTGAATCAGTTGAGAACAGCTTCTCGAATGATTGTAGGCTCTGGGAACGCCTCGAGGACGTCTCCAAATCATCAGAGGAGTTGCGAACGAATCCTGATTATTTGATCAATTTTTGGGTGATGAAATGGTTATCTGCAGTTCTTCCCGAGTGTCTTCTCAAGCCTGCGCTCGAGAGTCGTAGTACTCTAGTCTTCAGCAATTTGCCTGGTCCACAGGAAGTTGCCATTCTTGGGTACAAATTGAAGAACGTCGCTTTCTGGATTCCACACAGAGGATCAACCGGTATATGTTGCTCGTTTCTGACCTACGGAGGAAAGGTTCACGTTTCTCTGATAGCGGACACCGCAGTGGTGACAAGTCCAAAACTTCTGGATGAGATACTGCGTGACACTGTCGAGAATATCGAGAAACTTTACAATAGTCTCTCGTCGCCTTGTTTCGCTATGAATTCGAGGGGCAAATTCGAAGCACCCACGGAAACAGGCAGGTTGCGAGAATTTTTTTTTGAGTGAAGATGAAAATAAATTCATTTTTATTTGTTTCCAGGTCTCGGCGTGCTCTGATAAAAATTTCGTTTTTATCATCGATAAAGCATCGACCCCCAATGAACAGACTGATTAACGTTTACGATAGAATCAAAGAATCGTAAAAAAAAGTGTATCGCACTGTGTACATACGAAATCATCAACAATACTACGTTCACTTCACTTTGTACAGTACATTGTAAGATGAGACAAATTACAAGAGATTTTTTTTTCCTTACAGAACGTCTGAGTTTTTTTTTTCTTACTATGTCAGGAAAAAAATCATTCCATGTATATTTCTTAGACTTAAAAGCGTATACAGATAGAGACAAAAATCTTTCATCTAAACAAACGATAAATACAACAGAAAGCGCTCATGGCATATTACAAAACGGCTCTTGTAGCTTCTTGAAGCTATTTCATTGATCAGCCCGCAGAAAGAGGAATGGCCAGAAAACGATGTCGAAAAGTGTGTTGAAGAAGGAAAACCTCGAACGTGGTCTGATCCTCATTCTTGGATTCGATACGATGCTCGGTTTAGCAAAAGGTACCACCGGACTCTGCAGCTCGTTTAAAATCTGTTTTTTCTGCTGTCTCTTCTGCGTCTCATAAATACTAAAGTCAGTGGTGGGCTCGGTTTCCGATTCGTTTGTACTAAAGTCCAGATATCCTCGACTTCTAGAAATGTCGGCAAGTCTTCTACTTCTATATACGAATATTGAAGAGAATAAATAATCGGATCTCCAACATTCTAGTTTTATTTGGGACTATTAAGAATAAGAAATAATCAATCAACAAATGTATAATCAACGAATTACTTGGGCCTTCCGGTCCGTCCCGACTCTGAATATCTTCCAACTTCCGGTGAGCTCCTCGAGTCCATCCAGACATCTGAATTGACTCGGTATTTCGAAACTGATAATCTACGGTCGTTGCAAGATCGACAGCTACAGCTCAAGTTGGAAGTTCGAAGAACAGTGGCGATTGAAGGATCTGCAGCATTGATTCTTCTTGGAGAGTCATCGGTGGATGTTGTAAAACCTTGATCAGGTTCATGTTCAATATCGGCGTCAATTCCGGAGCATTTTTCTTCGAACAATGCATTCCTACAACTGATCAATTGATTTAGCTTCTCTTATATTCAAAATTGAATATCATAAGTAATCTTACTTCGAAGCTGCAGATACAACAACCGAAATAGTATGATCGGATAAATTTCGATCCTTAATCTCTGCTTTCTGCGGTGGCTTCGTCTCGGTGGTTGGTATAACTTGTCGAGCTTCACTAGCACTGAACAGACAATTTAATTAGCTTCCTTGAGTCGTCACTGTAATGCAATTATCCTAACTAACATTGCAGTCTTCGATTTTGCTGACGCGAGCCTCGTCGTCGCCAACTTTTTCGCTTTGCTCCTCAGTGGCAATCTTGGGAATACTGTGAATCTGGCTCTTGGAATTCTACTGCTCTTCGGACACTTCGTTGTAGCCAATTTTTCGTTTGTCTTCTTCTGCACCGGTTCACTCTTGGGACACAGCGATTGGACACTATCGGTGCTTTCGACAACCATCTTTCGAGTTTCTGGGAAATCTTTAAATATTTCAGGAACTCCTAGTTTGATCTGAAGATCTTCCGATTTCTCGATTTGAAGATAATCTTTTTGATTATCCTTTCTATTATTATCCTGCGAGAACCTATTATCTTCCATCGAGATTTTTTTATCTTCCTTCTTGAAGAAACCAGTAAGATCCGACTGACTGACAGCAGCGTCATAGTCGTACGATATCGATTCCAGTTCATCGCTCGACTTGGTTTTGGTTTTTTCAACTTTAACGGATATCCTCGGAGTCTTGCGAAATCCTCCGCGAGCCACTCTCGTGCTCATCGCATTTCCAGCATCTCGATGCTTCTTCACAACTTTTTTATCTATCAAAGACAGTGGCTCGCTGATCGTTTCTTTGCTACGAATCTTCAGCTTGCTCCAGAAGCTTAATATCCTTTTCGAAGTGCGCCCGAGTCGTCGAAGTTTATCACCACTGACGCAATCCTCGCGTCGACCGTTCCTCGCCGAAAGCCTCGCCGAGAGTCTCGCCTCACTCCAGCATCTTCGATCGTATTTCCGTTTTTTCGAGTACGGCAACGCAGCCGCAAGGCTGTTATTTAATTTCGGTGCGAGATCAAGACACTCTAGACGGGCAATCGTGATTCGTTTTTAAACAAGACTCACGTCAAATGACGGAAGTCGATCCGGATGGAAAACTATCCTTTCACTCATTTCTCTATAAACAACATCTTCACGCGGTGCTACTATAATCCTAACGATTCTTTTTTGTCATAGTAAGACTCTTCGGGTGTAATATCTGACCAAAGCAAGATAGAAATTATGAGGCACGGGTTAATGAAGAATAAGATGATCTACGCCTAACAAAAATTCATATAGGTGAAATATGTACAAAACATTTCCGATGAATATAGAACAATGTGGTGCAACACATATATTTTCCATATATGCCGTTTATGGTAAGTATTTTATTTATTTCACATATAATATAGGAAGTGTCTATATTTCCACCTGACAGTGATACTCGAAGGTAATATCATATATTACCTTCGAAATATACAACATACATATATTTAATCCGCCAAAATATTCTATATTTTACACATATGTTATGAATATTTTACTTCACCTATCAAAATTTACACGAGGGACTAATCGTAAGGCTGAATGACATGTTTTCGGGTCCTTTTATTATTTTTTCATAGTCTTTGGACTCCTAGATAGTGTCAAATAAATATTTTATACGTAATTTCTTAATATGGTCTCCTCAAGACACTTATTTTCAAATACAATTGCACAATTGAAGAAAAAAAAAGTACTTACAAAGAGATTATCTAAATGGGACTGTTGATACGGTTGACTATCGGACTATCTAATCGTAATAGTCATTTAGGAAGTATGTCTCATACCATACGGATGTTGAGCGAATATTTTATGGAAATGAAGAAATTGAGAGTATTCTGCCAAGATCAAGGCAGCTACTAAATTAGCCAAACACTCTTTCCTTACCTTATGAAAAATTATAATAACAATAAATTAACAGAGAATATGTGTGAATTACTGAAGTTTTCATAAATAATTTCAAATATTTAGGCAACTTATTAATTTTCACATCTTGTTACTTTCTTAAATCGTGTGAAATAGCAAAATTTCGATAGGAGATTTTTTTAAGACTTGAAAGTCATGAAAAATCTAAAATAAAAATCTTAATTGAAGATGTCGGATACGTTGTCTCAGGGATTATAAATTGGTATCTACCGTGGTATTTTTACAATTTTATTTACGTAAATAAGAAATTTAGAGGAGACGCGACAGGGTCTATCGGTTTTGGTATATTTTATTTCGCCGAAAAACACGTTATGAAGTTTTGTGTAATACTGGGAATGATTTATCGGAGAACTGGCCTATGCAGTAACAGACGAAAAACGAAACGGGAGATTTTCTCGTAGGCCAAAAACATCAGTGCCGCTGTCAACACGGTCTGCAGAAGTTTGGCTTCCATTCCTTTATACAGACCGGCCAGACCTTGTTTTCTACGAATGAACAAGCAATTAACCTTAGTACCATAGTTTTGCTTCAGAATAAATAGTACAGCGACCCTTACTTTAATATGTACATGAGGATCTGTACTGTGCCAGCGTTCGGTGGAAGATTCGGATATTTGTATCCGTGCTGTAAATAATTAAACTTATTTAGTATAAAAGATGGAAAAATTGTTGCGAGATTACAATATCGAAACAAATCTATCTGTGAATATGTTATTAATATTTTCAACGAAATGTATATTAAAAAAGCAAAGTAGAATATATGTGAAATACATCTTAAGCTACGAATGATCAAACCTACAAAATATATAAAATATATACGCAAAACATTTGATGAATATAAATTGAATTATATAAAATATATTTCGTATGTCGCCATGGAAGAAATATTTATTCCACATATACTTATTTTCAATAAAGATTTTCAGTTACTTATTCGGGAGAAGATTATATTTCAATTACTCTAAGCTTTGTTTGCACCAGTTGCAAAGGATAAGTGAGCGTGGTGGCAATAGTTTTAGCAATTGCACCGATAGTGAAGAATATCCATGCCGGTGGTTGAGCTCCGGACAATGAGGTATTAACCCTCCTCTTGATGCTCTCGTACGTCATAAATTGAATCGCTGGATTTGCAACGAGCATAAGACTGGGCAACGTGCCTGCCCACAAGTTTTTCAAGCCCTCGTACTTCCATATGTGAATAAGTCCGTCTGGTTTACAAAAAATTAACACAAATGCTAAATATTTTTTATATTTATTATTCAGCTGCCACCCATTTTCATTGATTGCTTTCTCGATTTTATAGCAATTAAGAATAATTGTAACGTTTAAAGATATGAAAATGACTGTTTAGTTCATTCCACTCATTTCGATATTAACGTGACTGCTTTTGCTGGCAGTCTGCACCGACTTGACTAGCACTGAACGTCACGTGAGAGTAATAAAGTTCACGTCCTCTTTACTATGTAAATCAACAGCGATAATTACATCGGACGGCAATAAAAAATGCATGTATGGAAATTAATGAGCACACCTATATTACTTAATAATTGAATTTCTTCGCTGCAAACAATTCATGCGAAGCACAACGCCTCGGACGCACTGAGAAACTCTATTTGTCATAGATAAATTTAACCAGCTAACGGATTAGTTGACTATTCATATTTATATAGACTGTCAGAAATTACTCATTTCCCGTAAATATTTACCAATAAATAATAGAAGGAAATAAATTATGTTTTCTTAACCCACCTATGAGGTTGTCGTATTCGTTATTGTTCCTCTCAGCGACTCCACCGATGCCCTTCATCTTCAGTCTTGTGTTAACCACCCAGAGAGGTGTTGTCGTGAGAACATTAATAATTCCTTTAAAAAAATTGCATTCAAAGTGAATTTCACAAAAAACGCTATAACGCAATTGTTGACCTCGATGCGGCGTTTCTTACCGGCTATAGAGGCAACCAACAGATCATTTCCAGCCGACTGATTTCTCGAACTTCTCAGTAGCTTCAATCCATGAAATGTGTAGAAGTAAACGAAGTTACTGGCGCAAAGGCTCTGGAGCACCGGTACGATGCCTCTGTACAGTGTGTAACTGAAAATATTTACGCCTGAGTTTGAAAAAGTCGTAAGAACGATAGCATATGTAAAGAGCGCTATGGATGAGATTTTTAAAAATGGTATATTGTTCGTGGAAACTCACGATCCTTCCTTTGACACAAGCTCTTCAATAGTCGTCAGTGTATTCTTTGATCGTCGACCTTCTTCCACTGTAGACAGCAATAATAAAAAATGGGCTATCATTATTCAGTTACTAAGAAAGCATAGTAATATGGAGACTCTGGTATGGAAGAACAAAGATATATTTAAAAATATTTTTATGTATTCTTCATCACTTTCGTTCATCGTTTTGAATCTCCATTTTATTTAATGCTCATCTAAGAGTTTACCTCCATTAATGTTGAAGCAATATAGCTTCTGAAAGTTGTTCAAGGTAAAAGGAGAGCGAGCGAGAGTCCTCGGTAATATACAGCTTCTACGAGAAGCCCATTAGCATACACCATAGTTTACTTAGTATACATGAAGTAATGCTCTAGTAGTGTGGCGGCCGAGTACAACATGAGTAGGTTCGTTGGTTAATGAGTAATGAGCTGACGACTATGCCAACAGAAGTATCTTAATTCACAAGCGACTCCATTTGCAAACTGCTTGAAACTATGGTGAAACGAAAATAACTTCGTTGCGAAGAGAGCGAACGAAGGAAAATGCAAATTCGCTGAAATTTGATTCAACAAAATTGTACAGAGCCGAAAGCCAGAAAGCGGAGCTACAGCTTACACATATCCTCCACTCTTAATGTCGTATTTTTATCCTCAATAACGAATTAACCGTTGAGAGTAAATAAATATCATTTTACAGAAACTACAAAAATTCCCGACTGAATGGAGGATTTTCATAAACAAGTAGAATTCACAAATAGTAAAATAATAACTAATTATTAGTATATTATAGTCGGGAGATTTCCACAGTCAATGACGAACAACACTTTTGACTGTAATATGCGAATTATTATTTATTATTTATTAAACTCCTTTCATTCGGGATTTTTGGAGTTTTTGTAAAATTATTTATATTTGATCATTTTTTAAGTAATACCGCGCCATACGCGGCAATAAATAAGTTAATACAATTCTTTATGTAGCCCCCTGCTGTGAAATAATAGTAACTCGTAACCACACAGCTATTTCATATGAAGTTAGAAGATTATGGATAATGGTCAATTCGGTATATACGATTTTATGGCGTTTTTGCAATAATCAATAAAACAAAGTAGAGGTGAACTATGCAGGTTGATATTAAATGCATTATTCCCGTATTTTTGTTAGTGAAGGAGTTGGGAGTCCATAATTACCGTATTTTTGTCCTCGGGGTAATCAGAAGTAAAAAATACGGAGACGTACAAGTTCGAATGTATCTACATTATGAAAAATTTTCGATTGGTACTATTTGTTGAGACAATTCACAAATTAAAAAACTCCTTAACATCTAAAAATATCACATGAGGAATATATGATAATTGTTTTGTCAAAAAATTTATTTTTTAATAAAAAAAAAATATTTAATTTAGAAACTCACATGTGTTAAACATGTGTCATCATCATAAGTTAAAATTCCTTTTTTTAAATGAAATTATAAATTAATTAGTATTGAAATTACTTTTAAAGGTCATCATTTAGCCGTTTTTAACAATTGTCAAATACTTTTAACTCGAATAGTACAATCCGTATTAATAATATGCCAAATAATATAATAAATAAAAATTGAATTGAAGTTACGGTTTACTCCAGAAAAAAATTGAAAAATACGGTTGACAACGTTATCATAATAATTGTGTCTACTTTTGAAAATTGTGTCGTTAGTAATTTCTAATTTATTCTATACAACTAGGTTCGAAATGAAATTTTAAGAATATTTGTACCAAAGCTGCGGGAGGGTAACAGAAAAGAGGCGCTGCGCTAAGCCCGTCAGTGTGCGAGACAGATGCGTTTGCCAAGTGACTGGACTAGAAAAAATGGATACCGAAAGACTTTCGTTTGTCCTACGAATCTCAAGTACTGAACCCTCAATCATTTTCAAATTTGGACAGAAGCTGTATTGAAGTATCTCTTCCGATTAATTAACATTTTATTCAGATCGAAGAAATTGTCAGATAAAATTGCTTCGTTTTGTTATCGTGAACCGGTTTCCCCCCACTTTCGACCTGACACTGCGCATCTTTGAGCACAGTATGATAAAATAAAACTAGACCGTTAATAATTTTGAAAAAAATGATTTAAATATATACAAACAAGCTGAGTTTTAATGCAATCGAAGAAAAACTAGTTTTTTCACGAATATCCACAAATTGGATTTCTGATAGGTGTACAAAGAAATTTTTATTTTTATTTTCAACTTTACGAGCCAGGTGTACCGACCGATCCTTCACAATAATTTCGCATGTGCGCTGTGTATTATTATTTAATATAGTTACATTGAAGTCTGCTGCGTACGGTGTCCAGAGGGAAGAAGGTTGCCATGGCGACGACGCTGCCCTGTAAATGTCAAAGCATGTCAAAAAATCGCAATATAACATCATAGCCGTACATTGTATTTCAATTGACGAACAAAGTATTTACAAAATGAAATAATTTATTTGCTCACCGCAGCACCGGATATCGCGTGCACCAAGGTCTCGTAAGTGAATATGCTACCTCCATTGTGACCTCCGGTCATTTTGATGAATTATTAATCATTCGCCAAATTTTTAGCCGACGTCTCGAGCTCCACACGTATCCTCAGAATCTGAACATGACGATGAGGAAAATATCGATAAAATACATAGTTTTTCGCTAAAATTCTATCATCTCAATTTATTATTGGACTAACTGTATCAAAGCCCGGTAATTTAACTGCCGGAAGAAGTTTTGATCTTTCTTATTGTACTGTGAGTAAAATAAGAAATAGATATAGAAAAACTGAGAGTGATAAGCGGGCACCCGTGTGCGTTTTTGCTCAGCAGTCACGCCAGCACTGACGCGATACGCGGTTTTCAACCGGCCACATCCGACAACAGAATACTAGGAGATTATATAAGCGGTCGAGATGTGAACGAACGTGTGTAAGCCCACGTGCATTTCGATAGAGTAAGTATAGGTAAGTGTGTCCCGGTGGTGTGGAGAACACGAGCGCTAACTGCGAGGCCTTCTCGAAGCGTTGCACATCGTAGCGAGGGCACGGAGCTGGTATATTAGTTCTCGCTGTTGTGCTCTTTGACTGCATTCTTTGTTAATGCTTGGAACAAGCTTATTACCAGGTATACATAACGACATATCAATCGGCTGGGGTCATATGTGTTGGACTCTCGACGAAGGTGGAAAGTGTCGTACAATAGAAAAATTGATAATACTTGAGGCAATGTACAAAACATTCTTTTTCTAAATAATAACAACAAAAGAACTATTAATAAATAAAAATATACAATTTAATAATTGTAATTATGCATTTTACGTTAACTTTATTATATACTAAAAAATCTAGAGAACATTTTGCTCTTAAAGAATATCACTTTGTTCATTAACGAGTTTTTATTGATTTATATTGGTATGTAATACAACAATCTTATATTTCATACTAAAGTTAATAAAGTGAATAAATAAAAGGTAGTCCTTGCGTCAAAGAAGTCAAGCGAAGTACTATTTTTATGTCAAATTGAAAAAAAAACTGCATGTATCATGCAGTTTTATTTCAGTTATAACATCGTAAATATTTACATACGATTCAATGATGGATATAGGCTCTTATTGTAATACGTAGCATTGTAGTATTACTCGATGAATAATTTTGCCTTTTTTAACTCAAATTTGAATCACTACTCGATGACAACGAAAAGAGAGGTTATACTCAACAAGGAACGTCTAATACGCATCACTATTTTGTTTACAAAACCTCAAAAAATCTCTGTCAAACATCTGGTTACTCGACGATTTTCAGGATTATCCGAAATCATGAAATCTAGTGAACAACAATAGTATTTTATTGTGTAATTCAGAACTATTTTTGTATATGAATTATCAGGTAAAATCCAAATGGACATATTATTCCGTAAACTCGCTGTACACCGCGATTTTTAACTTGAGATTTCAAGCTGAAATGGTTATTAGGCTTATTAAAATTTTACAGGTGTGATAAATGATGTTCAAGTATCAACATATTAAAATTTCATGCGATTTTCTACTACGTTCATTAACGCAAGAACTACTTTAACATTCAATGGTACTACTCGGTCGGTAACAAAAACTGTAATCTGAATTTCTTTGTCACGGATAATCTGTCGGATAGAAACCGAAAAAGTGTTGTTCTCCGACTAACAATTTTATGTAGAACGACGTTCTCGCCTTTTATCCGACAGATCAACCATGACAGAGAATTTCAGGAATGCAAGATTAATTCTATCTCTCTTGCAACCCATACATGTTCCACATCACCTTAATAATAAAATATTTGTATAATAGCGCTTTCCACTAGTAAAACTGAGTGCACGTTTTAACATGCAAATATTTAGAAGCTGAATGCCCTGAGTGAATACTTATCTCACTTGCTCTCATTCAGAAAACTGGACACGGTGCACACTCAGTGCACCGGTGAAAAGCGTCATAAGTGTGTATAGGGTAATATATTTGTAGTGTTATTTCGAGGAAGAAAGGAAGAAATTAAGGAATGACGGACAGGCCAATCAAAATTAACATAAACTATGGCAAATAAACAACAACAACAACTACAATAATATAGAGATATTATAGAAAATTGAGACCGTGGTAGAGAAGGATAAGTGCGTAATTTACTGGAACTGTTCGTTTCCCTCAATCAGGCAGATGAAAGCAAACAAGCCTGACATTGTTGTGCTTGATTACCGAAGTAAGATAATGTACGCAATCGAGTTATTGGATTCCGGTTAACACCGACGTTAAAGAGAACGACAACCGGACAAAGTATCAAGATTGCCTGTTCGAACTTCGCCAGCTGCACCGGGAATTTATGGTCAAACTGGTGGTCCTCATAATCGACGTTCTCGTTGGAATGAAAACGTCTTTCGTCACGAATCTGAAGATCATCTTCGCCTATCGGCAATGTGCCGACTCACTAGTGGATCTGATGCGGGAGGCAATCATTCTGTGTTTACTCCGTTTACTGAAGTTCCACGATTCTGAACTGACTTGACATAGTTTTAGAAGTATCTGTTTTTCGTATCAGCTATTTTTATTCAATTACTTCAATCCAAATAATCGCATTTCACAGACAATTATATATAACGATAATTATATTTCAAACAATAAATTATATTTAGACTTCAATTTTATGGTCGTATCACACGAACCTTGCAAAGAATTAAAACAATTTTAATTCTTACGAAAAAAAAAAGAAATTATTAGAAATAAAATGCTTCGTGAAGATGAGAAGGATCCAAGATATTCCTCACGAAAATTCAATAGATAATATTTTTTCAAGATTTCCGGCAGATGCAGATAGGCATCCAAACAGTAATGGTTATGGTTTAAATGGTTGGTTGAGTCACCATAGCGGATGCGAGGAAGCGAGAGTGAGCGACTAACTCAGGGTCGCTGTACAGCCAGGTGTCACATAGATGAATGAAAAGCAACGCTGAGGAGGAAGAAGACGGGCAGTTTTGACAAGGGTCCCCAGAGAAAGATTTGTAGAAACGCGTAGTTAAAATCGAGGCAAGCGGAGGCCTTGGAAAACGTTAATTTTGTGACCGGTTGCCGCAAAGACTCTGGCGCAATCGTAAGGTTCCGCGTGCGTGAGAACGACGAACGATGAAAGCTATTTACTATCCGGAATTCACTATTTATCTGGGAAGACGGTAACAGCTACAAACAGCTCGAGAGCTCTCAAGGCTTGATGACAAAAAAAAAGATAAAGAAGAGATACGCGACAGCCAATAGAAACTAACAATTCGTCATGAAATCGTTTCTTCCTTCGATTTATTATTTTTTTTTAACTACTTGATAATTATATACATTTCGCTAACTGGAACGCTTGATTGATCAATCAGAAGTCTACAGTAATTTGAATCTTCCGACGTCATCTCTACAATTTTTGTTTCATCGAAAAGAAATATTTACGGAAGGATGATTGTGAATATGACGCGTGTATGGTAGATTTTATGTGTATTAAATTGCGCTGTGTACAATTTTGTACGAAATACAAATTTCCATTGAATTGCTTCACGTGTTTTGTATGTTCAGTTTCGTCGTGTCAATTTAGGACTGTGTTGAGTTACTTTGTGTACAGTTAGGTCTGTATTAAGTTTCAACGTGCCCAGTAGATGCTGTGTAGAGTTTTAACCGTGTCGAATTTTATCGTGTAGGATTTCATCGTATCAAGTTTTACTGTATATCGTTCTACCGTTTTCAGTTTTGCTGTGTACAGTTTTTGTTTCAGTGTACAGTCAATGTATGTCGAGTTGGGTACTGTATAGTAACAAAGGTATACTGATCGTTATACCCTAAGTCGATTCTAATAAAACCAAAAATCTTTGTACTCGCATACAAACACATATACACACAGAATTGCATACACAAACTGCTGTTGAGAATCGAACGGTAATTGCTTACGCAAAACCATTCCAAAAGTTTCTCTGCGAAAAAGCGAATCAAAGTAAATACAGAGCTGAAAAAATCGGTTTCTTGATCGGTATGTACATCGCACACAACAGAAAAGTTTACAAATATTTGTTTGACAGAATACAAATAAATGGTAACATCTAAAAATAAAAATCCACGCATAAAAAAGCATTTTCTTTAAAACCTATATTATAATAATCAAATGTTTATTTTCATTATTCACGTACATAGCGGCGTTGCAGCAAAAAATTCGAGTCCTGCTCTTATCGTAAGAGGGTCGAGGTCAATGAACTTCACCGATGAATTTGCGGTGGAGAGGCGCAGGACGAGGACGAGCGACGACTGTACAATTTCGTCAAGTGTCAGATGCGCACGTCTACCCCGTAACACGCGATAATCGCCTAGTTATACCGGTTGTCTCGTCGTTCGGAGAATCAGACGTTAGCGCGACGCGGTAGAACTTTTATCGTGATCGAGGTACGTCGACGACAAATATGATGTAGATAAACATGGCGACGTCTACGGCGTCGTTACGCGCAAGGTCCGAGCCGTCTCGACGCCTGCGCGACCGAACTTTTGTCGCTATATATTGACTGCAGCCGCAAGCTCTTCTCCCCTCGGAATCGTGGAAAGTTCACGCTAATGCATTGGCCTGTGCGTTCCTTGCACATGCGTAATACGTGTATTGCGATGAAATTTCACGAATGTAACACGATCATCGGATAGCAAAGAGAATTTAATCGTTGCGTTCCAGCCTAGCGGTGAGTGCGTTTCTCTCCCGCCGGTCCGGAAAGCGCATCTCTCGTAATGTCGTTGTCCGATGCATCATTCATTACTCGTGTACTTCAAATTTCAATTGCAAAATATATTTGCATTAACCAGCTGTGTACTTCGATATAATTGCTAATTATCGGATATTTCGCAGGAGATTTAATTTGGTTATTTGGTCAAGAGAGCAGTCGTTCCGGATTTTCATTCATAATTTCCTGGGGCGAAATTAATCAACGGTTCTGATCGACCGATCGACCTCGATAGTTTAATTATACGTTAAACCGCTGGTATTTATTTCGTCTCGGTCCATCAGGTATTAGATAAATATACTTACGTCTTTTATAATCGTTTACCGATAATTTCAGTAACAAATTCGAATTAAAAAACGGTAAAATTAACACTGTCATACGTATTGAGTCCTCGTATGAAACAATCGCTGAATCAACGATCTATTACAAATTTTCATGCATATTTCAATTAGATTGCGCTGTAAATAAAGATGCTACAAGTAAATTAGATTATGAGGATTCCTATGCAAGTCGTGCATAATGCGAAGTGAATGGCCAATCGTTGCTAAAATAGCTGGACCAAATAAATAAAGAATTACAAAAATCAACAACAAAACTTATTTAACTTCTGTAAGTAACTTAATCTCAACATTTTAGTTGATACAAGTTTATTACTAAACTGATTTATGAAATATCTAAAACGTTCACAAGATTTTGATTTATGCAACGTTTGTACCTAACCTTCATTAACTCTTCATAGTAAAAGACGACTACCTTAAATAAAAGTATGTGATTGACGATAATATTAATATCACATGACACATGGACATTTTAACTAACTCACGACCGACTAATTTCATAATATTTTTCGCAGTGAATTCGTTATGAAAATTTAAAGTGAACGCGTAAGATTTTAAACATTTGCAAATTTATTTAATTTAATATGCATAATTACGTAAATAGCAAAGTATAACTGATTTTAAGAAAGCTGCACAGTCAGAAAATGAATGTACACGTGTGTGTTAAATTTACATTTTATTAATTAATTAAAAACAAATATTTAAAATATATAAATAAATAAATTGATATTTATTTATGGATTAAAAAAATTAACAATTCTGGCATATGTGACACAGATAAAATTATTTGCGAATGAAATTATGGAAGTTAACGATCAGTAAATAATTTCTTCCTTCTGGAGACTACAGATTTAACCTTTATTACGTAGACTTAGGTAATATGATAAGAAGATTGCATTTAATCGTATAAATCGTTTATAATAGAAAAATATTATGAGATTTCGCATAGCGGTGACCGCCTACGATCGAGGATAAACCAACGATACTTCTGGAATGACGTATTGATCACCGGTAAAAATACGCGTATTCCAGAAGTATCGTTGGTTTATCCTCGATCGTAGGCGGTCGCCGCTATGCGAAATCTCATTATATTTTTCTATTATAAACGATTTATACGATTAAATGCAATCTTCTTATCATATTACCTAAGTCTACGTAATAAAGGTCAAATCTATAGTCTCCAGAAGGAAGAAATTATTTACTGATCGTTAACTTCCATAATTTCATTAGCAAATAATTGTATCTGTGTCACATATGCCAGAATTGTCAATTTTTTAAATCCATAAATAAATATCAATTTATTTATTTATATATTTTATATATTTGTTTTTAATTAACTAATAAAATATAAATTTAACATCATTAGGGCGCAGCGTGGGCAAAGGTCGAAGTCTTAAATTTCAACCGAGGGAGAATCGATGATGGTAATTTCAGCTGCAATTGCAACCAGCAGATATGTTTTTCCTATTCGTTAGCTGCTATACCGATACGACCAACGCGATTCATTATTTTTGGTAAAACGAAAACTATCTTTTACTTACATAGTCTCTCTCTCTCACGCCTCTCTTTCATTAATTTTTTTTACAATTTCTTCTCTGTAGATTTATTTAAGGGATCATAAGGATTATTTTACGATTATTTCCAACTGTGTAGAAGATTCTCTATGAAAAATAGAAAAAGAGACGTAATTGTTAACTTCTTTACAGGCATTACAACATTATTCACAGTTTTTATAAATACAGATTGAGTTGGAATTTCGGCCTCTCTTGCCTTAAGGTGATGTGACACCGATCACATCATTCCTTAAAATCTTTTTTCTCACTAAACGTCGTTGATTAATCGTAAAAGTAATAGAAGAAAAAAAATCTTATCACATACAATCTATTATTCTACATTAAATAAGAAATTGATAACGTTTTTGTACAGGTTTATTTAAAAATCAGCGTCTTGAAAAAGGAAATCCCTGAATTTCTTGCTTGGATTATAAAGTTGCAGTGAGTGCGCAAACCAAACGTGCCGCGCGCACCTATGCGTGATATTTTTAAATATGAACTTGCTATCAAAAATTCGGATACTGCGGTAAACCCCGAAACAAATGCAAATTGCTTTACTGCGTGTAAGTAAACGAGATTTACAATGACTCAGATAGAGCTGGATACTCTTCGCCGCTTCCTACACCGCGAAATGCCATCCTTGTTTCTCTCGAGCTGCACGTGAGTTTAATTAAACATCCTCCAAGTTTAGAGTGGAGTATTTTCGAGTTTTGGGGTTGGGTGAATATGAGAACATAGGTAAGTCTATCTAGCATACAGGGAGCATATAAAGGTATATCTTGTGCTACGCTGAACTGGTACAGAGGGTCCTTTACAGAAAGAGATATTATAGTGACATGAGCTCGTGAGAGACCGGTGTCCCGGGACGCCCGACTTCTAGACAACCGGAACTGCTAATACAGAGGAAACTCGCCCTTAAACAACCCCTGCCTAGTGCTCACTTCGCCAGAGGCAAACAGATTAAAGCAGGGATCGTAGTCGTTGCCGTAGGCAGTTTCTGGTGGCGCAGCAGCTGAAGCCCTTACGAGAGCAGGAGAGTAAAGGGTAACGAGAACGAATATACAAGACGACCGCGTCACTGTGCGGTCGGCACACACATCTGCTACGTGCAAAGTCTCACGACTATTAAGTTCACAAAGTTACGATTCACCGCTAAGAGTCTAAACTTCTACGAAATAGCATCAAGGAGAACGTACCCAACGATTATTCTCCCATCCTCACTGTACATAATTATTTACTGGTGTTTATATGCCACCTCGCTAATCTTAAAACGCATTATAACGACATATACCATAAGAGAAGCGATTGAACATGTATGGTCAACATAAAACATATTAATAATTAATTGACGTATTTATAATATGAGGATCATCTCATGCTAAATTAGTCTCTCAATAAATAATCCCTAACGGAAGTGAGGTAGTGTTGAGAAGACGCGAAAACACTTCGAATTGTAACTTTTAAAAATTATATTTATCAGAGACAAATAACCGACGTTAAATCCAAGTGCGCCGTATTTTTGTCGTCGCATTTCGATCTATCTTGAGTCTCGCGATAGTTGTGCATGATTTTCGCATTGTCCAATTGTCACACGTGGGTACCGCTCCGATGACTATCGGTGTATCGATTGAAAGTCTCATATGAGTATAAAACTTGTACAAAGCAACTGTCTCGTAGTAGTCAACTGACTTTTACGCTCGATATCTATAAGACGCGTATGCGAGCGCAACCACGATGCAACTCTATAATATGGCAATTGCGTTGGTTCCTCTAGGAGTAAGTATTAAAGTAGAATGCTCGGTTAGTGGCAGTACATGAAAAAAAAAACCTTTCAATCTAACCTTCTGAATCATAGGGATAATAAATAAGGATGTAAAAGTGCACTAATCACCGACAATGCTACCCATCGACTATTCGTCGGATGATGAGAGAAATTCAACGAGTTAAATATATATTTATTGTACAAGTATTAGGTGTACAACTTTGCTTCCGCCGTTTTTTTCCGACATTCGAGGCTTTATTGTAAAAAACTGGTTATACATTTATGATTCAAAGTATTGTCCATCACTGGCCACTACTTTCTCCCTTCTTTCGGGCAGCGTACGAATCCCGCGTTGAAAAAACTGGTCATCTTTTGAAGCGATCCACTAATCGATCCAATGTTTTACTTCTTCAGAAGACCGGAAGTGCTGGTCAGCCAGGTCGTGTGCCATTGATCGAAACAAGTGATAGTCAGAGGGACGTCTGGAGAATACGACGAGTAGGGTAGGACTTCTCATTTCAACCTTTCCAAGTATGTCTTGACCACTTTCGCAGCATGGAGTCGAGCATTGTCATGCTGCAAAATCACTTTATCGTATCTGTCGTTGTATTGCGGCCGTTTGTCTTTCAATGCTCGGCTCAAACGCATTAATTGCGTTCGATAACGATCACCTGTGATTGTTTTAATCAGTTTTAACAGCTCATAATACACTACGCAGAGCTGGTCGCACCAAATACAGAGCATGACCTTGGAGACGTGAATATTCGGTTTGGCCGTCCACGTGGAAGCATGGCCGGGAAATCCCCATGATTTTCTGCCCTTGGGGTTATCGTAATGAACCCATTTTTCGTCCCCTGTCACAATGCAATGCAGAAATCCCTTCCGTCTTTGCCTCACAAGCAAGCAAACGCCGTTCAACATCTCTCGGTTTCAACTCGTACGGCACTCAATTTCCTTGCTTCTGAATCATTCCTATGGCTTTGAGGTATTTTGAAATTGCTTGTTGAGTCACTCCCAATGATCGTGCCGATTCTTCTTGACTTTGACATGAGTCGTGATCAAGTAATGCCTCCAATTCAGCATTTTCGAAAACCTTCCCTCTTCCACCGCTATACGGGTCTTCGACGTCAAAATCACCGTTCTTGAAGCGTTGAAACCACTCACGAGACGTTCTTTCACTAATAGCGGCCTCACCATAAATATTTGAGAGCATTCGATGAGCCTCAGCCGCAGATTTTTTCACATTGAAGCAGAAAATTAAAACCTTCGACAAATTACGAGAATTTGGCTCGTAAACTGACATTTTCAATTGAGAATAACTTTATGATGCAGACACAAATCGACTAATGTTTCTATGGGGTTATGTTGACAGATGCCTAAGTTTATTGCATGACGTCTCTATGATCTATTTATTTCCACCAATACTTACCGCTAAAGCCATCTATAGGAAAACGGCGGAAGCTAAGTTGTACACCTAATATATATTTACTTATATTTACTTATATATAAGTATATATTTACTCTTATATATACTTATACTTTTATATATGTATATATATAGACTTTGATATTTAAGATATACGTGGCCAGTTACTAGTGTAATTCGTCTTAAATTATTCTATTACTGATCATGTACCAATTCATAGTCAAGATTTCTGTACCAATCTCTATACTCAGCTTTTCCCTACCATTCGACACGTATCCAATAGGGAAAGGATGCCAACCTGATGATTAATTAGGGTACTCCTGCAACCTTGTTAATCTTACACAGTCAGAGTGAGAGGTCTTCCTTATGTAGTTAGTAATAGGGGAGTTTACTTTATCCACAATTGTATAAAAGCGTAATCGACGGTTGGAAATGTGGTCGATCGTAAATTTATGATAACTGTTTATGATAACTGGTCGATTTCACACAAGATCATTTTGTATGCTGTATTTTTGGTCGCTGGGTCATATGGCAATGGGCATTGATTTTCTAATATTACCTCACACTTTTATATTAAATTTAATATACGATGTATGTTTAAAGATATCCCATTATAATGTACTATATTGAAGTTTATAATATTATGTGTTTCGTACGTATTGTTGAATAGTTTAAATAGACACGGTTACACTATTTAAAATACGATGTTAATATTAACCTTCGGGCGTGTAAAATTGATTTATTGTGTGAACTCCCTGGGGAGTTTTCCTTTGATCTGATTGCAATACAACAGATGGCTTGGAGCAGGTACAACAATAATAATTCGAACATACATATAATACTAATAAACGAGATATATATATAATTCGTAGAGTCACAATATACCACACATAGGCATTTATCCTCTAAAATAGTAATTACGAATGACAGGTTTGAGAAGTTCGGGACTTCCCGATCAGTATACAAATTGACCTAGGAAAATAATGCGATATAAAGGTGTGAACTTATCTCGATTGTTTGAGAGTGCAGTCGATTGATCGGTGGCTCTTTCGTTGACTCTGGGGCTCGCAGATATCCTGACCACGCTGACAAGGTGAGACCTCGGAGAACGGACTGGCCAAGCCCGTTCCAAATGAGCAAAGATGAGTACGTCTCGTCCAATGTAAAAATCTGTGGTCCACGGGAGGAAAGTGAAAACGTTCGGTAGACTCGACGTCCCCAGAGAGAAAGAGGAAGAGCTTTTGGAGGCACGAGTTTCCTCGGCATTTTTATTTTCGATCATGCGCAATGGCACTTGCCTGGCTCGAACCCCCGCATGAGCACTCACCGCTGGTGGGGGTGTCGATATCGATTTACCTCTCGTGGTAAATCGATGATCGAACTCGATTCAGAAAATAATTCCTTACAAACCCCCCCTTTTATGTGATTTCCTTATAAAAGGTACAAACATAAATAGGCTATGATTAAGATTTCCTCTAACTCCTGATCGCTCTTGATCTCAATTATTCGTGACCGAACTAAAGAGGACTCCACACATCCATCCACGCACACGCTCTTTGTCATGTCTTACATAAACTCATACAGTATAACGCCGTTACTCTTCGTCGCTTCTTAAATTAATTATGATTAGGAACCGACAGGGTTCCAGTCGGTATTATTCGCTCAGAGAGAGAACGCGAGAGAATCAATATGTACTTCGACTAATCTACTTTACTCATCATAGAGGCGGTATCAACCTCGGATATAATACTTCCTCAGGTTTGAGCGATTGTAAGTTCCAATTTCCCTTGTATGATCTTTAGGATCTCTTAATACAAAAGCATTATTTCCGACTGGTCTGACAAGCTCATACGGTCCTTCGAACAGATGGAAAAATTTTTTAATTACTTTTCCGAGTGCATTTGACAAATGCCTCACCCGCAACAAAACAAGATCGCCTATACCAAGCTTTACGTTCGAAACATGTTTTTGGTATTTCTTTCTTCTTTCGTAATTTTCAATTATATTTTCCCGCGCAAGCGAAATTAGATACTCGGGTGATGGATCTTTCCCTTCAGGGAATTTGATTAACTTGTGAATGTCTTCTTGCACCGGATTTCCAAAGTGGAGCTGCTGGGGGGAGAGGCCCGTAGTTTGATGAACAGTGATATTAAGAATTGTTTCTATTCGAGGAATTAACTCTACCCATTTAGTATGCTTTTCGGCACATAGCGTTCTGAACAATCGTCCCAACTCGCGCATAACCCGTTCGGTTGGGTTGGATTGAGGATGTCGTATCGAACTATATAATACTTTGATATTTTGTTCTTCCAAAGATTTCTTCCACAAATGAGCTGTAAATTGGGTGCCATGATCAGACAAAATTCGCCGAGGCTTGCCAAACTTAGGAATGAATTTGCTAGTGATCCTGTTCACCGCGGATCTTGCTGTTGCATTCCTCATAGGATACAAACTCACATATTTCGTGAAAGCATCAAGCATTACGAATATATACTGAGTTCCCCCCCTCGCCATGGGAAGGGGCCCATAAAAATCAACAGTTACAAGCTCATTTGGTTCCTTTGCCAAAATAAGGTTGTATTCCCCCTCCATTGCAATGTTAAGATACTTGACCCTTTGACACAGGTCACAGGATAACACCAACTGTTTTACATGATTCGACATAGATTTCCAATAATAAAACTTCCTTAAATGCCCCAGGGTTTTATAAACTCCGGGATGGCCTAATTTGGAATGGACAGCTTCAATTAAAGGTTGTTGTAACATTTGTGGGATCATGACTTGCCAATTCTCACTCTCGTGGTGCCGATGGAAAACTATCCCCTCGTATACTTGATAACATGCAGATGCTAACTCCATATTTTGACCTTGAATACATCTTTGAATTATGGGATCAGCGCTTTGTAATTGTTCCAAATGCTTAAAGTCTTGAGCAAGAGCTTTATTAACCTTCACTAGTGCAATTATCACCAAAGACGTATCCTCATCATCAACTATCCACGGCAAAAAACATCGATGTAAAGCGGACACTACCATTCGTGTATCGTCATACTCATTAAATTTTTTATCCGGGTTTCTGCTAAAAAAATCGGCTACAACATTATCAACTCCTCTGCAATGTTGAATTTTAAACGAATACTGATGTAGAAGTATGGACCATCGAGTTATGCGGGAGTTTTGGAAATTTGCGGTTTTCAGAAAAGTAAGACTTTGATGATCTGTAATTATAAGGAAAGGATTTCCTATTAAATAAATTCGAAATTTATCTATCGCGTAAACTATCGCCAACAACTCCTTTTCCGTAGTCGTATAGTTAACCTCGGCTCGATTTAAGCATCTACTAACAATGTCGATGATATATTGATTCCCGGGCGCATCGACCTGGTACAATATCCCACAAATGCCTCGATCACTTGCGTCAGTCTGTAATCGGAATTTGGTATCCGGGAGGATGTGGCTCAATCGAATACCTCTACAAAAATCCTGCTTCAAGGTCCGGAAAGCTTCGCTATGTCGCGACTCCCACCTCCATTCTTTATCTTTCATCAACAACTCTCTTAAAGGATCGATCGCATAACTATGACGAACGTTGAACTGCCGGTAATAATTACATACTCCAAGAAATTGTTGTAGATTCTTTTTATTTTTGGGCTCTTCAAAATTCAAAATGACGTCTAACTTTTGCGGTTCCGGCGAGATTCCTTTACTTGACACAATGAATCCCAGAAAGGGTACTTGATCTTGCAAGAATTCGCATTTAGATAACTTAATCGTGAAATTATATTCCGACAATCTATGAAAAATCCTGTCCACTATTTTAACATGCTCCTCAAACGTTCCCGTTCCGATGAGTATATCATCAATATAACAAGAAATATAAGCATCAAATTCGTTACCGAGGGCGAAACTTAAAGCCCGAATAAACCCACTCCCCGCGGTTTTAAGACCGAATGGAATTCTACGAAATTGATATATTTTCGAGTCAAAAAGAAATGCGGTGTACTGACGAGATTCCTTGCGCAATGGCACTTGCCAGTAACCATGAGTTAAATCGATCTTCGAGAAGTATTGAGCTTTGTAATACTTTTGTAATAGTTCGTTTATTTTAGGGGGTGATTCGTGATCGTCCTCTATAACGTCGTTAATAAATCGTGCGTCCAAGCACACTCTAGCCGAACCGTCATCTTTAACAATAATTCGTAAAGGATTACAATACTGGCTAACAGCCCTTTCTATTACTCCCGTTTCCAACATCTTTTCGATTGCCTGTTTAGTCGGTTCTCGCAACCGGTATGGGATAGGGTAGGTGTGTCTAATGCTCGAAACCTCGCGTGTTAGTTTTATGTGATGTTCGTATCCCTTTGCACATCCTGGTTTATTCGAAAATAAGGTCTTATGCTTTTGCAACATATCGGCAACAACTTCCCTCTCCGGCTCCTTGAGCGATGTTAGTTTCAACGCGACCGCCCGAAGCTCATCTGAAACGCTTTCAATGCTCTCAACTCGACCCTTCGTGCACATTGATTTTTCTACTTCCGCGGTTTTTTGTCCCTCTGACTTTTCTATAGTTCCTTCGTCCAAATTAATTATGAACACGTGAGTATTATGTTTTTGTTGTTTGCACAACAACGTTTCTGATGCGCCTCGTTCGAACATCACTGTGGATGGAGAAAGAAGTCGTCCTCCTACCTCGATAGTGTGCCTTTTATAATCAATTATTACTTCATTACGCGACATCCAGTCGTTCCCCAAAATGATCGTCGACGTGAGATAAGGAATGATTATGAATGGAGCGCTAGACTTTCGTTCTTCTACCTCAATGTCTAATAATATTTGATGTTTTATGGTTGTCGATTTTTTTCCGATAGCCGTTGTTACCCGAAGATTCGAGACGGGCAATAATCTAACATTCTTTTGACTCTTTACAACGGATTTGTAGAAATCTTCCGAAATCGCAATTATTTGACTCCCTGAATCCAATAAGACCGTTATTGTTTCATTTCCCACCTTAATTTTAACGTGGGGGCATCTTGCAATTTTTCCCGTGGTGCTAACTACTTCATGGTCCTCCTCCCCTTCGATTCCCGAAGCTAATTCCTCAATAAAATCAAAGTCTTGACACGTTGTCGGACCCGTGTACAACGCGCCACTATTCAGTTTAAAGAATTCGTTGATCGATTTTGGCTATTTTCTCCCTGACCCGTATATTGTTTATTCGTACCATTCCTCCAATTCGGCGGCGGGTACCGGGTGTTTGGCAATACGATTGTCTTGTTCGGGTGATGATTGTATTGTGGACCCCTTGAGTAATTATTATTGTTTCGGTGCCCACCATTATATCGTGTATTGTGATAATATTCACGCGAGCTTCTACCTCTCATATTATTGTACCTGTCATTGGATTGTACCTGTATTTGTTTCACGGCTTGTCTACCACTACCATAATTATACGACAACTTCTTTTTTTCTCGTTCTCGGCGAATAGCATCCAGACTCGCCAAAGTCTGACCAATAACACTACTATTGTTATAATTTACCGTTGCCAAGTTCTCCTTGACCCATAAAGGATATTGTTGTACTATACTGTAGTTTATTTCATACTCGTGTATTTGAGGATCAAAATAACGCGCTTCCTTTATTTGGCGATAATAATACGTCTGTAAACTTTCATCTTGTTCGCTAAACCGACGATCGATCCACGCATTTTTGAACTGGACTCTTATTGGAATCGAGTAAAATTCCTCCAAAAAACTCGTCTTAAATATTTCATACGATTCAAAATTCGGTTTGGTTTCTAACCATAATCCCGCTCTTCCCTCTAAAACATGTCCGATTATCATCAATTTTTTTTCCTCGTTAATGCTTTTTACTTTAAAAAATCTCTCCATCTCCTCCAAGAACTCCATCGGGTTTTGTTTTGTTTCGTCAGAGAATTTTGGCGTCTTAATATCTATTCGAAAATTTGTCATGTTACTTACAATCGCTACGATATCCTCATTATTCGCAATGTTTTGAACCGCACCGTTAGCTTCTTGTACATTATCTATGACTCGCTGCGGTGTTTGTTGTCGTGCCGCAGTTCTCTCTGCTTCGAAGTCGCGTCTCAGTTGCTCCAATTCGAGCCGTTGTCTATATAGATTCTCTCGCTCTTCCTCGAACTCCCTACGCCGCGCTGCTTCGCAGTCTAATTGTCGGTCCTCTGGCACAATCGGCATTCTTTTGGTTTTATTCTTTTTTTCTGTGAATTTTTTTAAATCAAACCTTTGTTTTATCACTCTACCAAATTTGGTTACATATATTTTATCGTCCGCAGCCATCCATTATATTACTCCATTATTAAGAATATTTCTATTTCATTGTATTATTATTTTTAACGTTCCCGGTAACCGTTACTGATTTAGTATCACTATTAATCTGTAACCTTATCGGGCCCCGTTGTTGGGCGCCAATTTGTAAAATTGATTTATTGTGTGAACTCCCTGGGGAGTTTTCCTTTGATCTGATTGCAATACAACAGATGGCTTGGAGCAGGTACAACAATAATAATTCGAACATACATATAATACTAATAAACGAGATATATATATAATTCGTAGAGTCACAATATACCACACATAGGCATTTATCCTCTAAAATAGTAATTACGAATGACAGGTTTGAGAAGTTCGGGACTTCCCGATCAGTATACAAATTGACCTAGGAAAATAATGCGATATAAAGGTGTGAACTTATCTCGATTGTTTGAGAGTGCAGTCGATTGATCGGTGGCTCTTTCGTTGACTCTGGGGCTCGCAGATATCCTGACCACGCTGACAAGGTGAGACCTCGGAGAACGGACTGGCCAAGCCCGTTCCAAATGAGCAAAGATGAGTACGTCTCGTCCAATGTAAAAATCTGTGGTCCACGGGAGGAAAGTGAAAACGTTCGGTAGACTCGACGTCCCCAGAGAGAAAGAGGAAGAGCTTTTGGAGGCACGAGTTTCCTCGGCATTTTTATTTTCGATCATGCGCAATGGCACTTGCCTGGCTCGAACCCCCGCATGAGCACTCACCGCTGGTGGGGGTGTCGATATCGATTTACCTCTCGTGGTAAATCGATGATCGAACTCGATTCAGAAAATAATTCCTTACAGGCGTTGTTCACATTAGTCCACACTGACGATTGGAGTCAACGGCCAGTGTTCAATATCTGGCGTCGATTCACAATATAACTAGGTGAATAAGTAGGTGAATGAAATTCAATGATATTGTTGGATTATATTCTTGACATAAATCTCTATTGTTTGCTGATTATTTATTGATTACCATCTACTCATTCCGAACATAAATATGTTGTAAATTTTTAGGAGAGGCCTAATGATTATAACACAATCGATTGTGTGAATTGAACAGAGTGAAAAGTGTTACTATGTTAACACCAAATAAGTAAACACTGGTCAAAAGTCCACACCAATCGCCTTAAAAATCTCGGTTTTTTAACAGCGTATGTTTGCTCACGGAGGAAGCTTTGTTTTCATGACATTTTTTTCGCAATTTTCATGTGGCGATACTTAAAATGGTTTAAAAAGTTGAGAAAAGGGGTTTAGAAAAACGAGCTTATATTTAATACACGAGTAAAGCAATAATCTCTCTCCGATTGTTGTTATTATTTACTAAATGTATCCAGTCATTCAGGTTTCATGACATTGTGCATTTTTTTAAAGGAGAACGTGATTGCTTTAACTTCCGTAAAATGTTGTCTATTGTGCTAAATAGTTCTGGACAATTGCAGATATGTTCTAGGTTTTTTGGTATTGAAATTGGCCGAAAAAAAGATTTGGATTTTATGGGATCTTGAATTTTCAAAAAAGTTTACGTTATCGCATTAACTTTCGTAAAATTTAAGCTTGGCGAGTTAAAACTTTCGACATAAACTGTAAAGACATTTGTATCTTATCGGAAGACCCATCGATTGGGCAATTGAACTAAACTCTTGCGCGCAAGTAAACCAGTAGGAACTCTTTATCTATTGCAGTGTTGCGCTTAGAATTTTCTTCCGAAATAATTTTTTTTTTTTTAACGCGCGATCACGAGGCCACTCACACCGGTACAGGAATGCGCTGAAGCATTATGAAGTGACGTGCCTAACGATAGATAATCCTAGCTACGACTGCATGAGCAGCGATAAATGTTAACTGACGATTCATCGATTTTTGATAAAGGCAGCTAGCAACTGCACTCACCAAAATCGGTCTAAGTCTTCACGTCAACCTGAACGGTTGAGCTTGGGTCGAACTCGCTCAAAATATGAAAGTCTTGAGTTAATATTTGAACGGAACGGTTGGTTTCTCGTCGTAAAGACTCGAAAACGTTAAAGGAATTAATTTCTGTACGAATTAACCTGTATTTACCTAAGTAACCTCGTGTATTTACTACGCTCACGCGCGTACTAACTACTCATTGGCAAACGATCCCGAAATAGACTTTTAAATATTATCCCGTAGACCGTACAATTATATTTACGTGTCTACCGGCATAACAGCAGTTTTCGTTAAAATATATTAGAACGAGTTAAAATATATGTGTAGAAACCACAGAAGAACTGCGATTTTAATTGTTCAACAAAAAATTTTAAGTAGGAAATTGCACGTTGCTTTCTTTTTCTTTTGGTCCCTTGTTCACAAAGCTTTCTTCATGTGACATCCGAAAATTATCAATTGTTCACAAAGCTTTCTTCATGTGAAATCCGAAAATTATCAATGGAGTTTCTCATAGTATTGGCTGTATGGTCGAAGGATGGAAAGAATGAGGAAGCAACTTGCAAGGTTCTACTTTGTACCTCCTTCATAAATTCATTGATTTTTATACGTTGTAATATGTGATATACGTTAAATACGAAATAAATATCTAAATATTACAAAGAGCAATTATAAAATTGAGTTTTTACGATCACATTACAATGGTTTAAAAATATCTTCATACCATTCATCCCTTTTATTTCCTTAATTTATTTTATACAGCATAAAAGGTAATATTCATCAATTTAATGTGATTTGAATCGATTTATGACTTTCATCGGGAACTTAGTCCTAGTGGAACATTGTGCCCGAGCCCTTTACGGGGCAAACCTTTCACATTGTCGGACTCACGGGCAAGCTGGCCTCCCACGCGAATCATAGAAGCCTACAACGGTACCTTTGTGAGCCGCATCCCTGGGCCTCATGTCCAGAGGTCCGCGAATCATTCCGTGACCCATCCCTATCACCTTTTTCACGAGTCCCACGATAACGCCTAGGGGGCAAATTTCCGTCAGCTCGTGCCACGAACCGCCGAGTCTAGTCAGTTCATGTGCCAATCAATTTAATGTACGAAAATGGGAACTTCAGAGGGAAATATATTTAGAATAAAAATACATTTTTTGGTTAAATATGTAAAAAAAAAAAATTAATAGTTTGGTTTAATTTTATTTCAAAATATCCTTAATAACAAATCATGCTGCATTCACTTATGTTTATTAGTATTTTACTTCTGCCATTTATAAATAGGAAATGGTTTTTTTAACATGAAAATGAACTGTTTTAAAATTAATTTGCTTATTTAACAAACGCACGATTGTTAAAAGAGTTTGAGTTGTATGGTCACTTGTTAGAGTTCGAAAATGTATAAGCCACGTTTAATGTTTTCCCAATATCACCGGAATGTGGATGCATTCTAAAAGCGTATACCTACACGTTATATCCCACTGTTCCTATAGTCATCTCTCAAGCTTAAGTTTCGCTTTACCTACCTTCAACACTCTCGCGGTTTCATCGGACCCCTCCTGCTGGGCGAATCCCACATGACGTGCTAGTGCGGTTGTCTCCCAGAAACAGAAAAGCGCACCTGCTACCGCAGAACCAGCAGCTGTATTCAGGACGATAAGGGCAAGAACGTCTAGTTATCCAATAAAAAGTTATCCAATAAAATCGCGTTATGCAGAATTACTATGTTCGATACACGAATGTGTATGTATGACATAGTTCGTTATAACACACCACAATATTAATAGCAAAAGAGGCAAAGTTCAAGCAATCTTCAGTCTCAAATTCACTACAAATATCTCAAAGGTTTTAAAATGCAAAAATCGTGTATTGTGAGAAAAAAACAAACAGAAAATGACATTTTATCATGAAAACAAGAACATTGTTAGTGCTAAAAAAACCTTTAAAGAAGATTAACTTGGACTCTATCATGCACAGTTTTAGATCTTATTTAGCTCAACACGATCCTAAATCAGCACTGAATCTATCGGGATATTTTTATAAATAGCGATAAACGTCAGCTTTAAAAATACAAATTGTTTTCATCTATAGATCAGCTCTCGAAAATGCTTCAAATTTAATGGGCTCCAAACGACAAGAACCCCCACGTTGATTCAAGAAACGTTGAGTACAACTGCATGTGTAATTTTTCAGTACTTATAAAACTTATTCGTATACTATTATCACCATTACCTGGAATAAATGTAACATGAGGATGGCGTTTTTGAAAATGTCATTATTGCAATAAGATAATGTGAATAAAGATATTATTGTACACGAACAGATTAAACAAGTGTCAAGAAGTTTAGTGAATCTGCAACGCAACAGAGGTAGTACCGAGATAATATATATGTAGGTAACGACGAAATCGCCTTGTCGGCATATAAACTATACATGTGGTATAGTATACAGCCAGGCGTATACCTCGGTGAACACGTAAAGTGCGAAAGCGTGGAATCGATTTAAATAAATTTCAATTCAAATCGCACATTCGCTCGGCGCGATGGTGGTGACTCGAGGTGAAAACGACTTTCCGGCACACCGAGCGAGGGATTGAATTGTCGTGAGAGTATTTCTTCGTGGTACTTCACGCGTTACTGCTGTGAGTGCTCGGAGAACCGTGAGAGTAAGAGAAAGGGAGGCAATGGACGCAAATAAAATTGGTCGCCCTCCGCCAGAGCGAGAAAAATTGATGGAATACCCTCCTCCCTCAACGTTTCACCCCGCTCGATCAAGGAAATTAGATACTCGAATTGATAGAATTCACTAGAATATCACGTTGAAATACTCTGATAGAATAGAAATTGTGTCGATATCATACAGCGATCAAATACCAACGATAAAAATGTTATTTATTTAAAAATTTATGGTTATTTGGTTTAATTTTAGCATCTGCGTAAGAACGAGTAGCGTGGTTCGTCTGATCTCGATGTAATGTTATTACTCTGCTGTTGGAAAGCATCGGACGCTAAGAAAACTATTCCGGGAAAGAAGTATTTCTTAGTATAGCAACACAATGTTCCATACCATTAATCATTTTCATGAATAGTAATGAGCTTAATGGAAAAAAAACATAAACTTTTTAGGGAGAACAAAAGGTTAGTCTTACCTGACATAATTAACTATGTTTCTGGTGATAAAGTGATCATTTTTGTAACATACTTGGTCGTATAGAATTGCATGTTAATCCCATTTTCTAAAAAAAATTCATCTGTACTTTTCTAGATGAACCATTTAATAATTTTTCAATTTTAGCGATGGAAATTTTTCTTCTTAGAAATAAGCATATTTCATACTTACAAAACATTCTTTATATTTCGTTATTTCTTTATTCCCGTTGGTAAAAAGTGATTCATTTGTTCTCATTGTTGAAACTTTTGTTCGCTACTTTAGAGCGGTCGGAGTGGTCGTTCGATAGAAATTAATTAATGAAATAATCAACTAATTAGTTCTCGGTTGAAGAGTGAAACCAGAATAGCGAAAAATTCAAGACTGTCACGAATTTTCATTGCTCTCTAGTTAATTAGTACCTGTGGGTTCAACTCTTGGGGTTCCAAAGGCGTTTGAAAAATTATCGTGAGCCCTCGCAACACTTGAAGTGAAGAGCGAGCTCACGACGCAGAGTAATATCGTTTAGAAGCATAGACGCCTCATTTTTCTTCTCTTCGTGAAACCTTTATTAAAATTCTGTAACAAGGAAGGAGACGGTCAAGACTTTGTAACGAAAGCAATGATGGAAAAAAAAAAAACATTTTATTTGTCGATATTTTTAACGAGATAGCGAAGAATATCACATTTATACATGTTTATCGATTCATAGTTAATTGCAGATTCAACAAAATGTTATTTTCAATTAAAAAATTATCCCTCCTCTTCGTAGGACTCATAATAAATTGTGAAATAAAAATATGGATTATATGTTACGCGTTCGTGTACCTTGATTACGTAAGAGAAATCCTTGTCTATTGGGCGACGTGGGTTCGTTGCTCTGACGTGGAGTGTTATTACTATTTCCTATTTTATTTTTCGTTACGAGACCCTTGATGAGAACCATTTACTTGTCTTCAGTGTTGTCAGAGTAGGGATGAGAGGAAGTCGAGCACGAGAAACGTCCGATCTTTCTCTTTTAACAATCAAATAATGGAGGCATTTCACATAATTATTCGTCAGAGAATGACGATTCATTTCTTTTCTTTTTAGCATTCGCAAAATACACAAAATTGCCGTCTGTAGTTTCAAATTTAAAAAACAACATTAAAACGAAACCGACAACACGCGAGGATGGACAACATTCGAATGAAAGTTATTCAAAGTAATATTCTCACATAATTAATGTAATTTTTCTATTAAGATAATCATAATGATCATAAATCAATAATTATATCAAAGTATTTTCAATTGTTTGAGGAATAAATCATTTTTATTTCTTTTACAATAGCATTTCATAACAATTTTATCAGAATAATCGTTCTAATGATATTTTATTCGAGCGGTGTCCATTCTGACAGTTAAATGCTACAAATAAGAATTTTTCTTACAACTCAAGCATAGTTTTAATTAGGATTAAAGTTAAATTCATATATCATCTAATTTTTTTCTCTAAACTGTCCAATAAGATTTCATACGCAACCCTGTAAGCTTGACGTAAATCAAATCGAAAAAACAAAAAATGTTTGCGCGTAAAACGTTTTAAAATATCTTATTGACCTTGCAATCAGAACTTTGAAATAGCTATCGACAGTATCGAAGTTATCAATAATCTGTTTTCCTAATAGAATAAAGAGTATCGAGTCACGTGAGTAGGATACAGAGGCACACAATTTCTTACAAATGCGATATAATGGAAAAATTGGTTATATTGTTATTTATTGCTCGAAGTTCATTAATAAATGTTTCTCATAATTGTTGTATGATATCGAATCGGGTTGTGCGTTGCTAAATCTAGATTCAATGTTTATTATTGTAAATTGGATGATAACCACGTCGGTAGCGCGGCAATTCCTCCCGTAACAATTCGTCCTGACAATTTATCCCATAATAATTGATCCCGGCGATAATCATTTTACTCGTGATATATTTTCGAGGTCATATTCGATGATATGGCCCGTAGTTGTCGTATATTCATCGAAATATATAACCGCTGATCAGTAGTAGTGGCCGTATTCTCGTTGATTTATGTATTCGCTAGTATATCTACATGCATTTCCATCGATACAGCTGCGTTACTGCGTACGGTCGTCTTCGATCACTTTGCTTCTCGAGATATCGTTCTTCAAAGTTGGCTTTTCAAGTTTGTAGGGATCCAATCGCCTTTCGGTTTCGTATATCTCATCGTTCCATATTCAAGATTGCTTTCGCTTCATCAGCATCGAATACACTATTCGAAGAAAAATCTATTTTCCTCTTTCATATCTTTGACAATCGGAGCGGTAAGAGTGGTAGGAAGGGACGCTCGAATAAGACAGCAAACAAAAATATTTATTACGGAAACAAAGCCTTATTAATTATTAGTAGACAATCGTAACTTAATGTTGTTAGTATTGTCTTTATAAATCTCTATTTCTTTGTTTTGCAAGAAAATTAAATTTATGAGATGTTGATGTGAGGATAAAGTGTTTAGTTATAGCAATATCTATTACCACTTTTGAAATTTTAAATCTGTTTATGAATTCTCGTTGGGCTTAATTCGTTTAGGGACAAATTGTGGCGGGAAAAATTGTCCGGGTCGAATTGTCGGAACCCTTCGTGACGACGAAACTCGATGAAATTACGCGACATTTTATTTTCGCAAACATCGAAATTAAATAATATATCCGTCCGCATTTGTTTCTCCTTTGTTCGGTTCTTTTTCATAATTTATATCTACATTTGTAATTAGTATTTACACGTATACGGTAATTGGTTCAATCATGGCGACGACGACGAAGACGATGACGACGACGACTCACGAAAAGACCGGAAGTCGACCGTAAATCTTCTCGATCCTCACGATAAGCATGCGTATTTAACAGCATTGAAAAATAATTATGCCGAATAAAGTCTCGAGTCCTCTCATTAAAGTGATTACTGTGACATCACGGTTTTTTCTTTCTCTTGTTCAATTATAACAACGCAAATATATTTGCTGATCCTCGTACCTATCGCGGGATCTTTTAGACGATGTTTGCTCGAGGGATTGCGAAGATAAATATTTTTTATTTAACTTAATGACTATAATTTTTCGGCAGGCCTTGACTTCTCGCTTTTTTCGTTACTCCTGAAGTTTATTTGAGCATTTGCTAATTTTCATCTCGAAATCGAGAAGATCCAAGTCGTTCGCTATTTCCGTTTCAATCAATTTTCATTCAATCTTTTTCATTCTTCTTATTTATATTTATAGATCTGTAGCGTGTTTATTTTTTTTTTTCCTCTTTGAATATCACTGAATCGAGCACGATTTTCCTGGCTCGGAAGATCGAAGCGTGATTCTCGAGCCTGGCGTGTTGTTCTCATTCCCAGCTGCCAGGGAACACGTTTTGGTCCTCATGATCATAAGATCTGTCCTTATACTAGGACGACGAACGTTCGGTGCTACGACCCCGCAAGCGTCGCTCAATCGACGCTTTATACTCAGGGTGGCTTTGTGCTTCGGCTGCAAACAAATTTTAAAAAAATAAAAAATCGTTACTTTGAGCTTAAGCTGAGAGATTAATTATACAGAATTGGAAGCATTTGTAAAAACATTTATTAAATAAAATAACCTTAATTATATTTATTATAATCAGTCTTCGTTGTAAGATCAATTATATTTCCATTCATCGATTAACCACAGAGGCAGTTGATAACGAGTAATTCATAAAGAGCGCAAGAAAAACCGTCAATTTTACGTTTCTCCATCAGCATGGAATTTCGGATTGGATATAGTCTTGAAAAGGTCATAATTCTGCTCTGGCTTGATCGATATAGGTGTTACGTTATGATTTATGCTGTGATTTTGCTATGCCGCTAGTCGACTTAGATAATTCCATTTGGTTTACCGTTTTTGTGGCAACGAGAATAATTCAATTCTACTTAAATTTACCACAATAATCAGAAAATAACTGTTCAACTTGGAGTCTGATATATATAACCATGCTCCTATTATTTACTTTTATTTTTACAAAATAACAAACTGGTATCCTACCAGTTGTTAATATAATAAACTATTTTGTTATTAAACTGTTAAAAATAGTAAAATCTTTCATTTACATCCAACGAGGAAGTAATAAATTTATTGAGCCTCACCTGTGAAGGTGGAAGCATCGTTGGTGATCCAAAGGTCAGTGGGACTTTTCGGTGATGATTCGGTGCCATTTCTAATGGCAAACCGGCGACAACGAATAGTTGGTAGAAGAGCTCGTCTACGTGGTAATTTCTCTTGGCCGATACCTCGACGAAGACGCAGCAGTCGTCCTGCGTCGAACAATACTGCTGGGCCTCCTCAACCGTCACTGACCTACTGAATATTATACAATCGAAGCAACGGTAATAACAAAAGGCTGCAGCTATGCCTGAAATTATAAATAAATTGAAAAAAAGCTCAAAAAAAGCTAACGCACTTTGTCTCACGATCACATTTGTTTCCCACAATCACCATCGGCACCTTGAGACTATGGTGACTCTTGCGACCCTTGGCGCCTTGCGTAGCACTCACTTTTGATTCGAGAATCGCTTCTCTCAGCCTGATCGCCTCCTCGAAGGACTCTCGGCTGTCCATGCTGAATACCAACACGAACAAATCTCCTGCAAGCACACGAATAAAACAAATTTGTTATACAATAGCAATACATTAGTTGCCTCGGCAAAAATCATTAGCAAATATTAGTGACAGCAGAATTGTTCCCATATCAAAATGATTTTATTGTATTTGATGTAATGAACAATATATCATAGATTTAAGATTTTATATAATACCTGATGTAACATAAACACAGCAGTCAGTGCAGAATTGTTTTTGTTGGAGAGCTTTGAGATTGATCGATTTATGTCCAAAAGATAAATCAATAAATCTACTTTGAGTCATTTAAATATTTTTCGATAGGCATATCAAGGTTATCAGATATGGTTTGCAGATACTTTTTCAAGAAAATATTAATTGCACCCAGCGCCACTCGAATAATATCATATTCCTAGAGTATTGAACGACTTTGCAGGCAATCGTATTGCCTGCAAAGTCGAGAAACGTAGTAGAAAGTGAATGTTTTATCGTTATTGACTAGCTAGCTTTTGCAAAAGTCTTATCACACGCACATTGTATGTACCAGTTGTACAGCGTCCTATATGCGACGTCGACAGCGAACAGGATCTTTCGTACTCGCCAGTAAACCACCGTAAGGGCTTTTCCGTGCATTTGCTCGCACGCGAGACTATCCCGACCACCCTGCTAAAATAGCAATCCGCGCTCGTGGTCGACCCTGCTATGAATATTTATCCGAGAGCGGATTTACTTCCGGCCTGCAAGCCAGCACTAACGGGGCGAACCAGTTCAACGCCACCCTCTCGTGCATGTGTGGAAATCAACCACACTATACGCAACTGATATTAATGGAATGAAAAATTACTCTCCCCTACCGTCGACAATGATAAAAACCCGGTTAAATTATTTGCACTCTACCCAGTTATCAACAATATATTATTACGCGATAAAATCATAATTTTGCACATCAAGAGCGGGGAATAAATTTACGAATAAATCACAGTGTGTAACTTAATAAATTAAACTATTTTACTCGCAACGTGTATTATATTCGATTGAGAAACAATTAGTTTCGAAATTTAGACAAATCGATGGATATTTTACTATAATACACACTCGACATTTAATCCAATTAACCGAGTGCATAGACCATATATAGTACGGCAATCGTGTATAGCGCAGGAAAAATAACTCTTGTTTCCATTTAGAACAAATTGCCATCTCGTTACTCAACTCGATTAAGCCACGTCGTTTGACTGCTATCGTGCAATACCGGTCGTTATCGCTAAAAAAAAACTAGGAACAAACTGGGTGGAGGCAAAGGAGCGAGGTATGCTGATGGTAGAAAATGCACGTTCGTCACGAGTGAACGACCGGATATCACATATCCGACGAGTACACACTTTATAGTATGTGCTCTCGGTTCATGCTGTTATGATGTGGAGAAAATAATACTAATCGTATGTCGATAAATATCTATGAAAAGAGGTTAAATCATTGAGATATTTTACCTCATATTTGCAGTCTCATCGTCACCTTAACTATTACCATCATTGTCATTAATATTATTTAAGTGTAAATAAGTTCAATGTCAAGAGAGACTGGCGCGTTATTGTTGGACTTTTTTTCACTTACGACAAAGAAGGCGGATAAATTGGATCTAAAATTGTGAAAATCGTATTAAGACAAATGGTCTAATAATCGTCAGGGTACCGATAGTGATCATGTTTTTTTTTCTTGATGCTGTTCGTATTAACAACGTATTTTAAAGTAATCTGTCGATGGTTCGGTTCCCTGATATTTTTTTTAATCAGAGGAGATCATTATTATGTTATTTTACATTGTAAAGCTCATCGATACACGAATTTAATACATAGACTCGAATCAACATATTCGAGTCTATGTATTACGAGCACTGTGGTTCACCAACGCACGCAATTCTGCGAGTAATCGCCATACCTGTCGATAACTGGAATAAGCAGATTGAAGAACAAATTTCGTTATTCGTATAGTAATTTACACAAAATGCAAATACAAATACTATGACTGTAATTGTCACCATGTGTATGTACGTCTACTACCGGAATGGGTAACTACTCGAATGAATACCCTGAAAATTGAGAATTTTCACATTCATTCTTCATATAACTTTTTTGTATTCACAAAGCTATGAGAAAGCACTTTCCGTCATTTTTTGGCTTCTTCGTAGAAGAAGCATTGTAAATAACAGAGACTTACGACTCAATATCAAACATATTTGGTGATAACACGATGCGTGTTCAAAGTTTACAGCTCTATTGCTCAAAATTGGCAATTGTTAACGTCCTCTTTGATACACAAACACACACACGCGCACACGCGCGCGTGCGCGGGTGCCGAATGTTTTTTTAATCCGTTTTCTGAATTGTTCAGATAATTTTCAATATCCTAGCATGAAAATCTTGAAAAAACAAATGTTCATGAAAACCAAGCTCCTCTATGAGGAAACAAAATATTTTTAATTTTTTCGTGATCACATAAATATTAATATAATTATTTCAAATAAATAAAAATTATGATAGTTCTAAAATAACAATAACAATTATTCTTATTACTTGTAATTATTTAATCGGAAAAATATTTACAATGAGTTTTCATTTAAGCGGAGCCCGTATTACGTGATCTATGGAATTTCAAATAAACAAAAGTTTTTATTATTAAGGTTGTAAATCTGTATTTAAGTGAAACTTTAGTACTAAACTAAATAATTTATAAATAATAATAGACTCGCAGCCGTGTAAATGTTAACACTTTATATAGATATAGCGTCTATATCCGGTCAGTAGGATAGATATTTTTGCGAAACACAACACAGGGTGCGAGATACGTGATTGCGATTCTAAGCGCGGGAATAAAATAATTTAGTAGAAACTAAACTATTTTTATAGTTTAGTATGAACCAAACTATATTTCAAATGTCTTTATATACATAAGCAAAATCGTATGTAACAAAATTGTTGAACCGATTTTGAAATGTCTGTCAAGGAGCAGTAAATAATATTTTACTGAATTAATCAAAGAACAACAATTCTGCAGTGTTTTATACGAATACAAGAGATTCAAAGGCTTACGACGATCATTCAGAACTTTCCATTATTCATAAATGCAACGATTTAACACGTATGGCGATTAATGGGACATATTCATGGTGATTACTGAGTCAACCGTCGTCTGAATGATAAATCGTACATTTGTGCCTTTTAACCTTTATAAAATATTTTCTTGGCACGGAAACTGCTACGAGAATTGTAGAGGAACTTTCTTATTTGTAACAATAAACCGATTTAGGTATAAGAAGAAACTTCTCTTTCTAACAGTATAAATTCATCATTAGGCTAAACATTGATGTAAAGGTGCACTAATTACTTATGCAGCTACGACTATTGGCTGTTTGTCAAATGGTGGAAAAAACCCTAACCTAACTAGCCGTGATGAAAGTATATCTATACGTATCAGTTATTAATTGATAGATCATCAGTCACTGCGCTGTTCACCTTGTCTTATAGTTGGAAAATGCTTCTTGTAGGTACCTTTGACGAATTACGAGTGATTGCGAGGAAATCTGATTGTGGTGGGTTTGGCAGGTGAATATTCTCGGTAATTGCCTCAAGTTCATAAATTTGATGTCAAAGAACTACTTACATCCGCAGATATAGTTATTTGACGCCACTAGATGAACTACGGTTATAGACGAAGAGATAAAAACGAATTATGGTTTTAATGATCCGCTAAGTAGAGTGTTCCGTAATGACAATCTTGCTTCTCCGTTTGTATTTTTACTTGGGCACCCATTTTAAGATATTCAGTGCTTCGTTAACCTTTCGTATCGCGAAGCGAACTAGTATCATCATAATTATTTTCTATATTTATTATTATTATTTGTTATTTACTATCACTTGAACAA
This sequence comes from Cylloceria caligata, assembly GCA_963942595.1. Lineage (NCBI taxonomy): Eukaryota > Metazoa > Arthropoda > Insecta > Hymenoptera > Ichneumonidae > Cylloceria > Cylloceria caligata. The sequence goes on along the minus strand of OZ012705.1, from coordinate 12,368,311 downwards.
CTCTCATGCAATTATTGTAATGTTCTCGTTAAGAGTTTGTCCAACCCACTGCTCGATAAATAAATGCACGAATAAATATGCGGCGATACACATAACTCACATTCTTTTTCTTTGACGTTAAATAATGTATTTCAAAATAATAGTTGCACTGAATAAAATTACGTAAAAATATTTTTTTTAAACATCTGAGTAAAACGGTAAAACATTCCATTGGGACATTTTAGAAGGCACTCATATGATTGCTGAGGAAAATGTACGCGTCACGAATGAAAGGCAAATAATAAATAACGAAACAGGAACAGACAAATAGAAAGAAAAAAAAATTAAAACCTGTTTAAAACTAATAACTGTACTTGTGCAGTGCAACTAGCAACGACGGCAGAAACGGTTTTTTTAAATCGCGTGCTTTAATTAATCGCCTCCAAATATTGCAATTAGTCTATCAATCATTCGCGCACTTTTCTGCTTTGACTAAGATCTCGTAAAGCACAATCGGTTAAAATTGACAAGTTTTATCAAGCAGAACGTGAAGAGGCATTACGCTTATGTCTAATTTTTTTTACCAATTCAAGCCTTCGCTGCTAGTTGTACTGCACAGGTACGATGTTTCATTATCGCGTGCGCTAATTAATAACCACCAAATGTTGCAATTAGTCTACCAATTATCAGTGCATCTTCCTGCTTCGATTGAGACCTCGTAGAGCACAAAAAGTTTTATCGAGCGGAATGCGAGGACGTATTTTTTCCGTGTCTACTTTTCGACCAATCCCAGCCTTCGCCTTAAAATGATGTGCTACCTCTCGGTTGATAATAAAAACTGTAATGTACATTTTTCTGCTACAATTGATCTTTCTGTACAACTGAAGCGTTGTAATACACAATTCATCGTTCTTCATTTATATTCGAAAGAATAATTGTAACGGAATAATTAGCGATGGGAAAATTCTGCTATTTCTCGCATTCATAGCTATATGAGAGAGAATAATAAATTCTTCATGATAGTTTGTTTTTATTATTTAAATACTTTTGTTAAGAACGAGGGAATTTAGACCAATATAATTAGTATGAGTTTAATGTCTTTATTACCGACGTGGTAATGTTTATGTTTCATATGACGGTTATTTTTTGACAGTAAAATCATGAAATATAATATTTTATTTTGTAAATATCATGTTGCGAGGTGGTGCTTGTTTATTTTGTTTTAACGGAACCGTTAAACGGAACATATATCTTGAAAGTGAGTATGATTTTTTATTTAAATATATTTGTATTAAATAATCTTTTTGTAAAATACCAAACTTAAAATTGTCGGACTTGTGATGCACTTTAGGAATAATTTTGTCACATTGAAATGAATAAAATGTGTAATTATAAAAAAAATGTCCATCACGCATTTTCAAGAAATTGCAATAATAAAAAAATGCCTTAGTTTTTTCTATTCGTAAATTCCTTGCTATCGAAAATGATTTAACTGTGTCAGACATTTTATTCTTATCATATAAGATAACGGTGTAAAGGACAATTGAAGCCGTTGAGGTGTTGCCGAGTTGTGATTCCGTACGGATACAAAAGTCGTAATTTTAGCTAAAAATTATTGTTTTTTCTAGGGATTTCAAATTTGGCCAGGGCCAACCATAATTGAATTAACCATAAATTTATATCAAGACGAAGGAATCCTATAAAGATGAACCATACCCGTTCAATAGTTCTTCCGGACGGACAACCGACGAGACACTTTCAGAAAGGTAAAAATATGTAGGCCCTCTTTTAAAAGAGTGCCTAAAAACTAATGTCGCACTGTTTGCCGACAAAAAAGATGACTGTTCTACCACTTTGTGGTACCTCAAGGTTAGCAGTATAACCAATGATATTGCGTATGAACATTCACTGACATTAGTAAAAAATTGAACGAATAATTTCGTGATATCTCTGAAGTAATGCGTGCATTTATGTTTGGATTTCCATTTCATAAATACTACAAGTTTCGCTTGGAAAACTTTTATACTAAAAACAAACACTAGAAATACGTAATTTCCCAGTATGAATGATGTTGTGGACTCGTAGTTCTCCCCACTCATAAATAATTCCACTTTATGATCATATATCCTGGCAACCCGAACAGAAAGAAATCGCCTTGAATTATCATGAAAAATTCCTACATATACGTTTCCAAAATCAATTATCTTCGGTATCAAACTTCGAAAATGTCCCAAGATGCCATTATATATTCTTGAACGATGCGCGCATGTGTTTACATAAAAATATCGCGTTAATGTTCTCTCGAAACGTTCGGATGGTACGTAAGCCCGTATCGTCCAACAAGCGATCCTGGTAATTTACCAAGTTCTTGGCGGCTTAAAGATTTCTCAGTGTCGGAAAGTTCGTCGTTGGTCGTCGTCCTTGGCGGTGCTTCACCACGCGAGAGAGTCTTCAGCTCCCGGGAATCTTGCTTCTCGTAAATTTTACGAGCGTTTACAGCCGCGTGAGAGAGCGAGTCCGCTCAGAACCGCACTATTGAACTCTCCTTTCCCTTATTCCGCACCCTGATTATACCGAATTCGGGCTTTACAGCTCGGGACCCTGGCCTCGCCTTCTTCTCTGTGAAAACTTTCCGTCTTTTCCTTCACTTTACCCTTCAAGAGAGTCTTCCTACTCTTTTACAAGTTGCAAAACGAGGGCTGCACGTGTACGAGACTCGTTTTTCATCGCTAATTAGAATACTTGAATATAGGATAGAACGGGGTGGTTACGAAAACCTAAGTATAAGTTGAGATTGAACGAACAAATAAAAAACAAATATTTAAAGGACCCTTGAAGCAGCGTTGAAAATCGTTATTCAAGATTATCAACAAGTATTTAGTTATTGGGGTGTGTTGTGCGTTACTCGATATTCGTCATTAATCCATCCTTTCTTAAACTTTTTATTCATGACAGCTATAATTGTTCCATATATTATTTTAACTGTCTGAAAAAATTCATTAATCTTGTGCGGGGTTGAAACTTGGTTTTTCATAAAAAGGGAATTTTTCGCACCATAACACGGATCTTTATAAATCCGTCCATCCATCGAAGGGCTCTCGAAACCTTTCCTGCGCGTTCCGCATTACAACCCCGTATCAAATAAAGGCAGCCTGGCACTCGTAACACCGCACTTTACCGAATTCCTATGCTATCCATCGTCCCCCTCGAGTATCTCTACTTATTCTCTGTGACTCCTCGACTTCTACGACTTTCGAGTTTCATTCGCAAGGTCGAGAGAAAAAAGCTACCAGTATCAGCGCTCTTAATATTCCGCATGTAGCATCACGGAGTGCCAATATTCGTTGGCACACCATTAAAACTAATATATTCGTACGGAATTCATCAGATTTCTACAATATATTTAAAAATAAAACGCTCGACAATTTCACTAAAACATCACACTACAGAAAATAATAATAAACATAATTACAACATTTTTAGAGAAGAAATTAATTTAGTTTTTTCTGAAGAATAATAATGTTCCCTGTATCTTAATTTTGTTAAATTTATATTCATAAATATTAATTCGGCATAGATACATGCGTAATGTATTCTCTCAAGAAGTTTATTTAATACAAATGTTCCGAATTTTTACCAACAATTTAATATTATTTATTTATTTTACCGTATGGGATCTTCTGAACTGGGGAAAAATGTGTGGGAACCGCAATAACTTGATTAGAGTAACTTATTTGACTAACTTAATATAATGATAACAAATCTACTTTGTTACGGAAGCAAAATTTTTCGACTGGAGCGAATTGTTATCACAAAAAAAAAGAATTTTTGACTGCAAACGGCTTGGTCAGGAAAAAAATTTGTCATTACGGTAAAACCAATTGCTCCTACCTAACAATTTTGTTGTTGCCTGTACTTGAGATTTTTGCTGATGGAACAATGTTATTATCAGCGAAACACATTATGATAGAATGATAAAAGCTTTTTGCTCCGTATACTTCATTTACGAACCCTACTTCCACCCTAATTACGTCCGCAGCCGACTTGCACCCGAACTGTATCCCATTGGCACGCGACCACAGGAAAACCGCTGAGAATTTGTGCCATATACATTCAATCCTGTCGACGTAGAATTTGTCAAGAAAAATTACCTCCCTCTGGACGATTCAACGGTTCAGCGAATGCTCAATTAGGCGATCACCCATCCAAGTATTCACTGCGTCATTAAATAAACCGCTTTGAATGTTTTTTTTTTTACAAAATAAATATTTACTTAAATAAATACGTCAACTTTCGTACATTGTAAGCAAATTATTTTCAAGCGCCGAGCTGGCACAGGGCTTTGATTTAAGGTGCAAATAATATCGATCTCATATGAATTAGACATCAAAAAAATACATTTTTTAACTCGATAATTTACTTATAAGGTCCTTGAAGGGCTGACTCACCTGAAAATCTTAAAAAATGATATTGTGTTGCAATTGAACACATGAAATCTTGCAAAATCATAACTTGTAGTCTTCAGAATGCATCGATAAACCAAATTGGCTTTGCAAGATCTCGTTCTATTTGTATGAAGACTGCGTCAGGTCCAAGTGGAGGAATTTTCATTTAGAAAATCTTACGCATAGATATCGCAGAGAAAATTGAGTAAAAAAATTACTGCGCATAAAAAAAATTACTATAATAGTGAATATATCTTCTGCGCCTGAATTTAAAATGAAAATTCCTTAACTCGAATTCGACAGAGTTTTCATACAAAAAGAATGAAACTATGCGAAGCCGGTTTGATATATCGGTGCGACCTGAGCACTACGACAAGTTCTAAATGGAAAAATATATATGATATATGCACCAATGAACGGGGCTACAAAAAATATTTCGCTTATGAAAATATTTCATTTAGTTGTGATATTCGAATGGTATTTTCTATCAAGTTGCAAGATTTCATACGTGCAACTGCAAAGCAATTTCATTTTTATGATGTTTAAGTGACTCGGCCCTCAGACAAAATCGCTTTATTAAAACCAGTTCTACTCAAAAGCACCTTTTAAAATCCTCGTGGTGGAATATGTAAATTTTTATAAATAATTTGAGGAAGGTACTTCAATTTCATTAAATCGGTTTATTTCCTATCGTAAAAAGGGTGAGACTAAAAAATGTAGTGTTTCGAAAAAACTTTGACCATGTTTTCCGGGTTTATCGTAGATGTCGACCCTCGTGGTATTTTTGCTTATGTGTAAAGTGCCGGGATCAGCGCACTTTCTCGAGCCCCCATATTTTATCCCTGGCGCTTAGTTTTATTATAAACACATATCCATGTAGTAGTAACCGGGAGAAATCAATAGTCAAAACTTGCATAATTAAAATATGAAAATACTGTATCTGTCGATTACATTTGAAATAATATATATTCAATCATATTGAGATGAATAATATTTATGTTTAAAATATATGTTTACTACGAAATCTTCTACAATTTCATATATAGTTACATTTCCGTAAAAGTTTCTTTCCCAGCGAAAATACATCGGGCATTGTGTTCACGACGAGCGTTTCGCGCATCGTCGTAAAGCATTGCCTGGAGGCGTGCATTGTTTCTGAATCGAGGTCAGCAGAGAACTGTTTCGCTCTTGCGAAAACCGAGCAGCATTTTCGTTCGTGTGTTTATAATAAAACGGAAACAGCACATACCAACATCTTTCATCCCTTTCTCGTCGTCTTAAACTTCTGCTCACAGTCTTGAGGAAAAACTATGCTACGATTTCTATGGCTTCGAAAAATATAACAATTGCGAAGTTAGCTGGACTGAAAAACTTTTGTATTTCGAGCAAATTGAAATTTACTCGTAGAATATTCTAGGAAAATTAATGGATATGTTTATATTGATGGTAAGAAAGTAGTAGAACTCGTGGAAATATCATTGTAAAAAAAGGATCAATAAAGACGCATACAATCGCATACTGTTTTTTCTGCTGTCAGCCGGAGACTCTTGAAAAGTAGAAGTTTATTTCTCTGAAGGTGCAACGATAATAATACTTGTTGCTCTTTTGTTCTGAAAAAAACAATGCCACGATTTCTTCAAATCTTCAAGAAAAATAACAATTGTAAATTGAACTGCGGTATGAAGGAACGATGCAGATATTTTGTTAATTTTCATCGTTGAACTTTCGTATTTCGCGCTAATTAAAATTTACCTCCGAATATTCTTAAAAATTCAATGAATATATTTATATTGATGGCAAGAAAGTGGCAGAACTCGTGAGAATAGGATTGTAAAAAAGGATCAATAAAGACGGATACTATCCATTATATTTTCTACTGTCGACCCGAGATTCTTAAAAAATGAAAGTTTATCTTTTTAAAGGTGCGACGACAAGAATTATCGTTGCTCTTTCGTTCAGTTTTCATCCTTCTTTCCTCGTTTTCGGTCGGTCCTTTCCCCTCGTAACCTCCGATGATAGAAAGCCAAATCGAGGCCCTTACCGTCATTTTTTCCCCGTTATTGCGTATGGAGAGTGCTACATCTGCGCTTTACAGGATTTCATTTTTTCTTTAATAATTCAGTGGGCAACCTTTCTTATTTTATATAGCTGGGCTAACCGAAATCCTCGAGGGATGATATATTTTCCAATTCCCTTCACGTCGACATGGGGATTAAATGGGAGATTGATCTGTCGTTCGATTTCAAAATTATTGAAGCATATAAGAATAATTATAATCTCTCTACATTAATAACGACAACAACAACAACAACGACAACGACAACGACGACAAGAATAACAACGACAACGAAAACGACGACAACAACAACAGCAACAACGACAACGACAACGACAACGACAACGACAACGACAACGACAACGACAACGACAACGACAATGACAACGACAACGACAACGACGACAACGACAACGACAACGACAACAACAACGACAACGACAACGACAACGACAACGACAACGACAACGACAACACGAATACAGTACAGTTCCACATGACGTGGGAATCATAGCTTCTGACTTGCCGTCGATTCGCTCTCCGTGGGCTTACATATTTGAATGTTAACCGTACTGGCACTTTTCACATCCGAGGGATAAGCCACTTTATATACATGTGTGAAAGTATAGAAGAGAATTAACTTAGGCTTTGGAGTAAAGCATTGAACACTTGACAACGATTCCTATTAATCGTATCTCGGGAAAAATATAAAATATGCTAATTTTGTTAATTTAAAAAATGTACTGTTCATTTTTCTATAATTGCTTATTAATTGTGTTAAATTTGTTAAACTTGTTACGTATGGACTAATTATGCATTTTTTTTGCGCATTCAAGTGCTGTAAATTAATTGTAAAACTTCGATTCAACCGCGCATACGTTCATTCTGGTCACCACAACGGTCAATCCTTGGAACAGCAAAGATTAATTACTTTATTTTTAGAGATCAGTCACTTCTGTAGTACGTGCCCTACATTACGTGCTCCAATCTCTTCGTGTTCGCAAGTGTGATCTTCGATTGACCCAAAAGCATTGACGAGTCAACGTGTTTTAATTCATTAGTGTTTGCGAGTTTTCACCGTTTTAATAATAAACTATTGTAACCCGACTGTTTTAATATATATATATATATATATATAGTGATGTTAATTATGTGTTAAAACTTCTCTGTGCGAACAATTTATTTATTTAACTTCCCGATCCCGAGCTTCGATCCCTAGCCAGCGCATTCTGGCTTGAAACGAACATGAATATAAATTATTCCTAACTTGCGTCTTCTCTTGCGAATTATAAAATCCAGGACATAACACACTTATTTATTTTTCTAATCGAGGTTTATTCCTCTTAACTTGTAGATATTTTTTTTTATGATGAGTTTTAAAAGCTTTCTCTTTAAATATAATTCGCGGAGTAGAGGCCTAGATAGACTTCAGTTCTGGTGTATTTGAAGCACATGTGGAACTGGTGATTGCATTATTCTACTATTATAATCCGGAAACGTGTATAGAGTAGAGGTTATAACTTTGTATTTCAAAATGTTCGAACTCCGTCATCCCTCCTTTCATAGAACACACAGCACGCGTCCTAATTATAACTAAATAATGTTACTCTCGAATATCGCAGTTATAAGCAAATATTACGTGTTTGGCGAACTTTCATTTAAATAATATACTTGTACATATGATGCTCTGATAAGTACGATGCTATCATTTTCGTAGTAATGACAGTAATTAAGCAGGGCACCAGAAACTTATTGTATACTCCTTTCATTGTTTTTTCTGCCGTTGGCTTCCACATAGAAAAAGTTCCTCAAAGCTTCCTCATACAAGAAGTTTTGAGAGCTCTACGAGGAAGCTTTAAGCATCGTGCGAAATCTCGAGGAAGCAATTTGCAAGTTTCAATTTGCAGCTTGTTTCACAATTTTCAAAAAAATCTTAATTTTCTAATCATCGAACGCTTTCACCGAATGTCTTCAAATTTTATGCCAACTTTGCTATTATAATACTGTATTTAAAAAAAAAAAATTCAGCACGATATCTTGGAATTTGCAAAAATTGGAGCGATGCAACGATTTTTCGAAAAATTCATAAAATCTGAACCCTTTCGCCGATCTTCTGCAAATTCAATATCAACCTTCCTTTGATGATACTCTATTCATACAAAAAAAAATAGCCGCAAATCTTTAAATTTGCGGAAATTAAAGCACAGACATTTTTTGAAAATTTCAAAAAGCCGTAAAATTTGTTATTTTTGAGGAATTTTAATAACATTTGGAGAAAATAAAGAGGTTATATAGATGGACATCTGTGCAAAACGTAAGCACTGTAGCTTAAACTGTTCTTGAGTTATAAGCGCTTCAATTTTACATTGTCAGGACACACACACACATCCGGATATTTTTTTTAAATATGATTTTTCGAAGTTTTGGGACATTTCGAACACGTTGAGATTGAAATCTGGAAAAAAACGTATCACCGTCACAAAGCTTTCTCTATGAAGAACCAAAATAATTTTTTTTACGACGTTAGGCCTCTACGTTCACAAAGTAAACTATATTTGCAATATGTTAAATAAAAGCAATTAAATAACATTGATTGTTAATGCCAAAACGAATTTAATCGCAAATTACATCAACCGATAGTTACTCGGTTAATCGATCGATTCTTAATATTAAACATCAATGCTTATATACCATTAGACGATACGTGTTAGTTATTCAGACTCATAAATTAGTAACTACCTCTTAACCTCTTAAGTGTCACTGACGCATATGCCAATAAATACATGCGTCAATATCGATAAACCGACACTCAGGGAGTTCAGAATGTTGTACTTTATTCTTAAATAATCCGATTATAATTGCTTTGGTATGAACTTCCGAAAAATATCGAAATCTGACCCAAAATTGTGTAGAATGATAAATCAAGGATAGATTATCGAGCGGACATCGTTTCAGCGGGATTTGGTCTACAGCAGCGAGATAATTTCGGACGCAGCACGCTCGAAGCACTTAGCGATCAGAACCCCTCGTCGACCCACTCGAACATTGGTTTCTACTTGTTGAGTATCTCTGATTGCTGTCACAGGGTGACTAACGATAAGTCAATCCGGAATTTTGCTTCCTCTCTCGTGGGCGAATAAAATCGAATAAGCAGGTCAACTTACATTGTAGCGACGATGAAGAAATGTTATACGCGTAGAGATATGCGGTAAGTACAACTATTCCGAAAGCAAAATAATATTGAAGCTTTGAAGAAGAAAGATCCTTAAAGGAGAAATAGATTTTCTCGTTATCTCCATTTTATTTATAACTTTCCGGCCGCCTAAACGACTCCATTTATTTTGATAAGCCATTTTGTAAATCTGTTTCAACTTTACATACATTTACGTTTATAAAAAAATCTGTAACTTCATAATAGCTTCAGCTGTCAAATGTAAATTTGGCAAACACGTGATATTTCATTATTTGTTATAAATGCCTTAAAAATTCAAACACTCGTTCGAATTGTACAGTTTTTCCGATTTTTTTGAAAAATGTGTGTTAGCTCGTATGTTTTATAAACATGGCGCAAAAATATCGTTGTGCAAAGGATAAGTAGAGCGGTAGGACGTGTAAAACGGAATTCCAAGAGAAACGATAAAGAGGAGGCTTCGGTAACGATGAAAAATAATAAAATGTGCAAATTGAATTTCCAGCCTTTTTTTCATATTTCGATAAAGAGGAATCTCAAGTTTTATGACATTCAAGCGTGTTTTATCTATAGTGGACAAACTTCCTTTTATTTTACGTCGGCGAAGGAAGAAGAAGTAGATGAGGGAAGAGAAGTAGTGAAAAATATAAAACGCTTTCGACGCATGAGGATAAATCGACAACGAGTTATCGAGGTAGCACCAAGTTTTTCACTCTCTTTGTCTCTCTACCAATGTACCGATGTCCTATTCCGCTCACCCTTTCGTCGTCACGAGTTCTCTCGCAATCGGTTCTTCCCCGCTTTCACCGGTAGCTTCACCCGAGAACTCACGCCGTTCTACTTGTTGAGTATCTCTTACCCCGCTCCAACTATCCAACAACTCAAACTTATGTTCCACCCGAGTTTCCCCACGACCAACCCTCTTACACGAGGCAAGAAGCAGCGGTAGCCAGCATCCCCCAGACACCCTCGTTGCCTGGAGATACGCCGAGATAGAGCGCGGACGTACTTCTACCAGAGCACTTATAACATCGCGAGTGATCGGAAAATCCTAGGATGTTCACGAGAACAATCTTATCCTCGCAACCCTGACCATCGCGACGAGCGAAATCCTCCCTTTTGCATCGCATTGAGTGCTTGCTGCCGAGAGATTTCATATTTTTCTACCACCTCGTTTAACCCTCGCGATATATCGGTTTCCGAATTTTTTTTTTGTTTTATTTTGTCTCCGGCACAAAGTGAATCGTCACACGTTTCCGAATGATAATAAATCAAACGGATGGCAACAAATCATGTGTTTCGAGAAAAAAAATCTTCTCATCAAACTACAACCATAGGGTGGTAAAAATCATCTTCGTGTTCCTATGTATATTCGACAGATAACATTATTTAAGCGATAATTCATCATTCAGCCATATGTTCACGTTTTCCGTGCAATGTCGAATCTCAATACATTGCTCGTACTCCACCAATTTGGGAAGAAAGTAGTTTTATGAACCAGCATTTGTAGTGACTAATTAAATGACGAATAACACCTTATTTGCACAAAAACAACAACAACAACAACAACAACAACAACAACAACAACAACAACAACAACAACAATAATAATAATAATAATAATAATAATAATAATAATAATAATAATAACAATAATAATAATAATAATAATAATAATAATAATAATAATAATAATAATAATAATAATAATAATAATAATAATAATAATAATAATAATAATAATAACCCTCCCAAGTGTGTCGCCTTGCCGCGGCGGGGGGGCTTGCGTTTCTGCAATGAACTTTGGAGCTCGGCCGGCGGGGGCTCTAGCCCCTGGCAGGTCTAACCTTGCCGGACAGGTCCATGGGGAGCAGGCAGACTAAGAACACACAACATCAAAAGCTACGGTGGAAGGCATCGTGCCTACGGCTGCATGGCCGCAATGATGTAAACTAAAGCGGTCGCGAACGATCCCTGCAGGGCACCGGGTGGAACCCTGCAGTATTTACACCTTACCTAGACAAGGCGGCTCTGCCTAGGCAGACCTACATTCCGACCTACTCGTGGGATTAATATGGAGAAACTTTTAAAAGAAATAAAACCTAAGCAGAAGAAGGAGTTGGAAAAAACATCGACCGAGGAAGAGCTCAGGACAATCGGAGAACTCGCGACGAACAATATCGGGGGAGAGTCGAACGATGATAGCTTGGCGAACGTGACCGAAAGTGTCAACCTGAGAAAGAGAAGTATACTTCAGTCATGTTCGTCAACAGGCACGGAAGATCGATCTCTACATCAGAAGAAAAAGAAATTAAGATACAGAAAGAGAGAAACGACACCGCCACCCATGGAAGAGGGTAAAACGGTTCCACCTGTCGTCGGAAATATGAGGAGGCATCGAGAAAAACCTGGAACCTCCTCATTCGACGATGACAGTGGGAACGAGCCCGATTTGACAGAGTTATTACAACTCATTCATGAGACCGCGACGAAAATGGAAGAGGCAGCGGCAATACAGAAAAATATGAATATGGCGGTAAAAACCGGCATTAAGACGATTCTTGAGGCCGCCGACGCTGCGCTAAACATGCAAAGCAGGACAGCCTCGAAGGGACAAATGATGGCAGACGACCTGACAGAGACAGAAACGGAGACAACGGAACCGGCGACGCGACCGACGAAACGGAAACGGGAGACGACGAAGACCCCACCAGAGGCCCGACAGAAGACACCCCCAAGAACGGAGGAGGCCGCAACCTGGACAACCGTGAGGAAACGAAAAAAGAAGAAAAAAACGACGGAACCGAAAAACAAAACGGACGAGACGAACGTACCGACCCAGGCTGAAAAGCGCAGACCGACCCCCAAACATAAGGGAACGGCTGTACTGGTCAAGCCTGGGAAAGACAACACGTACTCGGACATCGTACGGAAGATAAGGACGACGGTCGACCCGACGAGCAGTCATGTACAGGTGATGGCTCTAAAGAAGACCAAGGACGGACGGTGTCTCATCAAGATACAGACAGACACGGACGGACGAGAACAGTTTGAGCGCGCACTACAGGACGCGGTTGGGGACACGGGCAGTGTAAGGACCGTGACTTCTAGGGTGCAACTGGAGATCATGGACCTGGACTGCGTTACCACCGCGGAGGACGTGATACGGGCGCTGAGACGAAAAACGGGACGAGACGGCGACTTTGGTGTCCACATCTTCGGCCCGAACCGGGCCGAGCAGTACATGGCGGTCTGCGACCTCGAGACGCGGGAAGCCGAGGTGCTGCTGGACCGGGGCCGGATCGGGATAGGATGGGTGCGATGCCGACTACGACAACGATTGACGGTGACCAAATGCTACAAATGCCTGGGCTACGGACATACAAGGACGAGCTGCACGAACGCGGATCGGACAAAGAACTGCAGGAAATGCGGCGAGACGGGACATTACGCGACGGACTGTAAAAACAGACCGGCTTGCCCACTGTGCTCTGAGGCGGGACACGGGGACGTAGCGCACCTTGCGGGAACCGGAAGGTGTGCGGTATTCCGGGCTGCGCTGGAGGAGTGCAGGAAGCAGGCCGGAAGACGGACAGAATAGTTCAGGGAAACCTGAACAGGAGTAGGACAGCAGACATGCTACTACCACAGATAGCTGACGAACATGACGCCGACATTCTGATCCTGTGCGAACCGTACAGGAGAAGAACGACACAAACGTACATTACGAACGAGACAGAGACCACAGCTATCTGGGTAAGGGGCGCTGCCCAATCTCGAATAATTAACTGCGGTGTCGGGGACGATTACGTCTGGGCAAGGGTCGGCGCTGTCACTTACGTCAGCGTTTACCTGACACCCAACTGCACCGCGGCGGATTTCGAGAGGAAACTGGCGCTCCTTGAAGACGGAATCAGGAATCTGCCTGGAGACGTTATCATCGGGGGAGACCTCAACGCGCGGGCGATCGAGTGGGGAATGACAACAACGAACAAACGTGGACGGCTGCTGCTGGAGATGGCCGCAAGGCTAGACCTGGTAGTAGCAAATACGGGAAACGTACCGACATACAGACGACCAGGGTTTGGAAACTCTATCCCTGACGTCACAATGACATCGGACAGAATATCGCCACGGATAGGACAGTGGCGGGTGTTCGACGGCTATACGGCCAGCGATCACCAGTACATTGTCTTCGAAGTGGCAGGACAAACGGCGACGAGACGGACGAGGACCCAGTACCCCCCGAGGTGGAACCTCAACAAACTCGACTTACGAAAATTTTCGGAGGAGCTGGCGGCAGCACCAGCACCAATGACGAAAGTCCCCCCTGAACTGATTGGCCGGCGAAGGGCGGAAAGACTCGCGGACGAGACGGCCAAACTGACGGACCGGCTGTGCAATAGCACAATGCCGAAACGACGACATCGACAGAACAGACAGCCACAATACTGGTGGACGGACGAAATAGCCGAGCTGCGCAGGGTCTGCTTGGCGAGCCGACGACTCGTAACGAGGGCTGGGGGAAGACCCGAAAGGGAAAACCTCCAAGCCGCATATAAGACAGCACGGAAGAAACTGACGAGCGCGATACGAGACAACAAGACGCGTTGCTGGAGGAGGCTCTGCGAGGAGGTGGATCAGGATCCCTGGGGCACTGGTTACAAAATCGTGACCGGTAAACTAGGGGCCCGGGTACCACCAGAAATCAAAGAAGCCGAATCCGCACGACGGATCGTCGACGGCTTGTTTCCAACACACCTGATACGGACGGACGTTACAGACGATACGGACACACCGGCAGCCCCCATCTTCACGGCGGAGGAGCTCACTAGGGCATCCAACGCATTGAAGACTGGTAAGGCACCGGGACCAGACGGAGTACCGGCGGAGATTATCCGGCTGATGGTCAATCTGAGGCCGGAGATATTTCTCGACCTGTATAACACATGTTTGACGACGGGCACGTTTAGCGACCGGTGGAAGGCGGCAAGGCTAGTTCTTATCCCCAAAGGTAAGGGCGACCCCAATACGCCGTCAGCCTACCGGCCGTTGAGTTTACTCGACACGACGGGTAAACTCTACGAACAATTACTGAGACCGAGACTGACGGACGTGATACAAACCAGTGGAGGCCTTTCAGACCTGCAGTTCGGCTTCAGGAAGGGTCGATCGACGATTGGAGCGATCCAAAAAGTGGTTGACTCCTTCCTGGACTTAGAAAGACATTGCCACGCAGCACGACCTGTCGTTCTGCTGGCAACCTTGGACGTCAGGAACGCCTTCAACTCGGCCAGGTGGGTCGATATCCTGGAGGCGCTTGAAAGCAACTTCGGGGTTCCGGCTTACTTGGCTCGGGTGGTGGAGGACTACCTGAAAAACAGACAGATTACGTACGAGACGACTGAAGGACCAGTGACGAGGCAAATCACCGCCGGGGTTGCACAGGGGTCCATACTGGGACCGGACTTTTGGAACGGACTTTACGACGGCTTGCTCAGGCTGGAAATGCCGCTCGGCGTACTACTCGTCGCTTACGCTGACGACGTGGCGGCGGTGATCACCGAGCGGTCTCCGGATCTGGCACAGCTAAAACTGAACCAGACGATGCGACGAGTGGGACGATGGATGACGGATCACGGACTACAACTCGCGACAGAAAAGACCGAACTGACGTTCCTTAGTAGAAGACGTATACAGACGAGACTTCCTATGTTGGTCGGGACGGACAAAATCGTGGCCGGGGGGGAAGTCAAGTATCTAGGGGTAACTCTGGATACGAAGATGACCTTCTGGCCTCATATACAGAAAACAGCTCAGAGGGCGGCCGAGAGGATAGCATCCCTAAGCCGCCTGATGGCTAACACGACTGGACCGAGACCGGGCAAACGACGACTTTTAATGGCGACGGCCCACTCGATCCTCCTTTACGGCGCGGAGATCTGGGCAGATGCCCTGAAGACAAAGAAGTACTGCCACGCGATGACGACGGTACAAAGACGGGGTGCGCTGAGGATCGCCTGCTCCTATCGAACTGTATCTGCACAGGCAGTTTTGGTGGTGGCCGGCGTAATCCCCGTGGACCTCCTAGCTTTCGAGCGAAAGAGGATCTACGGGAAAAGCGCGGACATAAGACGGGAGGATGCGGCAGTTGCGGAGCGCAACAGGACAATACAGACTTGGCAAGACCGATGGACAGAAGAACGCACAGGCAACTGGACGAGACGACTTGTAAAGGACCTGAGACCGTGGATCGGAAGGGAGTTTGGGGACGTGAATTTTTACGTTACCCAGCTCCTGACCGGACACGGCTACTTCCGAAGGTACCTTTACAACATGAACAGAGTACGGACGCCAGACTGTAAGTACTGCGGACACGAACGAGACGACGCGGAGCACACATTTTTTGTGTGTGACCACTGGACAGAACTGCGACTAGAACTCGAGACGATTGTTGGTAGCATCACCCCGGACAACATTGTCCAGGTGATGCTCCACTCAACAGAATGGTGGCAACTAGTTGCCACCTATACAGAGACGATACTGCGACGAAAAAACGTAGACGGCTGCCTCACCTAACTGAGCAGACGGACTGACGTGACGCGACAGGTTACAGACAACAAGACGAACGGACGAACACAGACAGAACCCCCAGCCAGAAGTAATATCGAAATAGTTCCTGGTCTGGGGGAGGGCAACAAGGAGAGGGCGGTTTAGTGGGTAGGCCTACTTTTTTGGGAGTCCCACATACCCCCCCAGTTCGAAAGGCTGGGGGATATCCGTAAAAAGGATTCCGCAACTCCTTGTAAAAAAAAAAAAAAAAAAAAAATAATAAAAATAATAATAATAATAAAAATAATAATAATAACAATAATAATAAAACAGGTGCACTAGCTGTACCGGGGATTTATGGTCAATCCGGTGGTCCTTATAGTCGACGTTATCAAAAGGAGGACAGGCCGACTTATTAGTAGTCCGGACACAGAAGGTGACTATCCAGAGTTCCCTCCATCTACTTACTTCACATGATTGTGCACTGATGTTTACTGATTTGTGTTTACTTCCGGGTTGTAGAAGCAATCAGGCGAAGTAAACACTGCCCATCCGTCCAGTAGGTAATTCGGAGCCCTAAAGGACTGGTCGGATGAGGCTTTTTGTATAATGATAATAATAATTACTAGGGTTTCGTACGACTCGGGCGCCAAGTGCCCGTACGATCTCTGATTGAACTTCCCATGTCCCTATAATTGACATCTGTCCCCCTCCAGACACTATCATTGTATCCCTTGTCCATCGGCCTGGGGAAGGTGAACACGAACGAGGATTTAAAATATCCGCAGTTCGAAGGGCTCCAAGAGAGTTGACTTAGAATAATTCGGGGCTGGAAGGAGATGCAACAGGGACTTGGAATAACCCGAAACGGGGTTAGAAGTTTAACGCCAAGTGAGCCAAGTGATGACCATGCAGGTCTCTGACATCAGATACCAAAGCCTTAAAGCAAACGCCATTACCGAATCGATGAATCATGTTTAATATCCCAATTGTTTTAATTTTCAATGACGCGTTTGGAATTTCATTGACGGTTTCTTTAAAAAAGCTTATTGCACGTGTCTAGTAATTTTTATTCAGATTGTTTAATCGTGCAGTTACTCTCGTGCATATTTGTCCTGCATGTTTCACCTGTATGGTGTCTGGCTATATCCATCACCACAATACGGTCAGAAGAGTGATAAGTACCTTCGATACTACATGGGGGAGACGAGACGCAACTGTTGCTTCATGCCTCCGGGAATATTGAGTCTGTGGTAGGGAACGACAAGTGCGTAATTTACTGGAACTATTTGCTCACAACTGTCAGGCAGATATAGCAGGAAATAGGACTGATATTGTCGTCTTCGATTACGTGACCAAGATGATTTATCTCATCAAGTTCTCGGCTCACGGCGAGAGTAACATCGTCGTTAAAGAGAATGACAAGAGGACAAAGTATAACAATCTCCTGCTTCAACTTCGCCAACTGCATCGCGGTTAAACTAGCGGTCATATTTATTACGGGCATTCTTGTAGGGATAAAACCGTCCTTTGTCACACGAATATAAAGATCATCCCTGCCTGTAGACGAAATGCCATGCGATTGGCGGGCGAGATGCGATTATTCTGAGTTCCATCCATCTATTTAGGTCACACCATTCCGGACTGATCTGATTGCTTATCTCATGATTCGAGAAGTAGTTAGGCAAAATGATATTTCAACCATCATCCGCTCGTCCTGTAGGTAAGTCCTACAAGGCCCGTCGGGTATAAGTGACCAAGCTTTAATGCAACTAATAATAATAATATTAATGTCAAGTCCGGTGCGGATTTAACCAATGTAACAAATATTATGATAGTGACCGGTAAAATAACCAAAAGAAAAAAAGTCAATCACATACTTTAACCCACAGACATTTTTTATGACAATTCTAACATTATTTATGTTTCTTTTTTATACTTTTTTTTCGTCTTTCGTATTAGGATAACATAACACAGTATAAGGTAAACCTCTAGCATATACCATATACTGCCTAATCAGCTTATCTTTTGAACGGGTGAGCGCTCAACGCGAGGCATCGAATAGAGCACCGTGCTTATCACCGGGTCGTGGGCATACGTCACTCTCGTTATCCGATAACAGCTCCTTCTCCTCCATACACATTTCAATATTAAAGCATCAGAATCTACTCCTCAGTCATATAATTTCCTAATACTTTTTAAACCTTGCCAGTTTAATTAAGGATAACCTTACCAAAATGAGTTTTTGTTCGATTATGCTGCAGTTCCGCTTTTATGTAGACAAATAAACGCTGAATTTTTTTTTTATTAAAAAAAAGTCTTTTACGGTATCGTTTTTTTTAGCAATATGTGCTGAGGGTTACGTAATTTTACGCAGAAAGGTAATGAAAGCAGTTTGCTACAATAAAATTTAATGATTTTCTATGCCAATTTTTGGTCGATTGGAATGAAAAAACTAACAGAACGAAGGGAATACTTTGAAGCAGCTTAGTTGATGTACGATCTGGTTTTTGAGGTTCATCGAATCAACGAAATATGTTCGTCATCTATCTTATTTGAGCTCACTATCTCGGGCGCGAGTTTCTCTCTCACACGATAGTTAACACGTTCAGTGAAATCTGCTCTCGCCTCTCTTCCTTATCTTTGAGGGGAGGCGAAGTCTGTATCACGTAATTGAGTTCGAGAGAGACAGCACCATAAGGATCGCCTGATGGCGAGAGAGAGAGCACAGGAACTGTCACGTGGTCCATCATGGGGTGATTCTCTCGCCTCGCCTTAATCTCCTTCTGAGGTATATCTTCCATTTACTCGAAATTTACACCTATTGCCTATAACCGAATCGAGTACGCGATCATTTTATTTTATTTTAAAACAATTCACGTATTTTAATTATCATCATGCTAATTACCAACCAGCATTCATAAATTCAACTTGATGCCACACGTATTCTCAAATACATTTAGATGCTCAACTTCAAGAGTCTCTTCGCTAACTTTCGCGTATGAGGCATCTTCTGTTAATTTTTCGCTTAAATATTAAGCCCATGTTTAGTTAACTAGCAACGATGATAAATTTGTGCTAAAATCAACTATTGCTACAGTAGAAATAAATGATTCAGAGCACCAGTCAATTTAGTTTTCATCCATTCGACGCAATTGTCAGTCTTAAGCCTGCGAGACGAAATCATGCCAATAGTAGTTGAAATCCAGTCACCGTCACAAAACACGATACACAGATTCGTATCAAGCAACACGAGATACGCTATCAACACTGCGACCATTTTAGTCACGGAGACGCATTTTCTTTGGCCACTTGTAAATATGCTAGCACATGAAACTACGTTGCCCGTAGTTTCTGTCATGATCCGGGTTTGAACCGAGAACACTCAGAATTCCAGTCTGGTGCATTAATGCGTTAATTAATGATGTCACCGTGTCTTCAATTGTTCTCACAGTTTTTATTGTTTTATATACAATTTTTATTAGCCATAGTAATTCTAGGCAAGGGACCGTGTATATTGTAACATTTTATATCGATATAGCGTCTATGTCTGGTCAGTAGGATGGATATTTTTTGCAGTAATGTACACTCACACGATAAGTACAACGCGAACTTGACGCGATTGGGCAGTGCCACGTGCTATTTACCTCCCCGACTCGTCTGTGTACCGAATGTCATTTTGCGTGTCAGCACCTTACGTAGATTTTGAAGAAGGTTCCACGACTCGCACTGTTCGCGTGTATAAAAATTTATTAAACTCTGACATTCGCACGTCAATTTTCTCGCATTCACGCTGTCGTATTTTACCTTTACGCTTCTCCTAATTCGATAATTATAATTAAATTAATTAGATTATTTTTGTTAATCGTTACAACTACAAATATTTTTATGAAACTAATTTCAATTACCCTAAAATTTAGAGCGAAAGGTTTGTCATCTACTCTTGTGAGAATGCTGTTACATACGTGGCACCTTATATTCAAATCAACCAAGTGCTGTAAAGCCGTACGCGCACATCCTATAGACACGTCTTTCGATCAAGTGATACAAATTCGAATCCTTTAAAGCTACCGTACTTTATTGAGAAAGGTGGCTCATGATTGCACGTTTGGTTACTAACCGCGTTACGTCGTTAAAGGAATTTTCTATATTGTTGGGTTCTTAAAAACAACTGATTTTTTTTGCATTTTCTGAAAGTACCAAGTGTTAAAAATACGTTGCCGAAGTTTCAAGTTGAAATCTATTAAATTCGTAAAGTTAAAGGCCATCGAAGAGGGCGGCGCGCGAATATATAATTCGGAGCCCTTGGGTTGACGCTTGGGTCGGATCGAATCTATCATGCTGAACCAGCGTAGCTTAAGATTTATTGTCCCATTGTAAGAAAATGTTATAAATTCCTATTAACTGGGACCCTGGGAAACATCTGACTAAATGGCGTATGTGTATCTAGGAAGTAATGAACATTACAATTGGACCCTAAGCCAAATTAATGGTCGACGACAGGGACAAGATACGTGTGCAAAAAGCAGATGCGATATATTCCGCTGCATGACAAAGGGTAAGATCAGATCAAATACTAAAACCGGACGGCTCAAGAGGAATTTTTTAAAGAAGAGTAAAGCTGACTCGATGGTCATGCCGTACGAAACTTTTCATTGTACACACACATCATTTTCAATTAAACTTGAATCGCGATATTCTCAAACCCACTTTTTCCAAGTTTGCGCACGTCATCTAGAATTGTTGAAAAACCAAACATTGACTTCGATAGCACATCATCCATTCCATTCTTGCATTTCACGAATTAGTAATTTAAAAAAACGCTTATTTACTTTATACACAATTTTTTATAAAGTAAGAACTTTCTTTTTGTTCATATTAGAAAATATTTTCATACACAATAAAGGCTGCTTAACTAACGAGCATCCAATTTTCAGCATTCTTTCGTTATTTTTTTAAGAATATATTTTGATAAATGAAGAATTTTTCGACCTAACAACGTTGAAACCTCCGTCAAAACCTCTCTGTAAACGTTAAAATCCGATAGTAAAATCAAATAAAAATATTCACAATTTATCATTTATTTAACACAACAATCCCTTCCAAATGTAATAATGATAAAAATATAACAATAATCATTATTATTTTGTAGTAATAATTATAATTGCATTGGAATATTAATTATTTAACATAACAAATATCATTTAAATTGTAATAAGTATAATGACAACATGTTTCAATAAATAAATAAATAAATAAATAAGTAATATTAATAGTTTTGATTACTGAAAGTAAGTGAAACTCACCGGTGAGAAAGGATAGGCGCCTCATGGCCGGAAAAGGGTGGTTTCCACTGGTGTCCAATAAGTCCAGCTGGTGCACTTCACCGCGAATCCTGTACAATTTACGATGAAAATCCTCGATGGTTGGGGTGTAACTCTCTTCGAATTTATTCGAGAGAAATCTGCAACCAGAATGCCGAATAAATTACCATTTTGCTTACTCATACAGAAAACGTCGTTATATATTTTTTTAAATTCAATATACCACAAAATGTTAACGCCCGCATTGCATTTACCAAAACCGGCAACAAACAAAGAGATGTTTCTTCTTCACATATCGTACAGATTTTTGTTCTACTATTGAAGTTATTCGCAAATTGTACGAACTTTCATTTTTGGAAGTGGAGCACAGAAACGTTTGATAATTTTGTATGGAATGTCATTTTCGAAGAATTTAGAGTCACTTAAAGTTCTCTGACATTGACACGATGAAACTTTCTCTATGAGAAAGGAAAAAAGGAAAAAGAAAATGTAATTAAGCGGGTGATACGAAAATGGTTCTGTTGTAAAAAGTTACTCCTCGTTCCACGATGAAAAAGAATTTTTAACGAGCGTTCTAGCACGTAGGCAGAGGCGATTAAGGGGTTGCAAAAAATTCGCTAGTGACAAATTGTGTTCATGTCATAGGTAGATCCCTCGCTGCACACATTTATATACACGCTATTTATATGCACGAGTATTCCCACACATATGCATTTGATGAGAATTAGCGACTTCTGAGGTAAACCACGCTCTTGTGACGTTCGCAACGAGCTGCTGAACTTTCTGGGAGATTCGAGCAGGAGCAGGATGGGAAAAATACTCTTTCAACACCGGTATAGCGGAAGGGAGCTACAGCCCTGAATCTGGAATAGGTCGAGTTCGCCCGAAACCTCCGACGAATGTACTGCGACGATGAAGCAATCGTAACCCGTCTGCTTCCAACTTCTCTCCTCCACACCACACCGCCCCGCAAGCGACCCTCGCGCCATTTGAAGCCGGAAACGTTTTGCCGCCTTCGGTGAAGCTGTTTCACGATTTTTTTTTTTACCAGTTCTCAACTCTGCACGACAGCATGCTCCAGTCCCTAAAGTTTGCCCGAGGTTTTGCTCCTCCTTTCGTGTACAATCTCTACAACCTTCCGGACAAGGGCGGTTGCGATACGCACCGCGCTATAGTTTTACAAAATACAACGCATACATCACAGTCTTAACCTACTCGATATATTTTATCAATTATTCATTGTTTTACAATATTGTGACTTTTCTTGCAGAGCTATGAAGAGAAGAAATAAAGATTAAAAACAAATTTAGGATTAGTTTTGAGTTATCCTTTTTCAAAAGAAACTTAACGTCGTGATGCTTTGGTTTCGTGGAAATATTTTCCTTGGCGATTTTAATGTGAGCGTGCGTGTGATAGATAAAATATTCAATCGCCTACAAGTTGAGAATAGTTTGACCTATCGAGCTGCACACTGGCAAATCAATTACTACCCGTTCATCGTGGTAAAACTAATTAAAATCGACAAGATGACTAAAATTTCATAGGTCAACTTTTTTTTTCAATAATATTAAATTACTTCAATGCGCTAGTTCGTGAAAATAGTTGAAGCTGATGAACTGAAATTTCCTGCACAAGGTGTAGATACTATCAAGATTGCATCGATAGGTACTATGGAGTTTCTTTGGGATTTACAATGATTATTAAAACTTGTGAAATGTACCATTTTTTTAAAATTGCTTGTCCGCTAACTGTTGCCCATTTCTACCAGACAAGTTATACTTATAGCCTGTATTTAAACAAACCGGCAAAGTAGAACATTGTACGTTGCTTTCTAATTAATTTCCAGCTTTCACAAATATTCCTTTACGAGGAAACGAAAATCGATCAAAATATTTTGTCATACAGGTGGTTTTGCGAAAGGTGGAGAATCCGGATAATTGATGCACAAGGATCTACTTAGCAGACTTATTTTTTACAAAAGAGTGCATCGCATCGTCAAATTATAAAAAAACATACAGGGAAGATGGGAAAACTAAAAGCCGAGTTCAATATTTGGCTGACAAAAATATAATCGTGATTAAATTTCAACAAAATTTAGTACTTGGGAATACTTTGTATGAAGTAAACTGAGTGAATTTAACTGTTCATCGAACTACGAGCTCATGGGGTTATCTCATTTTGTCTTGACCTTATTTATACACTGTTGGTATTTTATTAGATTTTATCGATTACTTAAATTGAGTCTTTCGTCGGATACTTCGAGCGTTTAATTAATGACTCAATCCATGAGTTGATATAAATTGGAGATAACCAGAGGTAATGAAGGATGACAGTGATTATGATTCTGATTTTCCATATGAATGACGAGAAGTTTGTAGGGGTAGCTACGTATACATACATACATACATATTTATATATTATATAAATATTATATATATATATACATTTATATGGAAGAGAATAGGACCACGGCGGTGAACCGTAAATTTACCACCAGCATAAATCAAACTAACCGAAATCCGATGAGCAAGCAAGGCAGCCTCCTACGTTCAAAGCTGTCACTGCGCCATGTGCGTACTTACACATTTGTATAATATGTAGCTCTGCTTGGGTGTGTTTGTGTTTGAAACGGTGAGTTTCGTGATGGAGCGATATATCGTGACTGGATGATTTGTCGGTTCGTTGATATTGCGCTCATTCTGGGATGCAATATATAGTACATAGTACACGGACACGTATTTCTACATAGACAGTATACTAGCATAGTATGTGTTGCGGAGAGTAAACGAGGGAACGGTTGCCAAAGCCCCAGCATCGGGTAACAATGACGTCAAGAGGAAACAAACGAAGTTACAGGTCGGTGGGCAAGTAACGTTGTGCTCTGTAGCGACCCCACACTCCAGCACCCCTATATCTCGCGTTTGAACAATCGATAACTGTATTCACGTAACTTAATAGTTACATTAGAAACAGTTACAAGTATTAAAATTAGGTAAAAAATGGATTGATAAAGAAGAAGCTATTGAGAACTATTATAAAAAGTAACAACAATTCTTAACCGTTTGAATCAAAGACTTTCTGTTGATAATTTTTTTAACGTGTCTCTTCATCTTTTTTATTATCATAATCGTCTACTTAAATCTTAATTGAATCGACTCAATCATAGTCGGTCGTAGTTACTTTAAAACCATCGAAGTTATCACGTCCGGTTCGGTTGACCTTAACGAGAATTACAAAATTTTAATTACCACTTTGTCTTAGAAAATTGTCCGCTAAGCGACACTCGAATCTAATCACACTATGTGAACTAATGCATAGCATAAATAAACATTACATTGATGCAAAACAATTTTGTTAAGCTAAATAAGATTTAACTTGATTCCTACAATATTTTCTCGAATCGTTATTTTATAATTTTTTTATCAGAGAATTAAAAAGACATTTTGTTAAAAAATATCATTATTGTTTGGACTCTAACGAATGTTCTTTTGTCGTTAAAATTTTCGTGACTAACTACTTTTTGTAGGTCATCATCCAATTTCGAGAATGAGTTATCGGACGAGTATTATCAAAAACGATTTTTTATTTTCCATTTTTCTTTGTACGCAGTGCTACATCCAATTGATGATTCTCGTGACTTTTTTGACGTTTCTTTTTATCGAGGACGTAAATTCGAGTAAGAGGGATTGAACAGAAATAGAGAGACTGTAATTAATGGATTTTTTTCATCGTTAATAACGAGTCCCTTGGTGAGCTTATACTTTTCAGAATAGACTATCCCTCCCGTAGTCGACTGTGAGACGAGGGGAAGAAACAAAGGGGTGAAAAAGTCTTTTCGGAAGGCATGTGCGGCGTAGTCCATCGACCCGTGTACTCGCCTCTCGGTACAAATTTCAAATAACAGCGAATCCGACGAGAAGTAAGAGGTGGAAGAACGAATGGTGGTACAACGACAAGTGGGAATGAGCAACAGGACGAATGGGAATGCGAGAGGCAAGAGTAGCTGTGAGTACAGCAATGGTACAGCTCTGACTGTAATGCGAACGAACGTCGAGCATGTGTTACGGGAGTTGTAACCCAGCAATACGAAGGTCCCGCGATTGCGCTACAACGAACAGATAAGGCTAGGCCGGGCAGAAACACATTCTACTGCTACTCTACATATGTACACAGCGGATGCTGCAAGAACACGATACAGTGCTTCATCGAATTCTACAATAGAGTTCACGCAAGTCCATTCGGGGAATATTTCTCTCCGAGTGAACCTAGATTTGCGTATAGAATTTCATATTTGCTATGCAAAAAAGTAAAAAAGAAAATGATGTTCTTCGTTTCTTCAGAAAAGCTTCTAATTATTTTATTAATCATTATCGGAATGATCTCGCAGTATTATTTACTTAGATAATTCATTTCATCCATAGTGCTCTAGTCTAGATCTGGTTTACGAGAGAGCTGGTTAATCGAATTAGTTTTGTTACGATAGAAACATTCTTCATTCCATTTGTTGATTGACTGATTTTTAATAGGATTTATCAATTCACTGGAAACAACATTTCTTACGCAGAAAATTTACATTTTTTAGCCGATTCGACTTCTTTAAGGTAGATATTCTGCAGGTTCAGGAGGAAACCAAATTTAAGATATGCATAATGAAGTGTTATTGTAATTAATATTTACGCACCGTGCTACAATGGCAGTTTTACCGACTCGGGCAGTACCGAGAACGACGAGTCTGTAACAATTACGTGGGGGTGGTTTGCACGAGTCCTCCTGCGATGAGGTCGACGCCGGACTCGGACTGACGGGGACTGGCAGGATCCCATCCTCGGAGCCTGTGGGCCCCTCGAGGTCCTGGGCACCCCGCCTACCCCGACTCTGGCGGGGCTCTGCACCCTCCTCGATCGTACTACTTCCACTGCCGCAAAGCCGCTGCACGCAACTAAACAGTCGGCCGCACGCCTCCAGCTGCAAAAATAAATTGTCACAGGAACATATTAATAAATATTAATAATTTAGTGTAACAAGTTTTCTCCACATCTGTAATACAACTCGAATTGTGCTACACAAATTCATCGCCACGAGCAACACGGTAATTCGCATTGGGCAATATAATTTTTTCTTCATTTTTATTTAGTTAACGTTTATTTGTATCTTGTAAATGATTATTTTTTAATTGTTAGGAAACATTACATAATTTTCATGAGTAGTCTTTTTTGTGAACAACTTAATTTTTCAATTACTTGTTCTTGTTTAAAAACTTCTGCTAATTTTATGTTGAAAATATCACATAAGTAACCTAATCTGCCATTGATAATATGGATATATTTTATCTCAAATACTTTATCAGCTTGATGACGATTCAAACAAGCTTATCGAAATTTCTACCGTGGCTGACCCGATCCTGACTTCAACTTTCTTACACATGGGAAAGAGAATGCAAAGTAGAACTTTGCAAGTCGCTTCCCCATTATTTTTCATTTTCACAGAGCCGCTTTTATGATGAAATATATTGATCAATTCCTCACAGAGCAAGCTGCGTATAAAATGAAAAGTAATGTGTAAACTACAAGGTTTTATTTCGAATCCTTGTTAAAAAAAAATGGTTGAAACTGAAGTTCAACGACATTTGAGGTATTGAAGAAAATTAAACAATTTCAAGTGCTCTTTGAGCGATCATACAACGCAGATCATAAAGTTTACAACAAAATATATATACAGTATACAGTAAATTAACCGCTGGCATGTTCTTGTTTCATTTGGGTGAGTGCTGTATGTAATGAAGTGGCCGCTGTACCGCATACCTCAGTTTCGTTGCTATGTACATGTACGTCGAAGATCAAATCATAATAATATATTAGTCAGTCTGCGGATCAATAATAAACTATAAATTTTATTCATATTTCAAGTATTGTTAGAAAATACCAATCGTATTTTTGTATGGATTCAATATCCAAAATACATTTCATGTCTAGAAGACACGCATCAAATTTCACTACGATTCGCAGTCTTTTGGATAATCTATTGTATTTCCGGCAACACATCCAGACTTTCAGAAAGACAGACTGAAATGAGTGAATATGGTTTTTACTCCCAACGGGAGTATGCGTTTCATTGACACGGTGCGAATATGACAGTTTCTATACGTGAGATGCTCTCCGAATCAGCTAAAAATGTCTTAACAGAACTGGGTATACACTGAACTAGATTGTACATATTAGGTGAGATTTCAGAAAGATAAAAACCTTTGTTAAAAAAATGTTTGAGAAGCACGGTTGTATATATCGAAATGCCACAAGATAGCCGTCATTTCTACTATTATCGTTCATCTGTACCTAACTTTAGAGCGCTCACGGTGGAGTGAGAGAAAGAGTCCGTGGGCCATTTAGTCAATATTAATGTATATATATATTTTTTTTATTTAAAATCATGTAAATTTTAATAAGTTTAATAAACTATTTAATAAAAACGTAACGCAATTTTCTAATCGCTTTTGTTGATTTAATTCTAAATACACGAGTGCAAAAATGATTGAGCGATTAAGTAAAATAGAGTTATAAAAAATTATTTAGATGTTTTAGATTCAAAACATAGAGTAACCATAAAAACATATCGCAACTATAAAGATGCTGTAGAAAGTCAGATTGAACTAGCTTTAAAAAGTATGAAATAAAAAAAATATATATTTTAAAAACTTCCAGCTGCAACAAACTATAATAAACAGGACTTTAGTTTTAGAAAGTTTTCGTATGAAAATAAATCTAAAAAGGACGAAATAACTTTGGATGTCATTATAGATAACTTCATATTTAAATTACAATAATTAATTTACCGCTGTCACTACAGTCGGGAGACGTCTCCTAAACATTGTAATCGTCTTTTATATATTATGAAACATGCCGGCGTCTGGACTTTGATTTTTCAAAAACAATTATATATAATACGACATGGACATTTTCTAACGCAAAAGAATACGTCTCCCGATTGTAATGATAGCGGTAAATGAATTATTATTATTTAAATATGAAGTTAACTAAATAGACATCGGAAGTTATTTCATCCTTTTTAGATTTATTTTCATATGGAAACTTTTTAAAGCTAAAGTCCTGTTCATCCTAGTGTTTTTGCAGTCGGGAGTTTTAAAACTTTACATTTTTTAATGTAATCTAGGACCCTCAATATATGTTATTTACACAATAATGTTATTAAATATGTAAAATGAGTTAAGCACAAGCCAGATAGCGGTGAGAGCGCTCAAACGTTATTAAAGGGACGGTAAAAGACAGTAGAACCTTCGATGATGTACGAAGTTTCTACCGCTCGTCTATCCTCAATTAAGCCCTAAGCCGATGGCAATATTGGGAAATGCCGGAAAATCTTCTCGTTATTATAATATTTTCAATATCTTGATTCCGCCTATTATGAAACTTGAAGAAAATATCTATAGACCAAAAAGGACTGAGAACAAAAACTCAAGTCTTCATTTAGTCTTAAAAAACTTCTACGTTACAAAAAAAGAAATATAAAATTGTACACGGTGAAAGGTTTTTATAAAATGGTACAATGTGAAAGGTTTATTCTTTTTTCCGGAAGAAGTAACGCGAAACGGAGCCACGTTATTCTCAAAGAGGAGAAAGCAATCGACGTTGATAAAAAGAACGTTGAAACCGAGAGCGAGATACACGAGTCCGAATACTCCGAGCATCTTGGAAACTAAGTTGACGTCAAGAGGACCGAAAGAGAGGTGGAAAGTATACGAAGTGGTGGAAGCGAGTTAGATTTTTTTCCCTTTTAACCTCTGGGAGTCCCCATTTACCCTCGGTCCTTCGAAGGAGACCTTTTTTCGTCGTCATTAAATAACTTCGTTACACTCGCCCCTAATTTTGACCTCTTACTGCGCTGTAAAGACAATAAGGGGAAAGTGGTAAAGATGAAGAGAAAGGTTGATGATATCCATTTAGGGAAGTACATAAGGACCATATAGCGCCAGTCTACAACCCTTTCTTTTCAGCCACTTTTGTCATGGGCACATACGTTTCACCAGGTTTTCTTGTCCCCCGAGGCACGAGACCCTCCAAACTCTCAAGCACCGAGTGGTGCTTTGGAAGTATTATACCGTTAGAGCTTTTCCGGGCAACATGTGCTACCAGTGATAGTGGCTACAATTTTCTCGTCCTCCAGGTCTTAGCCTTTTTTAGTATGCATTTTTATATTGTGCTGGCTGCGTCACCTCAAACTCCTGGCGTATGCCCTTTCTCGAGGTTTCCGGCGCAGAGCGGTTCACAATGCCAGATGTATGACTGTAGGATGCACAGTGCGCTATACGTTACACGTAAATATGATCCATGTTACTTATGCCTATCCTGATAAAATTCTGGCTTAGGAAAGTAGAGCAAGGACGAAAATAGAGAAGAATATTTTCGCAACGTATGGGAAAAGCTTCTTCTCTGTTTATGCGGGTTATATTGCATAACCCGCAGCAGCAGAGTCATCCTGTACCTTATCCACCAGCGAGCGTGCACTTCTCGTGGTTGCGTTTCGCAAAATCGTGAATATTTCATGTATGCAACAATGAATCGAATGCGTGGCTGCCGAATACGCGTACATGGCAGAAACCGATATACACCGATACATACGGTTGAAGCGTCTTCCCGCGTCCTCACCCTCTGTTCGCTAAAATGATTGATTCATCATTGATGAAATTATTCAACGAAACGGATCGGGCTCAATACCATCAACCGAAACTCTCATCGCCAGATCCGATCACATGCGAACCATGTTGGGTTAAATATATTTGCTTCGAATGACAAGTTCGAATGGATTGTGAAATATAAAAAATATTGGGGCGACTAACTTTTTGATTAATATATCATTTCGTTATGGCATCGTTGGAAATTAATGTAACATTAGACTATTATTGGCGATGATAAAAGTAAACAACAATATAAATAAGGATAATGACGACAACATAAGATTTCTACAGAAAAAATGGGTATTTGCTTTCATCATTGTTTGAAATAATAATAAATTTTGTATGGTTTAACTACTCTAAGAATGGAATGGACATGATAAAGATTCTTTCGAACAGTAAACTCCCTTATTGTGAAGAAAATGTTACAGTGGCGATTGGACAATTACAAATTTCCGCCCAAAGTCAAATAATAAAACATACGCGGATGGGCCGTGAACGGAGAGGAAAACCCTTTTCTCAGGAGTTTATGTAAGGTTAAAAGCTAGTGCATTTTCGTTAATTATAAATATTCCAAAAAAAATTTCGTAGCTGTACCCGAAGTAACATATCCTTCGGTAGTATAATAATTTTATAATGATAATATCTTCTTCGTTTATTTTCTAATTAATACATGTCCCTCGGGTTTCATGACCTCGAATCGTGCGGAATGAATAAACAAAAAAATTGTAGGAAACCTCTCTTTCTCAGTGTGACGAGCTAACGTAATAAAGGTATAAATGCATTTCACACTTTCATATATGTACATAAATGTCGTAATACAGACGTGGCTAAATTGAAACCGCGTGCGTTCCATGGCAAATGTTTAATAACAACAGGGTCCCACTGCGTCGCATTGCTCCAGGGGAGAGGCGTGGCGATGGAGTCCAAAACGGTGGGCTTTAATTACAAAATAATCGAGACGAATGCACGAACCGAGTCGAATTATTTACATTAGTGCCAGAGGAAATGACTAAACGTTTCGCATTTTTAAGTCTCTCAGAATTAGAAGAGATGATAATGACGAATCGTTCACACTATTATGTAAAATAAGTGACAAACGCGTATTGAAGTGTCGTCGAACCAGTATAGGTATAATCTACTGATTCGTTCGTTTCCTCCCATTATAACTGTTCAGTTAAAACTACTAACCATCAACCAATTGATAAACAACAAAGTTATTAATTGAATACAATGGTTAAGACTTCTGCCGTAGCTGAATGAAAACCTGACAATTATATTTTGTAAAGATTACGATTTTTTCTTCGTAATAACGCTTGTCACAGTTAAATATTGAGTTTCCAAAAGACAAAAGAAAAAAGGCTGTAGACAATTATTTTAATTGACAGTCTAAGCTTAACTTATTGGAACTTTTGTGAATGCAAATAATACTCTGGATATTTAAAAATGTAACTTTTACTTTGATAAATAGATCATTAAATGCGTAATCTGTGAATTGCAAATTCGCTCTTTATTTTCAATCCGTATAAAAGGGCGTTTCGCGTACATCCTGGATTTACTCCCTTTTCGTGACTGCATCATATCTGTACCAATTCTCCAACGAGCATTACAAAGGCCCACAGAGTATCCGGTTGGTAAAAGCCCGCAGACATTCCCCGTTGTGTCGCTTTCCGACAACGCTTAGGTTCGCGCAACCCCCGCAGCCATATAAATTCTGTTCGTTTGAGCGCACAAACCTCCGCGAGAGAAATATCGCTTGCGCCTGCCTGCTCTCCTATATTTTTCCGACCCTTCCTTCGACATACCTTGCGCGAAGTGTTTTCTTCATTTTTGTGCAACATGCTGCGGTCTTTTCGTACTTTCCCTATTATGTACCACACAGGGGCTCTCTCGATACCGTATCACAACTCCCCAAGATTTTGCCATCTTTACGGTTCTGCGGCTACTTCGATACCCGGGTCTCCTTTGTTACTCCTTTTCTTTTACAATCCCCTCGAACACTTTATTTCCTTTCTCACATTCTTATTTTCTTTCTGCGTTTCATCAATCCTCTTTCTCAGCAGGATGTCTTCGCATCGCTTTGCCAGCAGACTCGCAACATCCTGCTGATTCTACCGCCGGATTTTCCTTCTCAAACACGTTGAATTCAATTAAAATCACCTCTGTGCCTTAGTAATAGACGGCTATCTCATATAACTCTTAGTGCTATGGATCGCTTGCCGAGCCTGATATATAATACACAACTGTTTCTGTATCGTTGTTTAATTAGACGATAAGTTATTTAACCCCTTGAGTGTCACTGATGCATATATATAGACAAATATATGCGTCGACATCGTCGCTCATATATGGACCCGCAAGGGGTTAAGTTGTCTCAATATTAGTTCATAGGCCATAGGTCAAGTATCATGGAAAGTAAACTTTCGTAAAATCTAACAATTCTTCGTTTTGTTGCAGTCTACCAGTCATAGAGAGAAACTTTAATAAAATTATTTAATATTCAATTGTCGAAATGTAATCCCCACTGCAAGTACTAGAGAGTCGTGAACGAATCTTCGGTCCACTTCTAATATTTAAACAGCCGCAAGAAGTGCTCGGATATACGACACAAACGCTCCAATATAATGAATCCCCGGCATCTCTCCAAATGTAACCATCTAGAAAAAAAGACTTAATCACGAGAATGAAAAAATTGTTAATAATGTAACGATGATTGAGCGAATCTTTGGAATAAGAAAACCTCTTTTACTATCTTCATCTCGGTATCGATAGTCATCTTCACTACTTTTTACAGGCCATTTGTGTCTAAGTAATAAAGAATAGTACTGCTGCTGCTGCTGCTACTGCTGCAGCAACAACAACAACAACAACAACAATAAGGTCGAGATCGGGTGAAGAACAATGAGCCGTTGGTACATGCTACCTGCAGTCTTTCGACAAAACGTAAGTGCTCCTCCGATGGAAAGAAGCTCTGATTTAATCGAAAGGAATGAAAATAATAGCCCAAAACAAGCTACCAATGATCCACGATGAGGTAGCGTCAAAAATAACTGCAATGTTGACAGTTGGACTTCCCAAACAGGATAAGATCGCCCCACAGTTGCTCAATTGCTCTTGAGCTACTTGATCTATATATATTGTATATACATTCACAGATAAGTATTCTTATGTGTACTTATCGTACACATTTAGCTATTTTACACGTCTCAATTATATGAATGTCAAATAAAGATCTCAGAAGATTTTTGCTATTCAGCAGGTGGATTATTAATGTAATCGTATCAGTTAATCATTGGCTTTCTGAAAATTTAAAAATGATTGCCAAGAGGGAAAGAAGAGCACGTCCCACGAGGCGACTCTCATGCATAGGTCATATGCAAATTCGTAATGGCGAGCAAATGTGTGCTATTCTCGTTTGACGTTCTCGTGCCGTGATACTGCTGTGCTGGACGTACGTGCAGCAAGGCGGGAGATCTCTGGGCATTTAGATAATACCTCGGTAGTGCTGAGAAACGGACGTTATCTCGTATCTCGAGTTTGCTCTTGACTTTTCATCTATATGGAACGAAATGCGAATAAAACCCCGTGCACGAGCATTTGTAGTATGTACAGCATAGAGGCACAGAGCGGTGAAGACGAACGCGCCCAACACCACGGATTTGCATCCTTAAGTGACACAGGAAGTGTTTTCGTGGGTCGACGAATCTCAGTTACATCGCAGCTATTCTGAATCATGTACAACGAGGGTATATATTTGTACACCGTTATTCTCTTAAATGCACAATTTTGTCATTGTGATTTTGTCAGGTCGTAGCCGACAAAAACATATCGCAACCTTCGCGATCGCGCGACTACCATAGGATCAGATGACATAACCCGGTGGGACAGATGCGAAGTAAAACTATTGCTGCGATCGAGGCTCTGGAAGCTACTTATTATATTTACAATGCTGCTTTCACGTGACTGAAGAAGGTCCACCAAACTCCTTCCACTTTCATCATCTCTATGAAATAAAATTAAATTAAAAAATTAATTTCATCATCAAAGTGAATTTAAATATCAGACATATTTATTATAAATACGCAGACCGGAACATACATGTATTAAGAATAATTATTTGTTTAATTCTTATCAAATATAACATTGAAAATAATTATTTATAGACCTTTTGTCATTGCATATTCTAATATCAATGTAACAATTTGTACATTCGGAGATATTGTCCTATATCATTCATACTTCCTGCTTAATTCCTTTCAATTATAAGTAATTAAGTGATCATCTATCGAAACGGTCATCATAGGGTGAGCTTCCTTCTGGGTTTTCGGATGATCGCGATTGATCAGCCAAGTAAAAGGTCTTCGATACTGGAAGGGACGTTGCATGTAGGACACATTGATTTTCGAAGTGATTAAATAGAAATCTATGGATGAATTTGGAATGTCCGGACCTCGATCGAGCCAATTCTGCTTCTTCCTTCCTGTTCTTCGTGTCTGGCGATTTCTTCCAGGTAATTCATAGTTGTGTATACATACAAACGGTACTAATATTTCAATATTACACATACCGAATAGCAATCTAAGCAATAATCTGCTACCATATGC
This sequence comes from Cylloceria caligata, assembly GCA_963942595.1. NCBI lineage: Eukaryota > Metazoa > Arthropoda > Insecta > Hymenoptera > Ichneumonidae > Cylloceria > Cylloceria caligata. The sequence continues at coordinate 12,333,475 of OZ012705.1, read as the reverse complement.
CAGCAAACAATTAATAAAATTAAATATTTCATCGAGTGCATTTAAATCTAAATATTTCCAAGTGTTTTTTTTTCATCAAATTGACAAGAATCTGTCTTGATTGCACAATACTGATTTCTCCTAATCAGTAGCTACAACGTATACTATTGATTATTAACTACAGCATATATCGTAAGGGCCTGATGCGAATTTGAAAAAAATATTTCTTATTTATACTTATATCCATCATCGACTTTTATACTTATATCCATCATCGATAGTTTACTTAAAAAAAAACGATTACAAACATTTTTTTTACTTTAATTGTGACCATAGTACTGAGAATATTGGACACGGAAAGAACGATCTAGTAACAATGATAATTTATCTGTGAAAAATTGCTACAGTCATCTGATAGTATAAGCCTATATCGCCAACTGTCAACAAGTACGAGATTTAACGATAACTTTTACCATATATACATTTCTAAGAAGAATTCTTGTATATATAGTTAAAATTACCAAAAAATCTCACACTTACTGACAGGTGACACCATGACAACTACTAACAGTTGACTATTAACAGTTTTTCTTACTTTGTGTAATAATTTCAACTAGATACTTCTCTCCGTCTACGTAAGTAACATCATGTATTCGGAATCTCAAAGATGTTCAACTAGATACTTCTCTCCGTCTACGTAAGTAACATCATGTATTCGGAATCTCAAAGATGTTCATCGTGCATCGAAATTCTCGTGCTACAAAAATTACTACGAGAAAATCGATATACATCTCAATGTCTCGCGCTCTTTCGAATCACCTAATAAAGTTAGAGAGCTGTACAAGGAATGAGCAAGGCGTAAGGATAAGAGAGGCGAGTAGACGAGACGCGACTTGTCGGCAATTCACCTCATTCTGGTACGCTGGAGAAGATGGAAAGAGGGTGTTGATACGCCTTGGTGGATTGAATAGCTTCGCAACTTATTTCGATAGTTGATACCTCGCGAGAGTTGAAACGCGAGCGGGGCGATACGCGCACTCTACGCTGCAGAGAGAAAGAGACTCATCGGGGGCTGCTGACGCACGAGCGACTTTTCCGAATAGACTCGAGAAATAGATGATACCTGCTTAAAGTATATTAATATAGTTTCAACGCAAATCAAACTATGCGCAATAATGAAAAGGCTCTGCAAAAGTTCCACTCGGGTAAATGTCTACATAAACTTATCGAAATTCGTACTGTTCACGACTACGATGAAAGATAAACGTAATAATCGATTTTTCTATTCTTCAAAGTGAGTTATATATAGCTCAGAAGTTGACACTGAAAATATTTCATTATACACGATCTTACTTTGTTCGTGGAACCAGCAGCTATACGATTATTGCATTCCGAATAGTATTTCAAGTCTTCGGTGTTCGAAATAATATGCGACATCCAATTGGCTTCCGAGTATTCCGTATTTCAACATCGGCATCGAATTAGATCGGACAAGTAATCCGCCTCCATGTTCATCCAGAATCGTGTTACCTTATTCGATAATGGAGGCCCAGTTTGACCTCCTTCCATGTAAAAATTGATAAAACTATAATTAGTATATGAGAATAATGTCAAAAATTACGGTTTAAATCTACGGTATTTTACGAATGTCAAGAAAAAAAAATATGCCAATTTAGGGAGGATACTCACAATTGAGCAGCTTAGGGGAATATATGGACCAACGGTTCTTTTGTGAAAATGTGCGAAATGTAAAGATTCATACGATTTTATTTTTTAGCAAATTTTACTACAAAAGAATAGACCCTGCCACTAGGCAAAAAAATCTTTGTCCTTGGAGCCAACAGTGTACATTTTTTTGTTAATGCCAACAGCCACACAAGGAAGATATTCCTCTATGAATATCGATAAATATCTATGAATATCATGATTTTTACCTGACTTCCTCCCATTAAACGGATGACAGCGATGTTGCGAAGAGAAAAAGTAAAGTGGTACAATGGTACGCCAACACAGAGAACAAATCTCAATTAAAGAAGATACCATTACGGGGCTTTAAGGGAGACAAACGTTTTGTGTGTGCTGAATGAGGGAGGCATCCCCAGCTGTTCATGACCGCTCAGTCATCCACTCGCACGTCGAATACGAAATTACGAGGATGACACACGCGGTATCGTCATGAGAAATGTCTGTGAAGACCCGTCAGAGAACGACGTGATCCACCTACGAAACCTTTTCAATTTTTGTTTCCTTCGATTTCTCTTTTTTTACGTCCACCCTTGTTCCACGCGTCATTCCTTATGTACATGCATTGTTTTCCAATTGCGATTTCATCTAGCTTTGCGACAAAATAAAGAGATAACGCGAGGAGGACATACATGCATGCTTAAGCGTATATTGCGTGCGCGGTACAACCTGGTCGCAAACCCTATACGTGTTCTTCATCAAAATGAGGTACGAGCGAGCTGGAAGGGAGAATTTTATTTCCTTCGCTCGTTTTTCCTACTTACCCTCTATAACCTCTACCACTCCGTCACCCATTTTCGGCCTATATAACCCTTGGAGGCACGATAGTCATCGACGCCTTAATCTCCCGTGTACAAGTATCCTCGTTACTTTCCTCGACTGTATAATATCAGTTTTCGCGAAGTCTCCAGGCTGGGCTTTACGATTATTCTTCAGTCGCACGTAAGTCTACGTAATTTCATAACCGATAGCTGTATAGATCAATAAGTCTTACAGCGAAGGGAGAGATAAAATCTTGAAATTGAGAAGATGAGGGAATTTAGAAAGATATTATAGTTAACAAGGCGGATAGAGATAATTATGTCTTATCTTTCATCAGCTCTGTAACTTAATCCCGCCCTCGTCGTCGTCTCTTACTTGTGTGTTTCTTTCTCACTTTTCTCCAAGCACACTATTACGTTAAAGATTATTCTGTAATTTATAATAATAATAATTTAAACACCAATATAATTTAGATATTTTTTGGATTTATCAAGTAAAAGAAAAACATTTTTTTAACTCTCAACTGCAAAAAAAACACAAAAAAATCTTATGTTTAAAAAAAATGTCAGTTATAAAAAGAAATCTGATTATTTCAAGTTCTTCAGAATCTAAAGAATCACGCTCGCAGGAGTTTCAGTCTATACATTTCGTCTTTGATCTAATTTATTTTTATAAATCTTATATTTTTATTATATATCGCATATACACAACACTAGTATTAAGGGCGACTTGGATGCTGAGGAGCTTCGCAATCTATCATTGGATTTCTCCTGACGTGATCATCGACACCTCCTCCCCTCCGATACTATCATTGAAACATCTGTTCTTTGGTCTGGGCTGGATGCTCCAAGAGAGGACTTATTGTTAAAGATATTTTTATAACATAGAGATATACATCTCTATTATATATATATATATATATGAATCCGCATAATACATACATATTAGCGGGGTCCTACCAGATATCGTATATATTTTATACATAGTAACTTGTAGCTTGTTTTATATATTTAAAATATATAAAAAATATATTTTATTATAATATTAAAATAAATATTGTAACTATACCTAGCGTCAGAAATAAAATAAATACCAAATCATGGCTACGTATAACGTTCGCAGCCTAGTTATCGCTACTATACTGGTAATTTTTACGATAATTCGTTTGCTACACAGATTAATACGGAAATGGATGTTTGTTGTATGTGCAGCATAATAAAATAATGAACAAATATATATGTGGCATTAAAAGTAAACGAAAAACATATATTTGCGAGTCAGGAATTCGTTTTTTTAGATCTATTTTGTCATCGGCAATCTTTGGACAACGGTTTTCACTGAAAAAAATGTCCTTATTGTACCAGGATTTGAACTTATGACCTACCTAACTAGCTAACTACCTAACACATTAACGCTACCGACTACGTCATTCGACTACCATTGAATTGATCTAAATGGCCTAATAGTTGTATGAAGAGTAGCAATTGAAATCAATCTCATTTAATTCACATCAAATGTAATATTGACATTACATTTAATTTGATCAATAATTTAATTAAACACACACGAGAGTGAAAGCTAGAGAAACATCCCCAGACAGCATCAAAAACACATTTTTACTAAACTCGATGGCAAATTCGATTTCGTCCAATATATTTCGTCCATTTTACTACTGACAATGAGTATAGTAGATATTTCTTTTCCCATACATGCGATTCAATGTACTACCCTATAATAATAATATACGCTACTGTCTACTGTTATAAAGACAAATTGTTCCAATTCCTCAGGCTGTGCAAGTCAGGTAAATAGTAAAATTTTCTTCAAACTTATTCACAAGCACTGCATTAACTTGTAAGTTTTAATATAAATATTTTACTTCAGCATCAACGTTATATATGACAATAGCGAGTGCTGTTTCAGATATAAGTTGTAATTGTAACGACCAGAATTCATGTAATATTGACTATAAAAATATTACTATTGTTTTGATTTAATATCGACAACCCCATTTGTTTCCGTGTATATTATGACATAAACATCTGGGCGAGGTGCTCCAAGAGGAGACTTAGAGATATTTTTATAATATAGAGATATATATCTCTATTATATATATATAAATCTGTATAATACATATATATTAGCGGTGTTCTACCAGATATTGCATATATTTTACATATAATAACTCGTGCGCACAAAAGTAATATATACAATATATATTTGAAATATTTTTAAACCAGAAAATATATATCTAAATTGTATACATGTGTAAAAGAAATGCATTATATATTTCTGACTTATGTTTATGACATTGTATATCGTTACATAGAGGAAATGATAATGGTTCTATACATTAGAGCTGTCCACCAAACACTCGATTCTCATTTTCTGTACAATTAACGTGATTTTTTCCCTTTCCCTCGTTTCTCCCGGATTTTACTCTGTTAAATTCGAGCTCTGAAAAAGTTCGTTAAACTGGCAATGTACGAAAATTCGGTTACGTGACGCACGTCACGTCTTCGTTACTTTTTAAGGGAAAATATAAAACTCACGAGAGTCATATCTACTTCGTTAAATCTATGTGCTGTTGCATGTCCCTATACTTTTGATTATAACTTTTTTAACCGCTGTCTTTTATTTATTATAATTGTTTCACAAACTCAAAATAATTTCGTAGAATATGAAATTTAATTGTCGTAAAAAAAATTCTCGTGTAAAGTATAACGAATTTTTTTCCTTTGAACGGGTGATTCATATGGGATTATCATTTATAAATTCCGACACCTTCGGTCATGTTTTGGAGCCTCTATTGTTATTAAAATCTATTGTTTGATTGTTAATTGTAATAAATAAAATTATAGAAAAATAATTTCAACTGAAAAAGAATGATTTTTTAAGTTGATTCGTAACACAGTCGGAAGGCGACCTCGTAGGTCTGTGTATTGCTGAGACGTGTCTAAAATATATTGTAATGACAAACTGTAAATTACTTCTATTTTATTTGTAGCCTGAAGTTGTAAAATAAATTAACAGAAAATATTAATTAATATTAAATACTTATTACAAATTGTTAACTGTTAAATTTATTATGTCTCTGTCAAGCTCCATCGTGCAATTGATATTTCATTAATTAAGTCAAAGATAAATTTGGAATCTCCAGATGTACAAAGCCTCTGTTACTCGAAGATTGTAGTGAGTAGATTGCACTGCGCAGAGAATATTGAATGTTCGTACAAGTAAATTGATATAGCAGTTAATATCATCGGCAGAAAGGTATAATGTCCAAAAGAGATTTTAATTATTTAAATTTATTTTTAACCTAGCGTCGAAACGTTATTGCGTCACTTGATATCGAACCGTTGTCACACAACCAACATCACTCTATCATCCTCTTACTTTCGTCATTCGTTTGCCCTGTAATTCTGTACTATTACCAGTCCCAGTACTGGTACTGGCTCACCCAGAGTTTAATCACTCTAAGCGGATTTATTCTGTGATCCGCGGTGCTGCCTCTTCAACTGTCTAATCTTTGGGTTTGCCCTCTGTGTATCCCGATGATTGCAGAACGAAGAGCTTCAAATACATGGGATAAATAAAAATTCAAAGGAGACAAAGAGAATTAAAAACGAGAAGAGCAGACAGAAAAAGAAAAGAAAACATCGAGGTATTTGCGAGGACAGGATTGAGTACAAATTTTATTAGAAAAAATGATAAGCTCTATCAGCTTTATGAAGAGCATTGAGTAGAAATCATGAAAATTAGGATATTGCATTGGCGTTTAGTACATTTTTTAGCATGGAATAAAAAGCTACTTCATTAGCAGTAGGCAAATTAAAGCTCAGAAATAAAAGAGTAGTCCAGTTCGTTGATGAAAATATTTTCAGTCGACAAATTCAATTGGAATTCATTCTTAGTTACGATTCTGCTTTCACCGATAGTGATTTTGCGAAAAGCAATTTTCTAAACCTCTATTGTTACTGTCAACGCAAGTTATATCAGAAATTTCCACTGGCATGGCGCGAACTTGAATGTTCTCTTGATGTTTAATGTTTTCCAAAACGGTTCAAGATGTCCTAACAAAATTTGATGCACAGATTCTGTGCATCGTAACATGTGTTTCCATAGATCGTATGCATTAGATGGTAATTCGAAGAGATAGGAGTATTCTAAATAAAAAAGTTGGGAAGGAAGTTTGTATTAATCGAAATGTAGCAAGATGATTGTCATTGTATCGTGTACTCGTTTATGGTATAAGATGACTCCCGATTCTAGTGACGACAGTAAATTAATGATTGCACAACAAATAATTAGTTAAATAAACTTATATCTCAAATAATTTAAACCTCTTGAGTTTTAAAAGAAGAATGTAGACTCGTTGCTATCAAAGTTCTTTTTATTGTAGTTTTTTTTTTGCAGTCGAGAATTTATTGATATTTTTAAATTATTGTAAAATACATATTTATGAAAATTTAACATTAATGTTTCGGTTTGAGCTAAATTACAGAACAATTCTACAAACGATTATTAAAGCGTTTATCTGCCGATCAAAAATATAGTCATAAACATAATAAAAATATGCAAGGTGGTCGACCAATGATAGATGGATGACCAATGCCGTAACGCATGAATTAAGATATTCTTGAATGTATAAGGAAAAAAATGTAATCCTACATTTGAGAGTAAAGTAGGAATATTTGTTCATGGAAAACAGGGTGCACTCCACCCAAGTATGAAGTGCTGGTTCGAACAACCAAGCACTCGGTTTGAAAGTACTTGACTTACAACGTACTTCGTCACAGCACTTTGAACCAAGAGCTTCATTGCTCTAACCAAACTCGTTTCTCGGTGAGTGAAATACAAAAAAATTATTTCCTTACTCATGAAAATTTTACACGGGTAAATATTATTTATAGGAAATGGATGAATTTAATATATTGTAGACCTTAAGTGTATAGGTGGGTGCGGTTACCACGCCTCGCAGCGCGCAGAAAGAGAGAGTGAGAGAAATATTTTCGAATATACGTTGAAATATATATTCTTTCATGCAGGTTCCAGTCGTTTCGTTATTTGTCTACTACCGCAACAGAATGAACTCTCGTCCCGTCTCATCGACGATGTTGACGTACGTGATGTGCGCTGGACTGATTTTATGGATAGTCATCATTCTCGAGCAGTGTATTCTCGCTTTTGCAGTTCTGCTTCTGATACCATAGTTGAAAAGAGCCTGGGGTGTACACACAGAGAAGCGGCGTGTTATCCGCAAGAGCGGTTTTTATTGAATTTCCACGTGCCGACGACAACGAAGAGAAAAGCGAATGGACGCGGAAAGGATAGGAAGACCGCGGTTCATGTTTTATTCTAGTACAGTTTATACATGTACATTGTAACGAATCAATGGGAAACCCTTCTCACTAACATAGTTGTAGCAACAACTACTATTGCGTGTAGGCTGGTTAATGTTCAACTGTCCCTGATCCCATAAAAATAACTTCAAACACGAAAAAAAAGTAGTTGCGATAACCATTTCCGACATATGCTGTGTTGCGAATTAGTTACAGAAACGAAATCGAAATAGCATTCCCAACTATTATCGTTTGGTTAGCGAAGAATAGTACCGAATACCAACTACTTGATTCCTGTAACCAATCACAGTGCTGTCACCACCACGAGCTGTTAGGTATTGCAACTAATGTCGGCGGTAGCTGCGACAAACATTTGGATAGTACCGGCAATCTACGAGTCGTTTCCCATTACCAATCGTTTTCCTTCTATAACCAACCGGTTGGTACGTGCTACGAGTAAAACTTTTCACAAAGGCAAACGACACCGTTGTTCGAAGTGACAGGTGGTTGTACGAGGGATTGCTAAAAATAAAAGTGAAATGCGTTGAATATATGGTAAATATAGAGTGAAATATTGTCAATAGATGACCTTCGTCTAGCGAAACATGGCGCGAAATATATGCAGCTCCTCACTACTGTGAATAAATAGAAATATCCGTATTAAACTGATTTTTTTTTCGTATTACGCTGAACCGATGGAATGCATCAACCAACCGGTAATCTGAGGTTGCCATCTCGGTTAATTACCGTTACTACCGATATTTTATCAACTACACTGTAGTGTCTTGATCCAACTGAGTAGTTGGCGCTATGCTAACTATTCGGGTTGGATGTCGGAACCAATGTGTCAATTTCCCTAACTACGTTTTTCTTTCCGTGAAGGACACATGTATTAGCCGACTTCGATCTCTTTTATACTTGCAACAACAGATTTGTTACTACCGAAGCATTCTTTATGAAACTTAGGGTGATTATTTGATTTTATTGAGGTACCGACACAGAAGGTATGGAATTAAATTCTTAAAAAAACCATAAGTCACTCACACTTTTTGAAAAATGTACATATCTATCGCATAAGTGAGTAAATTAGCAATAGTGTTACGGTGGCGTGAATAGAAATTCGTCTATTCGTGCCATAGATAATGATTATACAAAAAGAAAAGCCCTTGCGCAGGCCAATTTGGTTTATCGGTGAAATCTGCATTTTATGAAGAGTGGTCATATGGAATACATATTTTTACCTGCCACCTACACTTCTAAATGGTTTTTTTAATTCCTAAAAACGTTAGTCTTTTTACTGCCGATAAAGTTTTTATTTCTAAACATAAAAGATTTACTACATTTCGGTGCGTACGGTTCAATCTTCACAATTCAATACCACTGTTCAATAAACCGTTCCAATCCCGAATTTCTCACCAGTGAGCTAAGCCATCATATGCTCTGCAAGCTAATCGGACCTCGTATTTCTATCTTATTCTCGTCTACAGTAGTAACCAAAGGCTTTCGAGGTAAAGAAATCCAAGGATTGCCAGTTGCTAGAGAAGTAGCTGGGATGTGAAGAGCAAAGTAAAAGCGAGAGAGGGTTGTACTCGTATGCCCGGTCGAAAATACGTCAAAAGGTCTTGTGCTTTGGAAAGCAATATATCTATAGAGGAAACCGATTCGCAAGATTAACTACGCGCATCTCTCTCGGCTCCGACATGTCGGTCTGAGCTGTCACTCTTGTTTCTACTAGCAATAGTAGTAGCGGTAGTTGCGGCAGAGACCACGGTTACAGCGATCTGACCGAGACCGGAGTAAATGTAACTTTTAGTTACTTCGGACAAATTAATTTCAAATGTACGGAATAAATCTCAAAATTAAATAAAAATATATTTGATCCGATTGTAGAAATCACTAGGTAACCTACAATAACATAATATCTCTCTGCAATGTATATTTCCATTGCACGCCGGTTACATTCAAAACGCTCAGATACTTTGCAGTTAATCTGGTTCTGTTGATGATATCCGGAAGATATTGTCATGCGTTTGTCAAGTCGACTTTTTGGAGAGCTAGTCGAGGTGGCTTTTTCTCCATTCCCTCTTACTCGTTTCATAATCGATTGACGAGAACGCGGTACGTCGAGGTTGACACACGTGAAGAGCTTTTACTACTTTCTGACCCGATAACGCTATGTCATGCTTTACATTATACATAATATGTACAACATTAACGCTCACTCGTCTGAACTCTTACTGCTTTATCCACTAGTATGTTACTATTAAATAATTATCTCACTCTCTCTAGTTCACTTTTGCTCTAATTGGCATTCCTGACTCTTAAATTTCCGCACATGCTGACTAATTACGCGACTGTTTAAACAGCTGTAAAGCCCTCATCGTCAGGCTAATGCGTACACGATACGAAAAAAAAACACCAGATTTTAATAATTTAATCACTCGTGTACTGTTGAAAATGCACTTGGTTGGAATCTATTACAGGGATTACTGCTCTGTAGGCTAAATACTTGCGACTGACAGAGCAGAACTGACAAGTGAATTATCAAGAAAGAGGGAAATTTGAAAAATCCTCCAATCGGTTGAAATAATAATAACTTTTATAACGAAAGAGATCCTGCCAGCGGTTGTCAACCACATTTTAAAAAAATCTTCGCAGATGAGTAGAAAACTTTTTTTACATATAACAAATATCTACAGTGTTTAGTGACGAATGTACGCAAAACATATTTTCGGCATCGTTTGAATAATTATTAACATTCCTTTGGATACAGAAACGAAAGATTATTGTTAATTATTTCTTTCATTTAGAATAATGTCTAACTTCCGTAAATAAGTTGCTTTTCTGTATGGAAGTATGCACTCAAAAGTAATCGAATTTTTGTCTTAAATTATTTATTTATTTGTTTTTTTACGCTCCTTCGGGGTTGATCAATCCAATATAAGTCGTCTTGCATCTTTTAATGTTAACAGGAGTAGTTTCGAATCAGCATTGGATGTCCCTACCAATTTTTATTTTAAGAAAATGGGGAGTACAACGATTATAAGTTGTAAGAAAAATTAAACCCTGTAAATGAAACATTTCGTATTATTTGATGCAACTTACACTCAAACGTTCGTAACATTTACAGCGATTCATTCAATATAACTTCGAATGGCAATATTAAAACATACTGGATATTAGTTATAGTACAACGGGATACGTTGTAAATACATATGTTTATAACAAATCCGAATGTCAGGTTATCCATGTCATAAGCAGAATAATCACGTGTACCTGACAAATTGACACATGCGAAACTGATATATTAACGAGGGGGAGTGTTAATTATTCTAGGAATAGAACAACGACAGGTAGATGTTGCGGCTGTTGGTGACGTGTAGTAGACAGCGAGGGAGAAACAAGAAGGGCAAAATTGAGAGAGACTCGGAGCAACCTACGTACTTAATCTTGCATGCGAAACATCGTCAGGCCAACTAGTTGCTTCCCTTACGGCTCAAGTTGACTGAGCGGTCGCGAAGTACATACGCAAGCGTAAAAACCGCAGCTACGGCAGCGTGCTCGAGTCAATGCCCGGTTGTATTTGACTTTACCTACTTAATACTCGCGGCTGAATAATCGTACATTCATTCTACCGGAGCGAACGTTCAACTTCGCTAGAACTTTCACCCTCTTTTTTGATCTTCTTTCCCTCATTGCTTCACTTCATGTATCTACAATGCGTCAGGCCAGAATTACAAATGAACTGGACTTGGAACTTCTTGAAATTTCATAAGCATTCTGATGCATTTGAGACAGTTGTACAGAAAAAACCATTTCCTGTAACCAAAAGTTCAAAATAACACAACGGATAAAGAAAACTATCCCTGCTGCTAGTATTAGTAAAGAAAAAGTAAAACCTTCCACGTTGCTGCCTCATTATGTCGATCCATCGTCCACACAGCCGTTTCTATGAGGAAGAAGTACGTCGATTGATTTCAGCTTCCTCATAGAGAAAGCTTTATGAACGAAGGATTAAATATATATTGAACAAATATTGTACCAAACATAGTTGAACGATATGAGATGTGTTCATTAGTTTCTTTTTAATTTTCGAAAGTTTAATCGTTCAGAAATGAACAAAATTTTAAGTTCCATTGAATATGAACCGTTTTGCCGATTTCGACGTCACTCTGCACCCAATTACTTTAACTGTTCCGTCATATGTATATAACATTTGTCCAATAGCTCCAAATTTGCAACAGATCGAGGCCAAATAATTTTTATACAAACAAAACTACCTCTATGATAAAGCAGACTGCATTTTTGGTGACATTTAGCAATCCGTGCATTTGTTCAGTTTCAACGTAAAAATAAATATTTACAACTATTGAAAATCATCATTACGAACATACATACATATAACTGTTATGAATTTACCAGATCTACTGGTAGTGATGTTTTTTTTGGTCTAAGTAAACCGAAAAAGTAAAAGCGTAGCTTCCAATTAAATTCCAAAACAGCGGAAATAAAAGTGACACGTTTTTCTTCTGTTTTATCGGTAGTACCGTAAAGCTGCTTATGATATTTTCATGTATTTCTCTGTTATTCGCGTTAGACTTTTACGCACCACATGAAAAAGCTCCCATTCTACCCGTTTCAACTTAACTTCCTGGTAGCTACAAGCCTAGCATTGCTTCCCAAGCACAGTGAGTGCTTTTCCTTGCTCGCCTGCCGTGCCTAATCTGATTGGCCTCTTGCACCCCATCGTTTCCTCGTCCTTCGAGTAAATTTCCCAAGCTTTCCAGCTGTCTCGCACGTATATATTATTATATAAAGTTTATAGAATACGAACCGACGAGAGACATTTGTATGACAAATATGTACATCAAAGATACCAACGATATATCCCTTTATTGTTGTTGTACGTCAGACGTGGAAGGTTTTCACCCTCGCCCTTTTGAAAACCGATTAAAGAATTTAATTGAAATGAATTCTCATTTCTGACGCTACGATGTTCCTTCAGTATTCAATAAAAAAATTCCCCTTACAGATAAGAGAAATTACACCTTTCGTCGGAGCGTTTTTATTTTGCCTATTCGATCGATGAATATTTGAAATAGATTAAAGCTCGGTTCCATGAACGCGATTTAAGCCTGGTTCAATTTTTTTTCCTAATTGTAACATAGGGTTACCATAGTTTAAACTCCGATCTACGTTTATGAAACGGCTAAGTACGCAAATGTAAACAACTAGCTACTTAGTTTACATTCGTTTTTGGATATTAGAACGAAAAATTGCACGCCTGTAGAACATTTTTTACTAAACAGGAAAAAAGTATACACTCAAGAATTTTTATGAGCCATATCACAAATTATTTGGATAAAAATTCAGAAAAGTGTATTTTGTGGAAAAAAAAATTTTTTAATCGATGATATTTTTTGTTTACTTCACAGACTGAGTACATAAAAAATTTAAGGAGAAAAAAATAAAAGAGAATACTAGAATGATGTTTATACATTATAACGAATCCTCATAATGAAAATGTCGTATCACGTACTTTAGCTTCCGGCGCAATGCATACGTATTGTACTGTATGTTGATTTAAATACAATGTGTAGACAGCTCTCGTCCGCACACTTTTCCCCGCAGGATTGACAGAAAACAAGCGAGCAACGAAGCAGCAGTTGGGCTTGATTGACATGCCATTATAAACAAATCTTCACAATAGTAACTCTCCCGTGATGCACCTTTCAGAGCAACTGTGTGCACGGTTCCTAATTACTCGATAATCGACTGCAATCAACCAGGCGAACCCCACTGATTCTCTTTCGTCTCGTCATAGTTCGTATCTCTATTGGCATACATCTTTCGTTCATCCTTTGAGGTCGATTTGTTTCACCCCAACTCTCGACCCTTAATGACAAAGAATTTTATCAAATAGAACGACCCAAGTGCAGTTGGCGTAAACTTGGCCTTAAAGCGGCAGCAAGTTGTCAGCCAACAATCGATACTCGATTACGTGCCATCGTTTTTTGAAAGGAAGATAGCTAATCGGATCGGTATTGTGATGACGGTGTCGCATTGCTACCGATGCATCGATGTAGAACATTAACCTCACTTTCGCAGTATCATCATGTCACTGATGGGCTCATACAAGAACACCATTTTTTAATCGACGTTAATTGAATTTTTTTCCATATAACAAGTCAGTTTATGTCTAAGCGTTCGTCGCACCAAGTGCTACCCGCAATCGAGACGACTTGACATCGGTAACCGCTAAAACCGCATGACGCCACCACACCCACTACTCGGTTTAAATGTCATATAAAAAAATAAAACCTTCATTACAGTAAATTGAAAATAGCGGTTAACCAAATTAGAATGTTATATCCCGTGTGCAAGAAAATTGGTACTCAGAGATGTTGGACGTCGATGTGAAAAAAAAAATGAAGAGTAAACATTTTTATTTCAAAATTACACTAACATTTTTTTAACTGTCCCAAAAACACTTTATGCGTTGCCTCCCTTCCCCCGTGACTTGTGTCATCCCTGTGACTGTTATCCTCGATGCAGCTATTTTGGATAAAAAGTCGGAAAAAATCAATACAGTCGGTTTAATCTAGTAGTTAACTTGCTCCTTGTTAGATAGTTACGTTTACTTATTTAAGTAGGTCGACAGTTCGTGTAGATCGTAGACTCGAATCCTGGAAACGTAACTTCTCAGAAAGGGTTTTAAAAAAATAGAATGAGTAGAGGATTTCCTTTTTCCAATATTAATAAAATAATATTATTAACATTTTTATTATTGCAACAATCTATTCTGAGAGATGCTTCGTGAAATTTATAATCAATTTCACAATATTGCCATAACAATACGACAATGTTGGCATCGAGGGTGCACACAACGTCGAGATACTACTTCGGATCCCTCTTATCATGTGGATATGAAATTGACATCGAGCCTACGTTGGGATGTAGAGTTGCGCCAACTTTAGAACTCCGGTGACTGCTCTGTCTCGATACTCGCCCGATTCTAAAACTGTACCTGGGGGAGAGAAATCGTTTTTTGTTCGCGCCTCATAGTGCACGAGTCTCGGTTCAATTATTCCAATGATATTTCTGGACGCTCTACCATACGAATTACTGACTGACAGCCTTTATGTATGGGGTGTTTCAAGCTAGGTTGAAGAGTTAACCATTTTTGGAATTTGTTGTATATGGTAGTGTTAACAAATCCTAGAAATATTAAGTGGTAATACAACATTTAATCTAAGTTTATCCGAGTTTGTTCCGCACGTATTTTAGCACGTGTTTGGGATCCCGCCCAAATAGTAGTAAAATTTCACTACTTATGAAAAATATCTAAGAGGGTTAAAAAAATGTGGCTGAATTAAAACAGAATGTCTCATATGTTCATTAATCTTTTTTTTTTTTAATTTGTCGACAATTAATTCAACTTATTGAACGGTTTTTTTTATTTTCAATTGTAATATTGTATTATCAATTCTTGAAATTACTACACAGATGAAAAATGGTGAAAAATATTTGTTTAAATGAAAACACGTAACAAAAATGGTATAGGTTATGGCTAGATAAATTTGACCTATAACGTTCCATATTAAGGTAACACAAGGATTCGTAAAACACGAAGAGAGTGTTGAACACTCATAGTCACGGGACTCGGTTTAGTGTATTCTATAGAAAAGCGAGATATATAGTGAGCGTGATAGCTTATGACGGCGACTAAAGGCGTTGAAGCTTAACGCGAGCCGGCGTCACTTCTCTTTCTCCCTGTCTGGTCACAGCTTTTCCAGCTTCTCCAAGCCGTCGCTTCTCCAAGCCTACGGAGACTGAGGTGTCTGAAAGGAGCCCTTCGTAAACAATCATAAATCTACCAACAAGTCGTTGGTCATACTATAAATATTTCACCCCCTTTTGGACAAACCGTTTTTCAGTGATGTACATCGCGTCCCCCCTATCGCCATCATGATCGTTACGCGCAGACGGGGTAGTATACGAGGGATGAATAGCGTCCGCAAGAACGTTAGAGGGACGTTCGAGATGGTGACGAAGGGGCTTGCAAAATTTCTCTACAGACCGCTGACACGCGAAACATTTGGCTATCCACCCCTAAAACTCAACACCCACGTGCGGCCTCTTCCTGCCTTCCTTCCTTTCCAGCGAATCTCGGGGGTGGATCGTAATCTGAGCTCAGCCGCTCTCACTCACTCGAGCATGCTTCATTTCACACCATCAAATACTTTCGATATATGTACTCTATATGTCCTCGGAGAAAAATCTCTCGTATACATCTTCATCACGTTCTCGTTAATATCGATCATGGTCGGGAGTTTGAGCGGATTTAATTATAACTCGGGTGCTCTAAGGCATTCTCTTTATGGATTGCCCAATGTTTTATTCCTGGTGCCTTTTTTAGTATTACATTATTCATTAAGATTGCTGGTAAATTTTTTACAATAAAAATAATAAATCTTATTATTATTAATTTATTAATTGCATGATGAGTTGTAAAAAGTTACGTTAAACATCATGGTTAAATTGCAAAGTTATTCATTGAGTATTTTTTCTTATGGTGTAAGTTGCGGTGAATTAGTGATAATTTTCAAAAAAAACCTTTACATTCTTGGCAATAAGCAACGCACACCTTTAAGGGTTTTTTTTACAATATTTTGTAGCGGTAAAAGCAGATAAAGGATTCTCCATTACTGCTCACATATTTCTGCAGGTGACCAAAGCGAGTGAAATGGTTAATTCAGTCAAGTGAAATTTAACTTATTTTATTGACATGCAAATGAGAATTTGTATTGTAGGCGATTAAACTTTTTATTGCCCCATAAGACGAGCTGTCATCAACTTATAGTTTTATGTCCTTTGCAAATCTGTACGAGCGTGGGTTCCTGTATTACTGTAATGTAGTTGCATGTAGATTCAAATAGTAACTTTGTGAAAAAAAGTGTAGGCCATGACTTTCGAAATAAGAAGTGAACAATAGTGAACTATTATTGAATAGTATTTATCTACATGCAAAAAATTTAATAATTTTACCCACACAATCGTGGTAGTGCTGACAATTATGAATTGGTTATCCAAGCAACTATTTTTTAATTTAACATAACTGCTTTCATCGTTACTGTAACAACTCTTTTAGTTGCAGCAATGCAACCAATTAAACTTGTAAGTTAATAGTCTCCAGGGCTACCACAATTTCTCAGAATGTATAGATGCAATTGAAATATATACAGAAAAATTCCTTGAAAATACATATTATTGTCGAGAATGGAAGTGAAGCAATGAAAATGGCTTCCAACGAGTTTGCATAATTTGGTATGCATAGAGCGAGTGACTGGGAATGCGATGAACGTACCAGCTGCACGTACTCGTTCGCTCACTGCAGTTACTCCGTGCAACAAGTCGGGCAACAGCTGTTTCGGGGTGAAACGGTTGTACTACGTACACAGATATAGAGACGGAGAAAGAGTGACAGAGAAACGGCGGGGGGGGGGGTGTAGAACAACCAGAACCTTGATCTGGCCGGCATCCAAGATTCTCCGGGGCTCCAGGGAATTTTGGTTATCCGAACAATTTAAAGGTCTCCAGCGTATTGATGTATCGCAGTGCTTGTTGCACAGTGTACTTTTGAAACAAGCACTGCCATAAAGTTCGGCGGCTAGTAAAGCGGGTGATATGAGATCAACGACCAATGATACCAAACTGATCTAGTTATGAAAACACCTGCAAAAAGTGTTGGTCTTCAAACCAGCGAAGAACGAGTACTGCACTAAGGTATTGGCGATAAGGCATAAAGTAAAGAGATCATCTTCAAAATGTAAATTTATGACGCTTTAATTGTAGTCACCATAAATGGTTCCAATTGATTGTATTAACTTTCTTTTTTTGATATTAAACCGAGTAGGCTTTGAAATTCCATAGCTTTTGGCTCCCAAAGATAAAACATAACATACACTAACTAGTATATCACAAAGCAATCAAACGATTGAATGCAGCAATCTCTCATTGCATCAAGAGAAATGGCAACGTCTCGGCGCCAAGTATCCTACATATCTAGTTGCCTTCTCTACTTACCGTAATAGTTCATTTCTGGAAAAGGAAGCGTCTTGCATCCCATCCTTCGAAGGACGAAAATACATTGAACTAACTATAGGACAGTCTCATATTCTCACTACCGTTACGGGAAACGGGTCATCAACGAGGAGTGGATCATCCTCTCATTGCGGTGACGATGGGATCGAAGCTGATCGTCGAACAAGAGTGATTTAGCTAGAACTGGAACAAGCTATGACGATGGAAATTGTAGATAGTTGGCTAGGATCGACAGTGGCTTTGAAGATTGGCTCATCCTGCCGTAGCTAACAACATCAGTTCTCCTACATCTATTTCAACGATACATATATGCCTAAGCCATTTTACAGTTACACTAATCACGTAAACCTGCCAACAGCAGCCACAGTTTGCGTATACTATCTACCATCAAGTCAGCCACAATCTCATCCTTCAGGCCATGGAGCTACAACGCCACAGTCAGCCAGCTCCAGGAACCGCCGTGCCGCGTTGCCTCACGATCGCGTAACACTATATTCGCTTTAGGTACCCACCATAATTGATTGTCTGCCTGTGTTGGTCGGTTCCAAGAGCTACAGTTCCGCCTCTCCTCGTACACATCAACATAGCTCGCTTTACCCATGCCATCGGAGGTTTCGAGTTTAATTAGGATATCTCGGAACGAGACGTATATGCTCCCCCCCCCCCCCAACTTCACGTTGTCAGGAACCCCTGTGTATTCTTCATTCTTCAATGTGTCTATGCTAACCCCCTTCCCTCCTTCCCAAAACTGTCACCACAGACCACGGAAGTTGAACCTCTTTTTCTTAGTTCCTCGAATAAAACTTATTCCCGCTTCCATGAAACACTCGTGAACAATGACCCGCAAACCCCATCATCTGACTAAAAGCGAATAACTCGGAACATTATATCGAGAACCATTACGTGAATTAAGATTTATTTCAAGATTATTTGCTGAGCATGATTTTATGATCAATTATTAGCACTTTTCAAGGTCGAGGACATACGACTGAATGGACTCGTTCGGTCTCAAAGCAGGTCGCACATTCCATATTTTCGTAGGAGATTCTATCCGGTTTTAATAGATTTTTTGTACAATACAACAGATAGAATATCGATTCGGTCTTACAAATATTAATACCAATAGCTTCCAAAAAGATTAACACTACCAACATTTTTTTGAGTTAAATAACAGTTTTACTATATTCACTATAAATCTTACACAAACAAATATCACCAATAAGCAAGACATCAATTCGATCTGTCGTATAATTATTGGTAGAGCCTGATTTTTAAATATAAAATATTGTAATAATAAGATTTATTATCATTATTATTGGTAATTTTGTCGTGTACTGACCTCAGGAACGTTGGCGAAGCGTTGCAGGGCGAAAGTCTGGAGTTCAGGGGTTGAGACATGCACCGACCTGATTTATAAGGACCCGACAGGTCCTTATTTTTGTTTTATCTTCTAGGGATACCTCACCCGGCCCGTTCACTCTTCCACTCTCGTCCACAATACCACCGGTTTCAATAATAAAATAACAAGACGGTGTTACGTACAATGATTAACGACGTGTAACAGCGAAAGCACCGTAAGAAATCGCACACTTCTTTCCTCCATGCATTACAAACTAAAGTAGATCGAAACGTTGCGGAGGCAATGAAAGAAAAGAAAAGGTCCTGCAGGTCTCGCGCATGGAATAACAACCGAGACCGTGGAGTAAAACTCAAACGTAAATCAACGTTTTCTTTTTTCTAGCTTTATCTCACGAGATCCCTCGGACAATTTTTGCCGCTCTTGATCCTTGCATATTTCCCTGGAGTTATATATCTCTCCACCGACCTTCAATCTTATTTTCACGGTGTTTTATGATCCACAGGCTGTCCTCTGCCTTCCCTTTGTTTCTCAAATTCTCTTTGTCACTAGCCGATGCAACGCTGGTTCTACATTCTTGAAAGTTTAAACGAGAAATTTCAAGGAGCTTTGCCGTCTTCTCTCGGTATCAAGTTGCAGAACGAATTGCTCAAAAGGCTCCACACGTCGAGGTAGGCTCCTTTGTATAACGTCAGCAAATCCCGTTTGATCCTTGTTCGAACCTTCTCTCAGCTTTTTTTTCCGTGATCTTATTCTTACTATTATTGTTATTTTTATTAATAACGTAGTTTCGACTAACGCGCCATAAGAGAGGTGTTATGATGCGGTGAGTGGATCAGACGTACGACAAGAATCAAAGAAAATTGATAATAAGGAACGGGTAGTGCGCGACACACACACACAAGTTTCCGACCCGCCGGTGCAAACCGTTGACTGAACCACTGAGAAAGGCGCGAACGAGTATCCGCTCGCTAGCCGATCTTTCACGCTATGCTTTACGGCTACCGCGAGTAAACCGCCAAGTTCTACATGCACCGCGATGCTGGTACGGCTTCTGGTTGCTCAGGCTGGTGCTCGCGGTGTGCTGAAAGACGATGACTGCGAGTGTACCAGGAGTAGCACGACGATCCTACGAACCTGCGCGCTACTCGCCGCTCGCCCCGAATATACCCCGCCTCCCTCTGACGGCACTATGCCACCCTTTAAGCAACTCTCACGTCGATGTTTCGTTTACTAAAATGATTTACCACTGTTACTAGCTTAAGGGAGTCGAGGCATAATTTTAACTAATCTATTTAGGCAAACCGATGAATCTTACAGTAATTTTGAATCTTATTGATAATAAATCATTAGGAACTGATTCACCGTGGAAATTTAAGGACGGATGATTCAATGTTAATGATAATCTTTACTTAGAATAGACCATCCTGAATACATTTTGAAAGAAGAAATTAATTTCCATGTTAATTCATGATACATTTCAATTTTTTTTGCGAGGCGATGGCCACGAAAGGCGAATAGAAAAATTTTACCGAGTTGAGCCACTCACTCATTCCAATTTCATAAGTCGGATGGATACTACCGGCTTCATTCAAAGGAACCAGAGCTCAATATGGGGAACTAGGTCACGTACGGAGCCACGTTCTGAACACATAGTAGTCGAGACAGGATGCTAAAAATTCGATCAAACGTCGAATCCAATCGAATTTTCCACGAGTTGCCGCATAAGTCGAACATAGTAGCAGGCAGCTTGAACTGCTACTGCTGTATAAGCGACAGGATACGGTTCAGCCGAGAAAAACTGCACCGTTTCGAAGGAAGGAAAAAGCGCAATTGCCTGATTCTTACTGGACCTTATCGTCGAGGACACATTTTTCCAGTATCCTGATCACCATTAACTCGTTCCACATTTGTCTCAATCGTTTACACACGCAATTCAACGACATTTCTGTGACATTTGAGCCACGTTTGATACCATTTGATACCACCATATTCAGAAAATACACAATTAAGAGACATAGATCACTGCTCGTTCTACGTTTTTTTAAACGTTTTGTATGCATTATTTATCTGTGAAGTCATTTGCTTTCATTCATGTTTACAAGGTTAAAACATCAGAAATTCCTAACGAAAAGAAAGTAACACTTTTCTGGATATACGCACACGTATTTATACCAAAATCGTTGTCCTTGTCAGTGGTTATAGTTTCGTAATAATGAGAGACAAATACAATCATTTCTTGACCTCGTAAAAGAAGCAAAATATACGTAACAAAAATGTCGCACATTCCCTCATGAGGTGTACGAAAAAAAAAAAAAAAAAAAGAAAAAAGATTTAACCAGATTGGACATCCTTGTGACAATATTTGTAAAACGAAACAACTGTATTACTTTTTTTTGGAAAATAAAAAAAAGCAATTTGATACATCCGAATAATATAAAATGGGCCCGTTGACAACTTCGAATTATCCATAAAAGAAATTATCGTACAAATCTGAGTTATCTGATATTCTTAATCTGAATTATCTTACAATAAGATTTACATAACACATAATCGTATGTAGAATTGGTTGTCGAAATACCCTCGATCGTTTAAATCTTATTTTCCCTGCTTTAAAATAAATAAATTACTGACTCTCAGAATGACTAAATATTTACTACACGTTTCTTAAACAAATAATCCTCCTCAATTGTACATTTACTTCCAACTACGTATCAATACTTAGACAGAGTGAGAGTCATAAAAGAAGTTTTAAAACGTTAAACATAACAAACCTTAGTAAAGATATTGGATCGTTAACAGGTTATATCGCATCAAATGATGAAAAAAAATAGTTAAAATAGAAAACGATAGTGTTTTCTGTGTTATATTTACGATGTCTGAGACTTTTCATAAACGCTTTACGACAATAGCTAGCTCTGGCCTCAATCGCAAATGTTATACGCACGTCGTAGGCATAAATATAAAAGCGAGTTAGATACTTCATCACTCTACTATGAAGATGAGGTTTATTCACCAGTACGTGAACGATAAACAGGGAAGAAAAGAGAGTGGAAGAATATTAGTTTTGGACGTAGAATCTATAAAGACGATATATCCGGGTGAGGAGAATCTCGAAGCGTAAATGATGGAGAAGCGAAAAGAGTCAATGTGTCCACGATGCTTCTATTCGATTCGATGCTTCCACGATGTACGTTGTCTATTATTTACCTAACCCCCTTCACCATCACGAACTTTATGACCCTGCGTCTCCTCTTACTATACAAAAATCACTATCCATCCTCCTGTGTCGATACTACAACATAGAATAATTCGGAACGTGATAAGTATAGTGCAATCTATTTTATTGAAGACAAGAGTGGAGGCAACAAACAGTTAGCTGCTCATCGGGAATGAATACTAATGAACTAATAAAATAATTTACATATATTGCCAAGATGAAATTACAATTGCTGAAAATGGTCAGTAGAAAATGAGGTGTACATCTCCGTGTACAGAATATCTTTAAGTCGAAGTATCTAACCTTAGTGTTGAAAAAAATCTGTCCGAAAGCATGTGAAGGAATTTGCAGCCGTTCCGTCATAACAACGTAAGCATGCGAAATCACGTGACGCTCGGTGAAATGCATAACACTCGCTTTGACTATTAGGCGGGATTAAACCAGGGAATAATAACGTTAAAAATTGATTCTTTAAGCAATGATATTTAGTAATTCATGAATATAATACTTTCACCTTCGAACTAATTCAAAGATGTAATAACGGTGGTCATCTCACCTGAAGCCACCATAAAATCGTATCTTTCGTTTTTTTTTGCACTGCGACGAATGTGGTAAATGCTATATATATTTCTTCTTTATATCCACTCATGCTGTCTTCATTTCTGAGGTAAGCTGCTAGGTACGCGAGAATCATTTTGAGTAGAATTGGAAAAAGGTTACAGCCGCGATGTCTGGTATTTTACCAGCAGGGATCGAGGTTGAGTATCGGAATCGATTCAGTATTATATATATGTGTCCGGGTGTACGGAGAGACGAAGTAGCAACCTTCCACGACACCCTTACGGGTTCTCGCAACGAAATGAGAAACAGCCCCTATCGCATCCCTCTTGAACGGCCGGGATGCCGGGTACGAGGGGGATAATGATACAACTTTTATTCGCTGAGTTTGCTGATACCCACGTTCCACAGTATATATATCTCGAGTTTACGATGACCTCCGTGCGTACCCCAACCTTCGACTTTTTAAAAAAAATCGGCTTCATTAAAAATTTTCCTATCCAGCATGCCGATTCACGTGTAGGCAGTGGCTGCTGGACTCTGATCAAAAAGTTTTTGATACATAAACCACAGAAAGTTCTCCTAACCTTTCGACGATAATTTCTCGCAAAGCCTCGCTCGGCAAATTTTATCGACAAACTTTGCCAGACTCGCGATTACGTGAAACTCGTATTGCGTTAACACATCGATAGAAAATTTGAGAAACGATCTTTTGCAACGCGTTAAAGCTCTCTGGAAATAGGATTTTCTTATCAACGTTATGACCCGCTCATAAACATTTTATAGCTTCTTCTTGGATCGAAAGTGTCTCGTCATACGGGAGTACTATTACAAACAGCAGTGATTCATTATTGTTATTATTATTGTAATTACAAGAAAGGTGCGAATAGCGCGATCGCAACTCATGGATTTCTCATCATATTTTAATTGGTATAAAGTTTTTGTATGGGAAATTACTGGGATAATCTCTACATTCTCCACTAGAATTTTTTAATTTCGGGTGATAAACACGAGACGGTTTGCTGCCGGGCTTCCAAATCGAATAAATGTCTACTAGCGATGTACCTCGGAAAATCAATGACCGTAACAGAAAGAATATCGAAAGATGGCAACTCCGAACGAGGATATAACACAAGAGCGAAAGCTACAATTGGACAAATATCTCGACACACGAATACGTCGAATGACCGGAAATAACCCAAAGTGTACACTCGATGGCGGAACTCCTAATACCCCGTTTCAATAAATATCGTAAATAATAAAGCTCTCGCTTACCCCGAACGGATATAATCCAAAAACGACGTATACGAAAGAGATTATATTACGAAAAGCCAAAGCTTTGATAGAGAAACAGAGCATGAGTTCCAATATTCCGTACTCCGCATTGAATTCGTGTGATGAGAAAATAAAATCGACGAGACGTGTACGATTTTTACAAAATAATCTTTTTAATTAAACTTTGTTTAAATTGATGAAACATGGTAAACTGCGTCCTACGATTTACAAACGTCGATAAGATTTTTGCAAAATAAATTAATGAAATCTAAAAAAACGTCAGTATTTCACTTAATTTTGACGAATACATTTATTTTACTGGTCTGGTAAATTCTTTTCCTAAAGATATGTTAAGTGTCCAAAATAATAAGAAAGCTGCTTGTCTATCTGTTGTAAAGGAGCACCCCGATTGCTCGTAATAAAATTGTGAATAATGGTTCTCAATGAATCATAAATTATTTTGTTTTCAATTTAATTCATTTAAGATTAAATTCCTTGTATAAAATGAATTAAATGTTGTTGCACGAATAATCTGTTTTCGTAGCCGTAACCTCGGCATGTCTCATCAATTTTAAAGCATGCATTCTCCACTGCTATAGGATTAATGGGGAGACTCGTCAGTTCATCATGAGACGAGAAGATATACACACAGACGCATATCCGCTACTGGTGAAATCGTAGATTGACTCGAGTAAAATCTTTACTGGTCGTGAGCAATGTATAAATTGACTAATCTATCGAGCTGTTTCACCGAGATGTGGGCTTCTTTTATCAGAAATTTCTATCCCCGACAAGTTGACGCGGTGAATGAAGAACGCAGAAAGTGTAGAGGGCGGCTATATAGGGCATTGAACGTGTTCCACGAGTGAATATTAAAGAGGGCATCGGAACGGAAGACAGGACATTCCTTTCTCTCTCATGTTGTGTTCTTTCCATTATGTCAATCAATTCGTGTTCAAGGAAACGCTTTTTGGAGGATTCCCAATATCCCTTGGAGCATGACACACTTAGGCCATCAAGAAAAAGCGTCGTCGTCCTTTGGTTCCTTCTTTATACCAGTTCATCGTATAAAGACCAGCTGGCTCTACGAACCGCATCATCGAAAATTCCTTCGCCCTCTCGTTCATTCCTACACCTCCATCGCTGAATAATGATTAACTAACTTACTGGAATCGGCGGGTGTTCTAATATTGAAAAGAACGATGCTTTAATTATGCTGCTTAAATAATGTGTAAAATTTTAAGGGTTTTTTTATCCCTAGACGAAAAACAGAAGATTTATGCTCTTGACTGCTATATATCTAGTGCTGGCGAAAAAATATAAATAAGAAATAAAAATATAACGAATGACAATTTATTTAAAACGATTTAATCAACAAAAAATTAGAAGTCTTGTACAACATGGAAAACTAAAATTTACCAAAGTACGAAAGTCTTAAATTCACAAAATAATTTATTTTAATTATTTGTTCAAATTCCCGCAACAGTGCCAGACACAGTTATACATTCATTAAAAAATGTTTCTAATTGAAAATATTTATACCTTTACACAAAAAGCCAAAAAGCGTTTTTCCAGCGGCAGCAGAAACTTTAATAATTTCGTTTAATTATTCAGTTCTTTTCAAGATTTATAATTAAATCAGTACGAGTTCTAAAAAACTTTAACATTTATTTATAACACAGTGACCCGTACTTTTGCCTCCGACATTAACTTGCTCATCCCAGACGAGTTCTTCGACCCCATTAAAAATATCTTACCGCTCATTTGCCGAGCAATTTGCACCATCGGGTGAGCTTTAAAAGGACCTCGGTGTATCGTTCTAGAATCGTGTTCGTATCGGCCCAACGAGCCGCAAAACGAGCTTCGTTAGAGCGCACCTGCTCCACTAGCTCCATACGCCCCTTTCCTTGTTCGTTAAGTGCATAAAAAAAAAGATAATGCCACCGCATTTTAACACAATAAAAGTTATATTTTTGTGGTTTTCCTTCGTGCAATGAATTTAAGACGATTAATCACTTTATCCCCCGAGAGATTCTTGAAGATCAATGAATTGCAAACTATGTTACGAACGAACGGTGTCGCGATTCAGAGGAACGATTCTCGTCACATATTCCGTTCTATCGTAATCGAAAACAAAAATTTATGTCACGTCACGTCTCCCTAGGGAACGCACACTTGCACGTATCAGGTTTCAGATACAGTGCGTGTTGTAATTGTGATATAAAATTGTTCCGATACATGGAATTCCTCTTTATCATCTCCCCTTCGCTCTTATATATGGACCCATGCATAGGGAGGAAACACTCGCCGAAGGCCTGCTTTAGTTTTGGTAGATCGTATTTTTTGTTGTAAAAAAACCACACGGTTGATGGAGAGAAGACTCGAGTGAAGGGATGGGATTTTAATTTGAATTCAGCGGAGATTTGTGCAGATTGACAAAATAACGAGTTAGCATACTAAAGGAATATTGTGATTTGGTCACGTAATTTTCGAGCTATAAAGTATGCGCATGGTAAGACCAGCTATTCATAACCTTTTATAGGTCTCTGGAAAGCGCGTATACCATTAACTTTTTCAACCCCTCTACAGTCCGCAAAAAAACTTTGTAATGTACGGTTTTCGGTGCCTAAGTTGTATCGTGACACAAACGATCTAACACGTATCAACGATACAATATTATTATTTAATGAAGAAGAGAATGTCGATTTATTCTCCCATTTCTTCCACATTCTCAGCAAATATTTCACAAAGTTTTATATTAAGTTTACTTTGGAATTATTCTTATTTCATTAAACTAAATATATATGCGTATATCTATATTCATCCCTGTGCAAGCGTAGCCAGTTAATTCGACCCCCGCGATAATTCATCCACCAGGTGAGTGATCTCTACGCCAATGTAATATGGATAATTATAATCCCATCGTTCATCTGTATACTCTAAAAACAGGCGTGTTGTTATGTGTGTCGAAACAACACTTACTTCGTGTGTAGCTGCAGGTACATGGTTGAAATCATGTGTTACCTGATATGTATGTTGTATCAACACTCTTGCAGTATAATTCTACATATCATAGCCAAGTTCCTCATGGAACAAACTTACACGCACGTATTTTTCAAACACTTACATGACAACACGCTTAACACGTGTGTATTCAATGCACGTAAAACGAATCCATAATCGTCGAACAGAAGTACACGCGAGGCACACTTCGTAAAAGAACGCACAGGAAGACCGCTCACTCAAACTTGTAATTTCTTTGTGATCTAAACATAGCCACTTAATCATGTTTAAATAAA
The DNA here is from genome assembly GCA_963942595.1 of Cylloceria caligata. Classification (NCBI taxonomy): domain Eukaryota; kingdom Metazoa; phylum Arthropoda; class Insecta; order Hymenoptera; family Ichneumonidae; genus Cylloceria; species Cylloceria caligata. The sequence continues at coordinate 12,305,836 of OZ012705.1, read as the reverse complement.
TTGCAGTCACGGTAACGGTCCTGAGAATATAGCTAATCCTCTTATAATCTAAAGTCGCGTGTCGTATCGCTGTGAAACGAGTGGGGAGCGCGTAGTAGGTACAATGTGTGCTGCGTGTTTTATCTTTCGTTGCACACAGTGCCGCGAAGTGGTACGAGTGATAAAATCATAAGTGTGTTAAAGTTAAATGACCCATGTGCTATTCCGAGTGTGCGAATGTGTTTCTATTATCACACATACTTCGGTACCACAAAGATGAGCGACAATTCCAAGTACAATCCACTATACATGGATGTGCAACTAACGTGTGGTAATTGAAAACCATAGAAATAGCGTGTGTTCAAAAATAATTCCAGCGATGTCGCAAATATTAAAAAGGCTATATTAAAATTAACCATTTCAATGCCATTGCGTAGTCCCATTAGGTTCATTACTTCGGTGTCCGTAAGAAAGTCCGTGTTATCGATTAACACGGAAACTGCGTACACAGAAAAAATAACATTCTACACGAACTACCATCGTAGCAAGATCAGGTAAGGACACTTTTCAGTGTGTATTTGACACTGATAAGGGCTTATTTGAAAATTTTGTAGGTGGTTTATAGTACGTCCTGTTAGGTATACTGCGGCTTGACACAGACTTGTGTCGACTTCTAAAAAAGTAACACCATTGATGGTTAACGTGATCCATCACACCATTTGGAGTCAATAATTTTAAGATTACATCGATATACTGGTATACTACATGGCCGGTGTACTTTTAACAACGAAATGGTGTTCATTTTAGCATCGGTTTTTTTCACCACTCACACCGTTGCAGTTAACACCGTAGATTTTTTACAGTGTACGCGCACAAGAAAACTGCGGAAAGCTTGTGCTATATGTAATCGGCCTTTCCAACGGAAACAAGTACTTCTACAAGGAATCAACGATCAACAGAAAACTGACCTTTCGCTACACGAATCGTTACACCACTAAGAACACGGCTGAAAGTTCCCCCATCCAAGTATAATGACAGCATCAAATGTTGCTTAACTCGGTGGATCGCTAGAGTTGCACGCCAACCGCACGTCTATTGCTATCTTGATTTTAATAATAAAATACATTTAGTGGACTAGAAGAAAAATTCTATTCACATAAAATAAATTATTTATCTGAAATAAAATTTGAAGAGATTCAAGCGTAAACAAATTTGGTGATGTAAAATTTTCCAAAAAAAAAAAACTCTATTAGTCGTAAGAAAATAAAATTTCTTTGAATCGATTTTCTCACGGTAGATGTTTTAGTAGACAAATTATTAATATTTGCAAAGGTTTTCTAGATTACGCGCACACGCAACGTAATTAATATAACCGACTCCTTACGACGTTTCAAACTATTCGGACACACTCATGGCAGCAAAAAAGATAACTCAAATTACTTTAACGCATGAAAGGAGAGGCCGGAGAAGTACATTTTTTAATAATAACGATGTCAGTAGTACATGTCGATAAATCGAAGAGAAAAAATATATATGGTGATCACCGAGGGTCGAACCTGGATTGGTAAAGTACTTGGTGAGAGCACTAACCATTGCTTTAATGTCGCGCAATGTTACCCAACATATTTCTGTCATTTGGATCATCAACTATTTGCAATGCAGGCTTTACCATTACTTCCATAAAAAAAAGTACGTTGTTCCATAAAAGCTTAAGAGGTTCATAAGATCTGTGCAACGTAAGAGATATCGGGCATACCACAAATTCTGAACTTTCGTTGTCTATCATGCTCTAGGGCTTGTTGGGCGAGGTATGGCTGTCGAAGTTCTAAAATTCTTGACATGCCAGCAAGTCGTGAATTTCATAAGCGGACGGAAACTCTGGTTTCTCTCGTTCATTGGAAACACGAAATCGCTCATATCTTCCCTAGAACGTTAACAACCATTAAGCGATCATATCGGAATCTCGTGGCAAGAACTTTTAGATAAAAAGCTGCGTAAGTACGAATCTCATTACTGTAAGCGTAAAATCTATAAAATTTGCGTCGCGAGGTCCCTTCGCAATGGGCACAGCTCTGATTGGTTCAAATGGGACAAACAATGAGACTCTATGCGAGAGTTTCGTCGCTAGGCGAACTCACGAGACGCACGCTGAGGCGGGTAGAAATGTTCTACACTGTGTAATAAGGACATATACGCTATTAATCCTATTATATCCTGAATGTAATGTTATTCGGCCCTGACACCAAGCGTAGAAATTACTCTCGCATTAACACATCAACGAATTTTACGTATGTCCGTTCGCGCGTATAGAGTTTCATATATACGTTTACGAACTCAGTCATTAAATTCGCACTTGAACGCTCGAAAATACGTAAGTGCAATGCATGGTAGTAGTTTTACGCCCGTACTTTCGTCGAGGGCGCCAGCGAGGACAGTATGCTTCCCGCTTATTCGACAAACATTTCATTTTGTGTAGCAGCTATGCATCGATATATCGATAATTAAAATTGCACCGCGTTTTATACCTCGACACGAGAACGCAGAGTTAGAAATGCATACTGCAAGTGTGCGGTTTGCCACTAACGTATATTACGCGTTGCTGGGGTGCGTGTTGCACGAACGGAAGTTAAACCTTCAATTAGCAGACATACGGATGCCGCTTTCTATCGATTTCGAGTGTAAAAAAGCCGAACACTGAAAGAGAGACATATTGTGTATGGCGGAATATACACCGATAGAGTATCTATGGCCGCGACGATTGCACCATTTAAAGAACGTTTATCCGTAAGCTCTTGGGTGACAATCTTGAACTAACTTCACCCGAGAATTTTTTAAATATATTAAGATTTTACTTAAGGAGTTTCATTATTTTTGTAGCTTGCAACAAGATGAAAGGGCTGTACTTTTATATACAATTTTACGGACTGGTTTTTTTGTGGATATGACGATATGTTCAAGTCTACCACCAAGTGAACTACTCCGGTTTACGTTCTGGAGTAACTATAGTTTTGGCTAAATCTGGTCAACAATAGAGTCTTAGAGGTCTGAAATAGGCGCATTATTATGCAACAGAAGACGGTCGGGGTGAACAAAAAAAAGGTCGAGAAAACGAAAAATGAGAAGAGGGAAATAATAAGGGGGGAAATAAATAAAGTTCGGGGAAATAAGGGATGTTCGACACTGAATAAACGGTCATTGTACAGCTACATAATACGAGGGGAAACAAACGAAAATCGCGAGATGAACAAAATACGATCGGGGGAAAAATCAAACGACGAACAGGACAGAAGCGTGAGAAGCGCGCAAGAGGGAGCACCTAGTGTATACCAGGTGTACAAGCATGAAATGCGGATTTCAGACAATGGATGGCGCACGATTGCAGTTTGTACTATAAAGATTTGACACTGCGCCATTTTGTTGTGTCATCAATAAGTGTCAGACGCGCACGAGTGATAAATTCGAAAAGTGTGTGCATAGTGTTGTGTTGTTGTGTTCAATATGTCGAAATTTATACCGAACAAAGAGCTTTCGCGGACAGCATTAATTTTTTGTTTTCATTTGAAGAAAACTGCTGCTGAATCATATAGATTACTTCGAGAAGCTTATGGTGAATATGCTACATCGTAAGATGTGAACGATGGTTTTAGCGTTTCAAAAGTGGTGACTTCGATGATGCAGACAAGGAACGTGGAAAGCCGCCAAAAAAATACGAAGATGTGGAATTGCAAGCATTGTTGCACGAAGATGATTCGCAAACACAAAAACAACTCGCCAAGCAATTAGGCGTTAGTCAACAAGCTGTTTCCAATCGACTACGAAAGATGGGAAAGATTCAGAAGACCGGTAGATGGGTACCACATGAGTTGAACGACAGGCAAATGGAAAAGCGCAAAAACACATGTGACATTTTGCTCGCTCGGTACAAATGGAAGTCGTTTTTGCATCGTATAGTTACAGGGGATGAAAAGTGGATTTATTTTGAGAATATCAAGTGTAAAAAATCATGGGTAGATCCAGGCGCACCATCCACATCAACCGCAAGACCGAATCGCTTTGGCAGAAAGACGATGATCTGTGTTTGGCGGGACCAGAGGGGTGTGGTCTATTATGAGCTGTTAAAACCTGGGGAAACGGTTAATACTAAACGTTACCAACAACAATTGACCGATTTGAACCGTTCGCTGCTTGAAAAAAGACCAGAATACCGAAAGAGGCAACACAAAGTCATTTTTCTTCATGATAATGCTCCATCACATACGGCAAAACCGGTTCGTGACACGTTGGAAGCACTCAGCTGGGAAGTCTACCCCATGCGGCTTACTCACCAGACTAGGCTCCTTCCGATTACCACATGTTTGTATCGATGGGTCACGCACTTGCTGAGCAGCGCTTTGGTTTGTACGAAGATGTGAAAAATTGGCTCGATGAATGGTTCGCAGCAAAAGGGCAACATTTTTACTGGCGTGGTATTCACAAATTATCCGAAAGATGGGAAAAATGTATAACAAGCGATGAAGCATACTTTAAATAAAGCACTTCTTATCATTCTTCCGAATTTAACATGTTTTTTTAGAAAACAAATCTGTATTTCATACTTGTACACTTGGTACATTGGAAACGTATGGAAAAACCGCTGGCGCGATGTCCAGAGCCAACCCCAATCACCTTACCTACATTGTTCCATCCACGGAAATTAGGAACAGGAATATTTTGTCTTGGGGCGAGTCTATCGATTTAAGTCTAATAGTAATCCGCAAACTCGGTACCGTAATACTCGATGTCGCTTAGCCACGACTCTTGTATCAGTTAGGATCGTCACTATTTCGATCGTCATTTGTTCGTCAGTTGTCCAGCCATGAGCTGTACGCAATCTTTTTTTCACCTACTCACCGAATTGGCAAACATATATTGGGTCTTGGAAAAAGGTCGTGGCATTTTTCCCGATAGATGGCATCAATTGCAAATAAGTCAAGAAACACAGATCGCAGCGATGCCACTAAATGCACGTTGGAAAAGTGACACTTCGAGCGTTACTTTGAGTGTATAAACATCGAAATTGGTGCAGTGGTTGGAAAGTTGTTTGCGTTTGACAATGAAGAAAAGTAATCAAAAATTGCGCTATATTTTGCAATATTATTACGACAAAAGGAAGAACGCTGCGCAGGCTTGTGAAAAAAGTTGTGCTGTGTACGGTGAAGGTACTTTATCAAAATCTGCTGCGCGGAAATGGTTCGCTCGCCTCCGTTCTGGTAATTTTTATGTGAAAGATGAGTCACGCTCTGGTCATCCAATCACTGAAAAAGCTGATGAAATTCTTGAAAAGTCCAGCAAGATAAGCATATCAGCAGTGTCGATATTGGTATGGAGCTAGGTATTGACCACAAAACTGCTTTGAACCATTTACACAAAGCTGGCTACAAAAAGAAGCTCGATGTATGGGTTCCTCATGAGTTGAGCGCGAAAAACATGATAGACCGAATTAACATCTGCGATGCGCTGCTGCAACGCAACTTAATCAAACCATTTCTGGAACGTGTCATAACCGGTGATGAAAAATGGATCGCGTACGACAATCGGAAGCGTCAAAGATCGTGGACAAGGGATGGTGAGCCGTTACAAGCGTTCGTAGAGCGAGGATTGACGGCAAAAACGGTGATGCTGTGTGTGTGATGGGACTGAAAGGGAATCGTCCACCATGAGCTACTTCCAATTGGTCTGACGATTGATTTTCAAGTCTCCTGTGGACAACTAGAGAGATTACGCCAAGCAATTGAAAGAAAACGGCCCGAATCGATTAATAGGAAAGGTGTTGTCTTCCATCATGACGACGCCCGACCACACACTTCCTTGATGACCCGTCAAAAATTGCGAGAGCTTGGTTGGGAAATTTTGATGCATCCACCGTATAGTCCAGACATAGCACCCTCTGACTATCACTTGTTCCGATCTCTGCAGAACTCTCTCAATGGAATTAATCTGCTTTCAAAAGAAGCCTGTGAAAACTACTTGATTCAGTTTTTCAACCAGAAACCACAGAAGTTCTTCACCGATGGCATTATGGCTCTACCCGAAAAATGGCGAACCATTGTCGATAATAATGGAGCATATTTGGTTTAAATAAATTCATTTTCACACTATAAGAAAACCAGTTGAATTTTACTAAAAAAGCGCCACGAACTTTTTCCCAGACCCAATATACAGGGTGATTCAAAAAAAGTGACCGACCCGCAGTATGCCGATAGCTGAGGTCATTTTAAGCACAATTACTTAGCGGTTTTCCGAAAATCTCAAAAGTTTATTAATAAGATGCAATTAAAGTCAAATAATAAATGACCAATCAGGAGCACATACGCTTCCCGCGCCGGAAGTCGGCAAATGTTCGATGGAAACCGAGACCTCGGTCTCCGGCAACGTCGGACGGGATAGTATAGTAGAATGACGCATGTCATTTGTTCATTCGCATGGGTTTTTTTATGCGCGATCGAAGAAAATAATTGAAAGGTGATGTGCTCGTGATGTGTTCCGAAGTGAAAAAATGGGAATAAAATGTTAATAATACTTTAACCAGATGTAATTATTAATTATGTCTTAACCTTTAAACGTTCCAAATAGTGTTTGTAATTGTGTTTTGTTCTCTGTAAATAAATAATTGTACATTGAAATGTGTGGCACTCTATAACTGTTATCTCTATGATAATAATTAAAATGCAATGAATCTCCTAGGCCATGGTTCATTTAATACAGTATTTAATTATGATAAAAATTATGATGTGTTCATGACACAAATTATAGCGTATAAAAAGTCACAACTAGCGAATGCCTTTCGCCACTAGAAATGAGATATGTAGTAGGTATGCGTGACAAATGTCATATTTCGCACCTGACAATACAACTTGAAGCTTCAAATTATTAACGACAGCTTCATTAATATGAGGAGATGTTTTTACCTTTATAAGAAAAGTTAAGTAACACTTGATACATCGATGCATGGCAGAAGAGACTGCGATGCTACCAAAGGTGCCAAATCTGTCTGAAGCAGCTGCATTAGGACCAGAAGACGCTTCCATCAACATCTATAAGACTTTTCTATTAGACTTTTGTTATAGCTACGCATGACAAAATCAATCGCCCTGCCCTGCCGATGCTGCTTGAGTCTCCAAATTGTTGGTGGTTAGTAAGTATAAGGTGATAGCGAGATGATAGTGAGGTGCGAGGAAAGTGAAAGCAAGGTGAGCGGACGGTGAGAGTGAGGTGAGATGAAGGTGAGCGGACGGTGAGAGTGAGGTGAGATCAAGGTGAGAGGAGGTTGTGATCAAGGAGAGAGTAAGTTAAGACGAAGGGCAATTTTCGGTGTCCCTATAAATGTAGTAAAAAAAAATCGGTCCAGTTACAAGATGTTATGCCGGTAACACGTAAATACTCGTAGCATATTACGGTTGACGGTATAATATTTTTAAGGGTTATTATTTGGAATCGTTCGCTTATAAGGAGTTGAATCTCGCGTGACTGAGATAAAAACCGATAATAGATGTTGATGGAAGCGTCTTCTGGTCCTAATGCAGCTGCTTCAGACAGATTTGGCACCTTTGGTAGCATCGCAGTCTCTTCTGCCATGCATCGATGTATCAAGTGTTACTTAACTTTTCTTATAAAGGTAAAAACATCTCCTCATATTAATGAAGCTGTCGTTAATAATTTGAAGCTTCAAGTTGTATTGTCAGGTGCGAAATATGACATTTGTCACGCGTACCTACTAAAGGGTGATTTTTTAAGAGCTTGAGAACTTTTTTTTAAAAAAAAACGCATAAAATTTGCAAAATCTCATCGGTTCTTTATTTGAAACGTTAGATTGGTCCATGACATTTACTTTTTGAAGATAATTTCATTTAAATGTTGACCGCGGCTGCGTCTTAGGTGGTCCATTCGGAAAGTCCAATTTTGGGCAACTTTTTCGAGCATTTCGGCCGGAATAGCCCGAATTTCTTCGGAAATGTTGTCTTCCAAAACTGGAATAGTTGCTGGCTTATTTCTGTAGACTTTAGACTTGACGTAGCCCCACAAAAAATAGTCTAAAGGCGTCAAATCGCATGATCTTGGTGGCCAACTTACCGGGCCATTTCTTGAGATGAATTGTTCTCCGAAGTTTTCGCTCAAAATGGCCATAGAATCGCGAGCTGTGTGGCATGTAGCGCCATCTTGTTGAAACCACATGTCAACTAAGTTCAGTTCTTCCATTTTTGGCAACAAAAAGTTTGTTAGCATCGAACGATAGCGATCGCCATTCACCGTAACGTTGCGTCCAACAGCATCTTTGAAAAAATACGGTCCAATGATTCCACCAGCGTACAAACCACACCAAACAGTGCATTTTTCGGGATGCATGGGCAGTTCTTGAACGGCTTCTGGTTGCTCTTCACTCCAAATGCGGCAATTTTGCCTATTTACGTAGCCATTCAACCAGAAATGAGCCTCATCGCTGAACAAAATTTGTCGATAAAAAAGCGGATTTTCTGCCAACTTTTCTAGGGCCCATTCACTGAAAATTCGACGTTGTGGCAGATCGTTCGGCTTCAGTTGTTGCAGGAGCTGTATTTTATACGGTTTTACACCAAGATCTTTGCGTAAAATCTTCCATGTCGTCGAATAACACAAACCCAATTGCTGCGAACGGCGACGAATCGACATTTCACGGTCTTCAGCAACACTCTCAGAAACAGACGCAATATTCTCTTCTGTACGCACTGTACGCATTCGTGTGGTTGGTTTAATGTCCAATAAAGTAAACTGAGTGCGAAACTTGGTCACAATCGCATTAATTGTTTGCTCACTTGGTCGATTATGTAGACCATAAATCGGACGTAAATCGCGAAACACTTTTCGAACCGAACACTGATTTTTGTAATAAAATTCAATTATTTGCAAGCGTTGCTCGTTAGTAAGTCTATTCATTATGAAATGTCAAAGCATACTGAGCATCTTTCTCTTTGACACCTTGTCTGAAATCCCGCGTGATCTGTCAAATACTAATGCATGAAAATCCTAACCTCAAAAAAATCACCCTTTACATATCTCATTTCTAGTGGCGAAAGGCATTCGCTAGTTGTGACTTTTTATACGCTATAATTTGTGTCATGAACACATCATAATTTTTATCATAATTAAATACTATATTAAATGAACCATGGCCTAGGAGATTCATTGCATTTTAATTATTATCATAGAGATAACAGTTATAGAGTGTCACACATTTCAATGTACAATTATTTATTTAAAGAGAACAAAACACAATTACAAACACTATTTGGAACGTTTAAAGGTTAAGACATAATAAATAATTACATCTGGTTAAAGTATTATTAACATTTTATTCCCATTTTTTCACTTTGGAACACATCACAAGCACATCACCTTTCAATTATTTTCTTCGATCGCGCATAAAAAAACCCATTCGAATGAACAAATGACATGCGTCATTCTACTATACTATCCCGTCCGACGTTGCCGCAGACCGAGGTCTCGGTTTCCATCGAACATTTGCCGACTTCCGGCGCGGGAAGCGTATGTGCTCCTGATTGGTCATTTATTATTTGACTTTAATTGCATCTCATTAATAAACTTTTGAGATTTTCGGAAAACCGCTAAGTAATTGTGCTTAAAATGACCTCAGCTATCGGCATACTGCGGGTCGGTCACTTTTTTTGAATCACCCTGTATACTACGGTTTCATACGGCTCAGGCAGCGTCCTCGCACCCAGACGAACCAAACACCTTATCCAAAACTACATATCATTGATTCCCCTATCCTTACCATTGTCCCATCCCCTGTCATTATTATTGGCCAATGCAAGGTACTTCTTGATAACTTTATTCAAAATCGGTTACGGCAATAATAACGAAGACATCGGGATTGTAGAGCATTTGGAATGCTTAGATACGACGTTATGAAGGGAACAAAAGCTTTAGCGATATCGTATATATGCATGTACGATAGTTTCTGGTGTGTACATCCGATGCCCCAGTTCGTATACGAGCGAAAACCGTGAGGTCCCCATACCACTTTCCGTTCGGTTATTTCATTGCGCCTATATTCCAGTGTATACAGAGCCGTTTGTTGTTTATAGTTTGGCGTTATCCTACACGATGCACACTTTTCCTGCACACGAGGTGATGTTTCCACTCGAAAGTCGCGACGCTCTTTCACTCCTTCGCTCTTTCGCGGTTGCATCAAAGCCCCTGCCGATCCATTGTCTTCCTAACTTCCATAAAGTGTTCCATATACTGCGTACAATATCCTCGCTCGACAGGTAGAAAAAGACGTAAAAAATATGCCTTAAGTAACACATGACACTTTGAACAACTGTCTATACTCTAAAATAATTATTTATGTAAATACTTGACCATTTTTTGTTATTTCAGTTTTTCGCTACATCCTCTTAAGGGGATGTGCTACTACTCGGTTGCTAACAAAAAGTCTAATGCAAATTTCTCTGCCACGATTGTTCTTTCGGATAAAAGAGGATTACGGTGAACTGGGTCCCAAAATTCTACAGTTTATCATTCCCTTAAGATGACATGACGCACCTTTGGAAATTGTACTCGGGAACGAAAACCACAATCCAATCTGCGCAGAGATGATTGATGTTTGATCGACGAAGTGAAACCGAATTTGCTTTTGTCTAAAATATTAAGCGGCTCTGAGGAAATTGGATGTGCTACAAACTTCTGTCAGTCTCTCTCGGCCCACCGAGAGATCGCAAATGACACTATTTTACTTGCTTTCATGGCAGCTCAGTCGACAAGTCATCTTTTTTTCTTATATCGCCATACGTGTGAAACAGATTTTATTACAGTTTTCGTTACCGACCGAGGGGTAGCACCAGAACGGGAGGCAAAGCATCCATGAATGCGAAAGAGGTAGAACTAGTATGGCGCTCATAGCGGAGTGAAAGAGAAGCAGCACATTTGTACAAGGATGAGGTGTTGCGTCTGGCCTTCCGGGGAGACTTCTACGCAGTCGGTAACAACAACTACAACCCATGGATTTTATATACCGTAGATATTTCGGGAAGTAAACTAGTTTTAAGCAATAGCCTATTATGCTGTACAAAGGTGTTGGAGGTTGCTTTTTTCGGAAATATCAATAGAGTCAGAATGGCATGGTCTGGAAAATTAGCAGCAATCTCTCTCTGCACTCATGTATCATGGTACATGTTTCGCCTCACCTTAAGGGGAGGTCAAAATCTCTGATGTTCATACAGGAATGTCTTACTTGTTTGACTACCAGTATTATAAGAAAAATGATATACTGTAAACCTCTAGAACAAAGAATTTTTTGAAATGTAGCAAAAGCATCTAATTTTGATAGATAGCGTAAAATAAAATGATGTGTTTTTACAGTATGCTCACGTTTAGAATAGAACCTGTAGTCCAAATATGCCCAAATAATTGTCAGTTGTGCGTACGATGTATCCTTTCGACATAAGTGTAACATTTTTTTTCTTTTAAATCTGATAAAGGTATAATTAATATATGATAATAATGTAAAAAAGAACTGTTCAAGTCTGAGATATTTTTACCAATTTTAAAAAAAGAACATCTACCTTCATGTCAAAAGGGTGCATCTTAGACAGAAGAATTTTTGATTTCGGAAATATCTGTTTTGTTATGAAAGTGTGCAGAATGTAAAAAATTTTATTTTAGGCTACCTACAAAAGTTAAAATGTGGAACACCTTTAGAAACAGTAATCAAATTTCCACATAATCGGTTAATATTTTACACAAAAGCAAATTTAGTTTTACTTCGTCCATCTACTCTGCATTGGAACGGATTTTGCTTTTTTCTCAAAAAAACAACAAACTATGTGTAGATTACAGTTTATTCACCGATTTCAGTTTCTGAAGATGTGTCATATAATATAAGAAGACAGTATTGCCAATCGGACCTTCATTTTCAAATTTTGATCACGTACTAAGATAACCTGCACTGGAAAATTCCTGTAAACTTTACACAGGGTTCATAATATTACTTGTGTCGACTAAACACTGTGTTCATTAAATTCTTAATTCATTTGGCTTCACAAGATCTTTATGCTTGAGTGCAGGTTGTTTTTGATATAAAAATTATTTGGCACGTGTATTGGTCTGAAGCACAAAAAAATGGAGTAAAACTGATCCTGAGATTGAAACTAAACTAGAGATTATGAGAAGTAAAGTACTGGCCTTGCAAAGTAAAATTGGGTGAGGCAACGGTGGAACCCAGTGTAGTGTTAAAATTATCATTATGTCTCCTGTAGAAGGTATTCTACTTAGCAAGTTTCCAACACAGAATTTTTTAGAGCGTTACCACCCAAAACATTTGCTATTTTTCCAACTGTTCTATAAAAATTTTAATGTCTTTCCTTAAATGCTGTTTTCTCATACTTAACTCCTTCAGTGTCGATATATATATCGATATTTAAACATATGTTTATTGAAATATCAGTCGGTCCTACCAAGGAGTTAAGAAAAAATCATTCTATGATGAAAATTTTTAATGCGAAATGTAAGGTGTACCGACTAACAACCTTTGCAATCAATTTTTTCCACTTAACATTAATTTTGACAGAAGTCATTTGTGAACGTCAACATTGCAGTTAACTTCGTTCAGATCTCTTTGAGAAAGCATGGATAAGAAATAACCGTGACAATTTTTTTTTATCAGAAAATGGTAAAATAGGTCTTATCACCATAATTGACAAAACTTTGATTGCTGTATATCAGTTTCCAACTAATACACTTTATTATTATCTAATCTGTAATTTTTTAAGCACAATACAACTAGTTAAAATATGCGATTATTTGAAGAGTCCCACTTTGTCGATGTGTGAGTAGTGGCTTATCCTCTTGATTCTCTCATCGTCAGATCTTATGACTGCAAAAGTATAGGGTAAAAATTAAATGAATATTTACAAAGAGCAGTGCTTTATCATTTCTTTGAGGGCGCCACAGTCAGTTTCCATCTATACTTGTCGAACATGGACTTACATAACCTCAATTCTTTAAATATTGAATAAGAAAATAAAATATTGTTCATAATAAAAATATTTATTTACCAGTATACATGGCGCGGTACTTCTCGGGTTTCGATCGGTAAATCTCTGCATCGAAAGCAACACAGAGAAGATAACCTATGACCAGAGGAGTTGTGATACAATGAGCAGCCATTAGCAGAGGAATTTCCTCCCAACCCTTTCTCCATTGTCGTGCGATCCACCCCACTGTAAAATATTTACGAATAACAAACCACACGTACAGGGAATTTTTATTCCATACCTTTCGGAGCTGCAGCTGCCATCGTTTTTGGAGGATTACGAGAACCGAACTAGACTAGCAAATTAAAACTTTTTCTACGTTGCACCAAGGAACATAAATTACATGGAAGCATAGGTCCCATGTTTACATTTTCCGGAGAAAAAGTGGTTCTGATTTTCGTCGGTAGATAGCGCGATAAGAGTGTACCGCAAGTATAGAAAAAAGAAGAGGTGTCGGTGGGACACCCGGTTTAAACGAAGTTCCTTTCACTATATATTATGTATTAAATAAAAGGCACAATTAAATAAATTAACAGCGTTGGAGAGTAATTAAATGAAAAAATAAAATAAATGAAGGAATGGTAATAAAATTGTAATTAATATATTTTTTAGGAATTAACTTTTTATTACTAATTATTGTACAAAAATATATAAACTAAATATAAACTTAATTTGTACAGTCAATCGTAGTAATGATTGGTTTGTGATAACTAAAATAGGACACATATGTTTGCGATTGATTGTTATGTAAGTGTCTCGAAAAAACTGCATCGATAGTGGTATTGTATCTTGTTGTAGATTCTGCTGGATCATTGTTAATCCTTAAATCAAATTCATCTAAAAGAAATTGTAACAATGGCTTTGCCTTTTTATCAGAAAAGTTGATGTTGAAATCGCAAGCCAAAATGCGTGGAAGGTTATGTAAATTTTTGTTGTATCTGCTAAGCGTTTGAGATACATCTTTAGAATACTCTAACAGTGCTCTATGAATGAATTGTTGAATATCTATTATTTTGTTATTTGGTGATTCGTAGATGACTGCCATGATTAAGGTGACACCGTTTTCCATGACACACTCTGCTGCACATAAATCTGCAACACTTGTAGATCTTACGTGCAAGTCCCGAATATTGTTCATTATTACCTCCATATTTGGTGTTACAACATTAGCTGTATCACTTTTGTTTTGATATATTGCAACTCCACCTGAACGAACAGAATCACGTTTAAAGTGAGTAATACAATAAAAATTTGGTACCTCACGTTTCTCTTTATTGTCCAACCACGTCTCGGAAAGTAATAAAATGTCGCTTTTTTGTGTAACAGAGTCATTTAAATCAATCGAATGTTTGGGAAGGCTTTGAACGTTGAGAGTATACAATGAGATATCTCTTTTACTACCAATGAAATCAATGATGGTTTGCGCTTTGGTTTGTAGTTTATTTAACGACAGCCTCTTGAACTCTTGTAACAAAGATACGGTTGATGAAGCTTTATTATTTTGCTCTATTTGTTCTGGATGGTCACATATTTGCATTTGTGAATTGCAATTCTCGGGAGATCTAAAAATAACCATACAAAAAAATATCGAACAAATATAAATCATATTTTACAGAGAATATACAGTAGAAAGATAAATAAATTACTTACGCATCTTAATGATGTTTTGCTAGCAAGGTATTTAATTGAATACTTTGATTTTTTAATTTTTTTTTCCGTCGATATTCCTTTATCTATTCAGTACGACTTGTAGTCGAGATGCTATAATATCAACATAAAATAAAACAATAAAATAAAATAATTTAAGAAATATTAATAAATATATATCAGCTAATAATAATGATAATCTTTAATAAATAAAATTAATAAGCGGTAAATGTAAATATTTATAATGTGATATGTTACCTTGGAAGATGGTCTGTATTTTGCTGCTGTAATTCAATGTTTTGTTTATTTATTGTTAAATCGTGTAATGTTTGTTGTGCATCAGTTGTAGGTTTTTTAATTTCTTCATTAGATCTTTGTCGAAGATGGTCAGTATTTTTCAGCTGTATTTCAATTAGTTTGTTTTTGTTTTTTTTTTGTCACGATAATCTTTAGATCTTTGCTTATGCGTTTTAGGTTTTTTAGTTTCTTCTAATTTTTCTCTCTCACGATATTCTTTACATGTTTGCGCATTTGTTTTTTTTTTTTTATCTTGTAGCTTGTATCTGAGTAGTCGATGTTTTTGTTGATTCGCTACTGAAATGAAATATGTATATGTATATATAAATATATATATGAGGATATGATATGTATATAAATATGTATATGTATGTGTATTTTGTTGTCTGTTTGTGGAAAATTTATAGTTAATGTATTGATTATTAATTTAATTAAATATCGAGTTTAGTGATTATTGCCTAATTTCAGCTTTTTAACTATAATTCACTGAATTTTCATTGCACACAAATGCGTTTTGTCTTCAATTTGAAGAATATTATGGAAAAAGTAGAAAAACTATATAAACTTTTTTTTTTCCAACGATTTTTCTTCAATTTTTCGAATTTTCTGGTAAATTGACTTTAAATTGATATTTTTCCAACTTTTTTCTACTATTTACTCACATTTATGGCAAAATACAGCTTTTGGTAAATAAAAAAGTTAAAATTTGGGAAAAGCCACAAAACGGCATAATTACCGTAGATCTAATTATTTTTTTAGGTCTTTACCTATGGGCTTGCCCATCATGAAAAAATATGGAAAATTTTTGTTTTTTATCCAAGAATTTACTGTAAAATTTAAAACCGAAAAAAAACGTCGTTTTTGAAAAATCACTATATTGCTATCTGTGACCAAACTAATGACGAAAAAAATCTAAAAATGTGTGTACAGTATTTTTTTATATTGCCCTACAACATACTAAAAGGAAAGAAAAAAATACGAGGGAAAAACAGGTCCTTTTCACTAAGAATGCCCCATATAGAGGTTATGACGCGCGCGGCTTTGTAAACACATACGCATATACGAATACAGATAACCGAGCAATAACTTGTGTTTTAACAAGACTAGTAATATTAAATTTTGTTGACAAAAAACATAACACATTGAAGCTGATTTTAACTAGATTTGTACATGTAGTATTTCTCATTATTGAAGAACAGAGTATAATGCCTGCAGTATAACACTGGTACTTACCTGACTCCATCATCACTATCCTTAACTATCATCACTGAATCACGTTCACAATTCATTGTTCATTATTTATTAATAACAATAACTACATACGCACACAAGAATACAACTGACGCACACGCCGCTTGGGTTTCAGCTGCAGTAATATACCTATACATAACGCGCACGCCGCGTGGCTTGTATGGCAGAGTGCCGTACGCAGCTGCCTGTCCCCACTCCGAGCGCTGAGAGAAAGAGAGAGAGAGAGAGAGAGAGGCTTAGTATAGCCGTATACGCTACTGCGGCCCGCCCCTCTCCAAGCGGTGGAGAGAGAGAGAGAGAGCGTGCTAACGTACTATAGCAAAACTGTCGTGACGTTTTGCTATAGTCCAAATCTTACACTTTTTCTCGGTCGAGCCCCCATCCTGCCAAGCGTATACCGTGCGATAAGGAACTTCGTTCCAAAAATTCTTAAGCACACCCCTCGCAGTGGCCTCCCTCACACTTGTGGATATCATGTTATCACTCTCTGTCACTACTCACCCTTAAGCCCAATGATTGAGCACTCTAGTAGGAGACTGTATATCGTTCTCACTTTACCGGCGCCGAAAAAGAGTTGTAAGAAATGACAAAGAATATACGAATGCGCTAACAATTTACAATGAAATTATATTTATATAAACAATCACGAGTACGTCTTAGACCTGTAAAATCTCGGATGAGAATAACGAAGTAAATACGTAAGCGAAATGGTCGCAGAATCCTTTGTCACGTAACACGTGTACAGTAAGAAGCCACTGACAGTGCGCTTGAAATGAAACGGACACGAGAGAAAAGGTTTGCGAATGGCTTTATTCGATGAATCACAGTTTTTCATGAATCACAACCCAAAGCGCATTAAAAGCTACATATTTCGATATGGATTAAGACTTCCGAAAAAAGTCGGAAACATTTTAACACTTTGACGGCCGCGTGGTTTAACAAGGAAATTTCTATCAGATCACGTGCGCCGTCATACCAAGCGCATTTCTTAGATTATAAGTTGACTCCATTCAGATATGTATACATACTGGGCCCATAAACCATGTGTTTATATTACTTTTATATTATAATATACTTATTATATCCCATAGAATATATTTCCAAATACCTACTACGATCTTTCGGAAGTAGTCAATCTAAGCGTCTCCCATATACAGATGACGCGGCCTGTTCAAAACTTTTGCTGTCACCCGAATATGGGTGACGCGGTGCATAAATTATTAACGTAATTTTTACTGTCGGAAAGATAGTACAGAAAACGATTTTTATTCCAAAAATGTTGAGAAAGGATATTAATTAGGAAAGAATAACTAAACAGTTGTGAGCCTGCTTATGATTTCAACGCTTGCCTTATGCTTGCATCGGATTATACTTTCATTGCATCTAATGTTATTAATCAATAATCCTAGTACGAAAATCGTTCCGTAACAGCTACGGATAGAATGCCGTGATGTACGTTTATGTCAGGACGACATTGTGACGGCACGACGTTTTAAGATGAGGCGAACCTTCATATTTACACAGATGTGCTGTATCTCTTTCACTCCGCCTTGCGCGCTATTCTAACCTATCTCTTTCGCTCTCATTGGTGGAGTATGGAGGTTTCGCCAACACGTAGCATAGGAGGAGGCGGAGCTACCCATGAGGCGGGGCATTCGTATAGACCGACATACGCAGCGCTCGGGGTGGCTGGGTCGATCACTAACCAGTAATCGCAGAGAATCGTGCCAAGCACTCCCGTAAGGTCTACGCATCAATGTTACATATTTTTGTTAGCTGCACTCTATCGCCGACTTAAGAAGTGACCATAGTGCGCCATCTCTCGTGCGTAAGATAGAATTATTTCGCAAAAAAAAAGAAGATAGACCTCGTATGTATAGACTGAATCTGGGCTGCAGCGCATCACTTCATGTTAGAATGAGATAAATTCGCCCTCTCCTTCTCTTTTTGATTGCGTAAATCGGAAAGAGCGGTAGTAATTAGTCTTACCTGTTACCTCGCGCTGTCTCTTGCGGAGACGGAGTCGAGTTAAAAGCATTCAGAGTATATCGGTGACAATCAGTCTATACGTGCAAAAAGTATATTCAAAAAGACTAGAACAAGACATTCGTTAATTAATTCGTTGGTAAAAGAGGGAATTCATAGATTGAAAAGCGATTTCGAAAATCATTGCAAACTTTTCGATCGCAAATTATGGAATCAGGATTTGTCCAATTATTTGAACATCAACAAAGACCAAAATATCTTACCGTGATCTCGCGCTTATGCTGTTTCTTTCTGTTCTTCTGTTTTCTCAAAATCAAGTTGCGCGATAATACTTCTCGCAGTATGTAATTAACTGAAAATTCCTAACGAGTAATCGAGTTCTCGTCAAAGTCCGTTGAATCCAAAATTCCCGGCTCTGTGACAGGTGCAGTGCGAAGGCAGACGAGGCGAAGTGCGCATGCGAGCTCGACCATGCCGTCCGGCAATATGGCCGCTGCTGCGAGGACTTGAATCAGTGACAAGTGATTGAACTCTGTGTTTTTGTCGTGTCCAGTGTCGAGTGGCGTGATTTAGCGAGTCTGGCAACTGGGCTACAGCCCCTCGCGGGGCCCCGTCTAAAGGTGAGTCAGCAAACATATCGAAATTAAATATCTCTGATGTGGTAATGTGCGATTCTGCGCGGATGGCTCGCACCACCCGCCGACCTCGCGCAGCTTTTTAGCACCGTACCTCGACACCGCATATTCAACCCTACCTACAACTGTCCTCCGTCGAGCAAGCTCACCGAGGCTGGGGATAATTAGATTTTTAAAAAACGAATGACAACCAGGCTAACCGCTTGTGTCATCGACGAACCTCGTGGATCCCTACGGGCTTAACGTGTTATTTATCATAGTCCCTCGTACGTGACACCTAGTACAACGATAGTTTACATTACGACTTTTCTCGTCATTCACAAAACGTCGAGTGCCGTTTTAGATTGTGGCCTTTTTCTGCGTGAATGTGGAATGTTTATGGACTTTCGGAGGGTTAAATTTCGCCTCTCGCACACCTCTGAGACATCGATAAGAAAGTATGTTTTTCTTTAAACTTGTTGATTGCGCCGCTAGAGGTCGCCATCTGTGTCGTATCGATGATCATTTATCTCTTATTATTTTGTTTTAATTGAATTCATTCTTATTTCATATTGATTCGAACGTTAAACTACTTGTTAGTATTGTTACTTATTATTTTTTATTCTTTAAAATTGTATGAAAACAGAAATATCGATACATTGTTATCTCTGTATACAAGATACTGAATTTTTTGCCTTATCTATGCAAGGACGATTACTATTATCACATATCTCGCCATGTGGAATCTTATCTTGGAAATTTTAATGGATTATGTCGTCATAATTGATAAATGCTAAAAATATTGTACCTTTCACTCTACAGATTGATTGCTTCACTACTATGGCAAAGCCTGTCAACATCAGCTGTATTTATTCTTTCATTCTATACTAATTTAAATCAATTGCCGAGTTAGTCAAGATACTGCATGCGGTATTACTGGGAGTCAGGTGTCATACATACAGAATCCAACCGAGGTTAAGATTCGTCTAAAAATAGTAATCGTAAAAGATAAAATAGATTTTTATGCGATCAGTCTGCATCGTTTTTTTTTTAATTGCGAATAGATTTCTCGATCGTTTGTTTATCTACCCACAAGTGTATTTACGTAATCGCATTCTAGACGTCAATTGATCGATAAATAATAGAAACTTGATATATATCCTCATTGTTTAAGGGCCTATTAATTAAAGCAATCCTCGTCGTAGTTATTCAGCTGTGGATTAAGTTGCAAGCCAACAACTCGAAACTCTATTGAATTAATGGCCGCCGTGTGGTCAAATGACTAAATGCCATGGCGTAAATCACTTTAACAACTCGTCTCGGAAGTCGCGCAAGAGCTAAAATAATATTTCACAAAAATACCTTACCAGTTACGTCGCTACGCCGCTTGACTGTAAATCCACGATTTTCGAACTGAAGCAGAGCGTGGACGAATACTAGAGCCCGCTCTGTTGCATACTGATATTTTTGCAATATGAAATCTGTGCCAAAACATCTTCGGAGATTTATTGAATACTTTTGTTACGCGATATTAACATCAACTCGAAAATACTATTCGCGAACTCCATGAAACTTCAGGTTCGTTTTGTTCGTTGGAATCTTTTATACATCATACAACTATTATTAGTCCAAAATTACAGTTGCTTTAAATCCAGTCCATCAGTCTAGAGTCGTTACAGTTTTCATTTTAAAGAAAATGCGATACTTTAACAAAACGATAATTTTGCGCATGAAACACTTTTTTATTCAATGCATTATCAATCGAATTGTATTGTTCTTTATTTGTCTTGTTTTTTTTAATGACCTCAAATTATATGCTATATTCAACCATATTCCAAGTGGACCAAACTTATCTCAAATCGAATGAAATGTATTTTCGATTCAAAGAAAGAAACTTACATTTATAAAAAAATATTTGTAACGGAAATAAAATGTTATAGTTGGATGAACTGCACATTTACATCACCACCCACAACCGCAGGATTTAGTAAAACGAAGCTAATTATTCAGTTCTAGTAGAAGTTCGTATAGATGTTCGTGCGCGCACGCGTGCGCGTGTATGTGTGTGTGTTGCAGCACGTTTCTCGTCAAAACTGAACCAATTAAATTTTCAAGCGCCTTTAATTTTTTCTATTTTCAAGATCACTCAATTTTCGTTAAGTATCATCTTCTATAGTTTTTTTTTTATTCAACAAGGCCAAGTGGAACCTTGCACTTTGCTCTCTTTTTATTTTTCACTTCAGACAGAGCTTTTTCGTTTTAGAAAACGAAAATTGATGATTAAACATACATCTTTATAGAGGTTACTTTCTGAAAAGTGAAAAATAATGAAGCAGCAATGTGCAAGATTTTACTTTGCATCCTTAATTTACTTACTTTCCCAATCATTGTTCATAATGATAGTCATACCATTTTCATATCTTTAACATGTAAAATGAATTAAAAATAATGTAAACAATGAATTATAAGAGACGCAAATTCGGTAAATGGTATATTTCTTGGCCACCTCTCGATGATTTTCGTAGCTCTAAGTAATTAGAAATATTTACCCAAATTTGGTTAGGTCGTATTGCTGCGACGTTAGCTCAGGGCTACATCTTCTTTTACGCATGAATATTACTTACGTTATACGCGTGACGTCTAAAAGGCCAATGTTTTATTTACCCCTTTGCCTTAAGAGAATGTCGCAAACTCCAATTGCTTAAAAAAATCGTGGACATTAATAGAAATATCTATGTTTTTGTGTCAGTCATGTTTTTAACGACTAACTCGATGGCAGTGCTTTGAACTCGGCACCGCAAGTTTAATATTCATCTTTGTGATGTCTCGAATTTTTTTTCGTGATACACAGAGACCGTTCAAGGGCTAACGGCTATTAAAGAAGGACGAATGTTTTAAACAATCCGTTAGCCAAGAATAGGCCCCATAGAATTTTTTACGAGTTAGCCGAAGACTGCATCAGCGAGGTTGGGTACAGTGCGTTGAGCGAGACGAGGTAATTTTGGTCAGGCGGCCAGTAGTAATTCAACGATGAGCACGCTGATGCGCGGTGCATGTGTTAGTAAATTTGCCTTTTAGTGCAGAATACTGCGAATTTCAACGGTGATCGGGTGGTGATGCGTCCCGCGAAGAATTTATTTTTGCATGGGCCAATGTGTTTTCTAGATCGCGTTCTATTTACCTCAAAGCTGACAAGAAATTAATGAATTCGTTCCATAATTTCTATGAATTAGAAGATAATATTTTTTTTAATTCCCGACTGCAAAAAAACTATAATAAAAAAGACATTGATTTAAAACAAATTCATTTATAAAAATGAATCTGACTGTTTTTTATAATTTTATAACCAATATAATATTATACATCAACATAATGAAATATTGCGATTTAATATTAATGCTAATTCTGCCCCAACATTATCCACCTATGCCTAAAAATAAATAATTGTCCGTATAAGATACGGATACGGGTTAATACCGGGCCCAAGTAAAGTCAAGAGTTTAACCAGCGTCATTATTCTAACATTATTCCGGCAATGATATGGATTTGGATGAGCGCTCATCCCATACGTATGAATGATTGCAGACCCAGTACTGAAATTTATTGTAAAAAACCAAACTTGGGCCGTGTTGGCATTTCTGGTATTTCATTGATTTTTGTATATGGGAAAAAGTATGTTGTGAAACCAACGCATAATTTCGTTCATGGGGGAAGTGTACAGAAAAAAACGTTAATTTTATACGTTTAGAACCCGTCCAAACGACAAAATTATTTTTATTTTAGTTTGTCTCGTTTTTTGTAGGTGGAACACAAGTTTCGGAAGATTGGATATAAACGCAAACTTTTACAACTTTTAAAATTTATGGAGGTCTCCCAATAAATCTTTAGTAACACATTTCCAGGGTATAACGATAAGCACATACTTTATGTCTATAGCAACGATATATTTAGCTAGATTACTTTGAATAGTTTGGAGCTTATATACAAGTGAAAATTGTTAATTTATTAACGATCATATCAAAAGACAAGGAAATCTTCGTGTATTCGTACCGACGCAAAAATAATATTAATGCAGTGGAGCCATTAAACTTTATTGAATCTTTGTTTAGGTACCATACAACGATCAGTAGATATATAACTCCGGGCTTACTTCACCGATCAATAAAACCGATCGGGCATTCAGTACTGCACGCGAAGAATTAATAATCGGGACGACGCGTCTGCGAGCATATAGTAATTCTATACAGCAGAGACGACCACGACGTTTCGATAGCGATTAGCATCGTGAGCTCGCGGGGAATGCGACGCGAAAAATACTCGGGAGTCCTCGGTGAGCTCTTCTCCTAAGTAGTAATACACTGAGTGAGAAAGGCGGCCGAGGCGATAAAAATTTTTCAATTAATATATCATCGTCGATGATCTCATTTTTCCGGTCGTGTCGAGAGACTCGATCGCATCAGCCATCGATCTCGCCGATCGATTGTATCTCTGTGCTCCTTGCTACAGAGCCGAAATGACGAATAAAAATAAAAATGGAAAATAAAAGGTAAGCAGCGAGCGACACGCAGAACTTTATCGAGGTGCATCGAAGTTTCGGACGAACAGTCGCGAGAGAAAGAGACGGAAAAAGAAGGAAAGAAATTATTTTATTATACGAAAGGAGCGGGGGGTAGGAAAGTAAAACGAAGAACGAGAATCGATGGCAGAGACGCGAAGAGAAAGACGAGGATGGAGAGACCGAGGACACTGGAATTCTTCATCTCGTATTTCGGTTTGTCTCGCTGGAACGTTTCTCTCCCTCCTTCTCCCCTGTCTCGTGTCGGACAGGGTAAAGAGATTCGAACTGGAGGAACCACGTGTGTGGTCCCAATGCATGGAAGCACGTGTCGGCAATGCAGCTCAGTCTTTTTATCAGTGCACTGTTGGTAGCTGCTGATGTTGCTCTCGACTCAAGCCACGAGAAACCTCGAGCGGGAGAAATAGAGGACCCCGTGGCGGTGGTAAGGAGTAGGGCGAGCGCATCGCCTTTTTGGCACCGAATTCCGAAATCCCCGGCGTCAGCATGTGAATGCCGGGCGACGCGAAGCATTTCGTCCTTCTCTTTCTATCTCTCTCGCTTGATCGATCCTTCCTTATTCTCCTTAATTCCATGCCCCGACAGAGCGAGTCCAAAGCTCTTTTTTTTCCTCACGGAACTCGAACTCATATTATTCTATTCAGAAAAATGGTATTCAATCGACGGGTTGAGTAATCTTGGTCCTGAGCAGAGTGATCATACTTTCCCATGACTACTCAACGTTAACATTCATTTTAAATCAAATTGTTTAGGTTACGATAGATCTAAAAATCTCAACGATCGAAAGTTCCTTACTGATTACGAATTAGGCCAAGGTTTGGACAAAATCTCAAAAAATCCAAATAGAAAATTAATTAAACACCTTAAAAATTATCGTTTTTTTCTCGATTAGTCATTCAACGTAAAACTGCATAAAGACACTGATTTTTTTTCATCAATCATTAAATAAAAATTACGTACTGGCGACATTTAAATTTACACCTAGTTTCCCGTTTTAACGTCTTCTACTCTATTATTCGTGTGACGTTTATCGAAAGATCGTACATCTATACGATGTGGCGGCTTTCTGTGCAATGACAAGTGTCACGAACATGAGAACAAGAAAGAAATAAATTAAATTAGACACAAGTCTCGGTAGTAGTTTGCCAAGAGCGAGGAAACGACGATTTGTTAATTCCGCCCGCGCGGTTAAGGGGGTGACTTTTGTAGGGCGAGGGGGGTCTTTCGTATATTCGCGGGCGAGTGTAACGAATGCAACGCACGATGAGCGGGTGCTGTATGCGAGTGTATCTCGAGGTGGCGCCTGAATAGAACGCAAGACGAAGACGCAAAGACGATACAGCAACATCCGCACACAGAAACGCGCGCCCGCCCGCCACCAAGTCGTACGAGTCGTTTTTGCCTGATGTTACTACTTGCCTCGCGCCTCCCTGCGCCCGGCTGCGTGTGCTACTGCGAGCGCGCTAAACGCCGCATTTATAAACGCCGCGTTTCATAAATCACGATTACCGTTTGCCCGGACTACCCTCAGCGTCTTCGTGTATATTTCATATATACATATGCATACACATGGATGTAGCGACATCTATGTGCAGAAGAGTTACACGCGAGTAAGACTTGAAATCTTATAAGTAACTCCGGCAGGCAAACTGCAGTCTCCACTGTCTTTCGCTCGAAGTATATTTATTTATAATTTAAGAGTGAAAAAAACGAATGCAGCGTGATTCATTAATCTGCAGCAATATAAAGTTTGAGAAATGCTGAAGGCGCGAGGAGAATCTTTACGAGCTTTGTCTCGGACGAATATTTAGTAACTTCCGGTGGTGAGTTTGAGCATGCGCGGGTGAGCAGGCGAACGAACTGTGTTATACTCTCCGCTTCATTCGTCTCTCGAAATTGAATGAGTTGAACGCGCGCGAACGCGCGCATAAGAGCGAGCGTTTGCTCGCCGATCCGTAGATCATAATCGTTGACAGGAAGAATGCACGCGGTATACGCAGGTGCGAACGAGGCCGCGTGGGCCGCCTCCGCTTCGCCATGAATAAATCACAATTTTACACCCTGAGCCACTTTCTTGCTCTTTCTCTATATCTTCGTGAAACTTTCGCGTGACTGACTTTTGTACTCTACATTGCCTGTCGTCTTTTTGGTTATCAATTCGCCTGGTGATACTATACTACCGCAGATGCTCGTGTACTTTTTTCTTCAATATATATACCGCTCTTCCTCTATGGAATTTTAGATTTTCTTGTTGAAAGACTTGAATTTCTTTCGTGTGCTAAAAAATTATAAATTAGTTTCGTATAAAAATTATTCACTGCTGTTCATCAACGACTGGTATAATAATTTTGTTTGAAGATACAAAAGAGATGCAAAAGGGGTACAACCTAGAGGTTACTGTTAATTTTTTATGTCTCTCGGTGATAAGTATACTAATGGCAACCCGTGTCGCAACCTCATCTTCGTATCGAGTCTTCAAACAACGAATTGTTATCGATAGGTGAGTCGTTTCATCGGTGCAGAAGCGAAAGCTCACTCGCGCGCATATTAGACGACTAGAATTTCTTGGCTCGTGGCGCATAGTCACGCCAATTTGCATCGAGAAGCCGCGCGAGCGCGTCCGTCCGGCACACGATGCGCGACGAGCAATAAAGCTATCCCGTACCGATGACGCCGATTATTATCATCGTTATTACACGACTCCCAGGAAGTCGTTGACGAGATAGTCACGAGAGTCTTCTCTCTTGAGGTGCTGGTGATTCTGCAGTCCCTATCGCCGGTCACGTGTCTATGTCAATCCGTTCTCGTACATGAATTCCCCATATAATATTATAGCAGCAACAGCAGCAGCAGCAATATACTGCTAAACGAAGATGCAGCGTTAACTTAGTTGCTTCGTTCTTAGCCCCATGATTTATACTAACTGACTGTATTGGCAAGCAGTCTTTAACCCCGAGACTTTTTCTTTTACTTTCTTCTCTTTCACTTCCCGCATCTCTGGAACGTACGATCGTTTCTACGTCCGTCTAATCGCTGAAGATCGATTCACGATCGTGATTGCCAATTAATAATCCATAGATTATCTGCGTTCGTAATATTTGCTACAACTAATTTTTATGTCTATGTCATTATAGTTGTTAATAACAATGTACTAAATGCACGGAAGATAATAACAAGTATTACATTGCCATAGGCTATTACAGAGGTGGGGGCACTTATTACTTTTGAAAAAATAACAATTATTGTATCAATAAATTGGTTAATAATTTTCTTCGTGTGGTATAAGTTGTGAGACTGCCGGAATATTTATTAATTGCCATACTGAATTAGAAAATACTCCCATATTCTTTTCACCGTGCAGTGAGTGCATGCCGCGTTGCACCTGTCTGTCTTCGTCATGTTGGCCGACTTATTAGCAGCCCTCCTGAGCAGCTACGTCCTTCGTGCGCACTCTCGACTCACACAGCTGTATCTGCACTTTATAATTCGTGCAAGCACGCCGGCGCTCACCACCAGCTCTCAACCCGTCGTGGACGGATCGTCCGCGCTGCCAGGCGAAAATTGGCGTCACGCGGGAAATTCTAGAGAGCTCGGTGACAGCAGGAACGTCACAATGATCGTGGGATCGGAACTTCGTGCTGCACACTGTTCCTAGTGTCCCATGAAGAGTGTCAACTTTTTCAAGATTTTGTGTCATGCCTTTATTTTATCATTCTCTTCACTCCTCTATCATTCTGATGCGTGTCACTAAGTAGCTTTAACTTTTATCACGCGAGGATTTATTTATATACGGTACATTGAAGTATGTTTTTAACGTGGTCTGAGGGTTCTGATGCTTAATATTTTCGAAAAAATATTTATTGAAGTTGTAACTATATTCGACTACTTCATAATAACGTAACCACATTATTGCATTATTAACTTTTTTCCACCGAGCGTAATATTAACACAACGAAACACGCCTTGTTACTGAACAAAATAGTTTGATAAATAAACTTAATTCCGCTATTAAATTCACTAATATTAGTTTTTTTTTCCGTTTTCCCCGTAGTTACTACTATATCGCTGTACGCTAACAAAAAAGTTTTGTCGTGATGGCAAAACCTTTTGCGTAACGATTATTTTTTCTACTTATATTTATGGTTTTGTTGTGGAAACAAGATTATTACAGTTCAACACATTTTGTTAGGATAACAAAATCTCGAACAAATTATTGTTTCTCCGTGTGTAAAGCCCGGACGGAAACGACAGTTTTGTAGGGCCAACAAATATTCGTTGATATAGCGACAGCAAATACGTTTGCTGTTGATATTTAAACAAAAGATTTGGTAATGGCAACATTTCTGTTGCTGTAACAAAGCCGTTCTCTATATAAACGTTAAATGATAAATGCGCCGTGATAATTGATTTCAGAAATTAAGACCAAAGAGTAGAAACTAATCCAAACCATAAGACGTAAGGTCGCCATACCAGTTGAAGCTTTAACAAATCGTCCGAGTATCTCTTGCTGTAGCTGAATTGAGCGCATGAGCGCGTCAATAACGATCATGCAGTGTACCTACTCGTAGAACAGTGAAAACCGGATCACTATATACGCATTTGTACTACCGGGCACTGACGTTGTAGCCTTTGATTCTGTTAACGATCTCTCGTGCGATTGCAACTAAAACGATCTTTGCTGTCCGTTGCGAATATACACTCCAGTCTCCCTTTTTGTTGTCCTCGATTGAGCGAGGCTCGATTAGGAGTTACACCACAGTCTAAAATTCGATGGTAATAAAATCCACGTTACCGTCGATAATAAATTTCTTTATTTTTCTCGAAAATTAATTGGTCTTGCTTCTTATTTTATCGTAAAATAATTATCATTAATATTCACGATTACCGTAATTAATATCTCAATTAACATTGTAAACTAATGTTCACTGCTTTAATCTTGTGATCGAGTGACAATTTCAGTTATATTTGATTTGCAGCAGCATTAAATATAAATCAAGGAGGAAAGACCGAGAAAGCAGACGAGGCGGAACTTAAGAACCAATGTATAATAAATGAGGCACATGTAATCCGATCGGCTCGCACATCCTATAGTGATATAAAGTGAAGTAAAGTATAGTAGCAATGTGTAGAATGTATATGCGATCCTCCAACTTTGAGCTCGCACCAGAATCGTCGTCATTACCCGGACTAACTCGCGAGAGAACTCGCGAGGATAACTACTTAAGCCCGGATTAAAAACTCATGTATACAACGTGCCCAACGTAATCCTTCCATTCATGAGAAATCGAATCCAGGGAGAATTTAACCTCGAACGTACCCGATACGTCTCTTTTCTTTTCTCGTCCTTTTTAGAATCATTCGTACGAGAAAAGTTATTCTCGCTTGGTTCTCGATACATAATTATGGACATCGGTACAGGAATCGTGTGGACGTTGCAGGTCTTTTTCATTCCTTAAATCCTATACGTTCAGCAGTACCATATATATCGCGATACAGCTTGGACGTGAAATTATAATTGAGCTCACGATAATGTTAAATACACAAACATGTCGATAAATAATCCTCTTCGCGGAGGGCAGTCGCGTTTGTAATTGTAATGTCCGAGATTCTCGTGTAGCAAATGTACACACTCATGTAATACGATGCGACTCACCAGGTACTGCAGGCACTACTGTATACTCCCGGTTCATGTTGTACATAAAACATTCGTGTATTACACGGGTATCGTACCGATGGTACATATATCATGGTGAGATGAACGTAATGATGTGAAAAATAGTATTCGTAGTAAAATTGAAAATTTTCTACCTTTAGCCTCAACTAGCACGATTGATTCGACATTTAACTTTAACCGTATTAGTATTACTAGAAATAATAATTAAAAATGTACAGGCTTCCAATATCTGATTAAAATCTATATTTTTAATGCAAATTTCAAATGAAATATACGTGAAATGGATAGTTTCGCGACTCTAGCGCATCTGGCAGTAAAAATCTAGTCTAATCCTCACTCGTATCGACTTACGTGACTCCTGGTGCAATATTTAGGATAAAATTTTGCCACGCGAGCGGCGCCACTGTAGCAACTATTCTATAAGGCAACATTTAGGAATGTATATGGATCAACTATCTCCTGAAACGTATGATATGTTTTGCGGTACTCACGTTAGATTCTAATTTATTTTCTTTATCATCAATATTTTGTCCGGAATAACTTGTCCATACCTTTCTACATATAATTTTACAGTATATAATCAAGGATGCTTAATACACACAAACAACTGAACATGCAACACAAGAGCATAATGCAAGAAATGATCGCCAAATTTATCTCCGACCGTAACAATGAGCAGAAAAAAAGTATTCGCAAGAGTTACTTTTTGAAAACATTTTTAACCCTCCGTAGTCACACTTCTGAGATGCCTCGCGGTTGTCACACTGGATTCGATTGGCCAGAATAATTTTTTAATGACTGCCATTTAAAAACTGTCTGTCCGATTCGAACGTTAAAAATAGTGGCACGTACTTTAAACCTTTTAGAATATGTTCACTTATTGATAACGTAAGCAATCAAATAACAACATTTTCCAAAAAATAATACTTATACACTAAAAGAAATCATAACTTTTTCATTTTTAAACTTTTTTAACTAAGAATTTAGAATAATATTCTTAAGGTGTAGTAGGTTTTCTTCTTTGAGTAAAAAAAAATGTAGTCCTCCAATACACGTTTCAAGAAAGAACTATGGGTCAGTTTAACCCTAAGCGATAATCGAGGGTCGAACATTTCAATATTTCAAGTATGACATTGTTATTTAAATTAATTATTCAATTTATTTCATATGAATAATGCTGCACGAAGAATAATTATCAAGTATTAATTTCATCAGAGAAAACTGTTTTGAATAATAATAGATGTTTATGTAAATTGTGGCATTCGATTTATGTGGGTAACTGGAGGAAAAATCGATTTAAGAGATTGTCACTGGCATAAAAACTGAGATCCTGGTGACAAGTTAACGGTTTTACTTCGAAGTATTGTCGGACTGATGATAAACATTAGGTATTTGTTACATGACCGCAAAATCTCGATTCTTGGCAAAGTACCCTTTGTCCGTCTCGGCATAATAATATTATAGTAGACAGACATGAAACAAACGATGATTTTCGTAATTATATAAATCACATTATAATGTAAATCGCGTATTACAGCCGTTCAGTCAAATAATACACTCTCGGTATACACAATATTCATATAATATACACTACGCTAATTCATGCTGCATATATAGAATAATGTAATGTTGCAAAACTAGTTGGCAGTATTACAAACAACGAGAGATAAAATTAAACGATCGTCGAGTGATATGTACGGTGGGGTTAGCGCATAAAGTGTCCCGTATAGCGTACCAAATATTATAGTCTGCGTATACGTTGTATGTAATTCAGCGTGCGTCATAGGTCGAAGCCATCGGAATATAAAAGCGAAAAGAAAGCAGAAAGAATACGAAAATAAAGAGGGACCAGAAAGAAATGGCGAAGAATGAGAGAGAATAAAGATAACCACTCGTTCGTACAGCGATTATACTTGGAGTTCAGGACGCCTACCGGTTTAACTACCTGCTACTCTGGCATTATGTATGTATTACCGAGAGACAAAATCGGGCGTGGCGCTACACTGGCATTAAAATCCTGCGTATGGCACGACGGGCTTATGATATACAATAAACCAGTGAGGCACTGCAACGTTTTATATATCTACTACGATAGTGCTGCGAGTTCGGAGTTGCGGATGGTTTGAACGTTACGTGAACTCAACCAAGCGAACCGTGAATTGATCCAATAAAGCCGCGCTCAGGTTTACCAGCGTCAAGTTTGTGTCACCCGCGGAAGGGTTAACCGATTCGGACAGGGGATCCGTCTCTCCGACTCGCTCGTACTCTCTCTCGGCTTCACAATTATTTTCTTTCCTCTTAATGATTTTCTCTCACTCCTCAATTATTCTTTCTCATTTTTCTGTCAGCTCTTCTTCGCGCTCTTCAACCACACGATTATCCCGTCCATTATCTTCCTCGATCTTTCTTGCAGGGCATAGCAGACCGATATGAACCACAAAAGTTTTATTGAACCTGACGACTATCAGCAGTGCTCAAAAATACAGATCAAAGGATGGAATTTTGATGTTGGAGCTTGTGCAAAATGTCTATAAAATTGAAATATTATTATACAATTTTATTGAGTTCGAATTATGTCGCTAAACCATTTTTCATTTAGTTACTTCGATAATGGGAACCATTAAGAACGCTAATATGAACCAGTACTTAAATTACCAGGGACGATTGATGGGCTTTTTAAATTATGTTAAATGTAGACAGAAATATTACATTTTCAAATATGATTTATTACGTAATATTTGGCCACTGTCAATAAATCGTTAGGCAACTTAGAATTAAAGAGGATCTGATTTGTTTTTTTCATGGTACATCAGGTCCGTGTCACTGTAATTTCCTCATACGCGGAGAAAAAACGTCAGTTGCGACTATCAACTATCAGCTGTGCCAACTATCACCATTTCGGTAACTGTGTAATCGATGATCGGTAATCGCAACTATTCTATTTTCTCCGTGTATACGTAAGGATTTCGTTTTTTAGGTCCGCTCTCGGAAAGAGAACCTACCTCGACATTCGTTACTTTTAATTCTGCGTTTCAAAAGTCAATGTACGTATTTGAAAAGAAATTATTCCTATTGTGAATTACGAATCGCTGCTAATAATAAGTTCGATATGAGAACGTTGTGACGAGATCGTTTGTGTAGCATTATTCTTAAAAAAAAATTAGCTGGTCCATTTTGGTCGTCTGTAATATTTGGCCCGCCAGTGGTATCCTTCAGTCGTTCTTCTTTTTGTCAGTCATTCTCGCAGTTGCTGCACAAATAACTATACATACACATACGTTCATTCGGCTGCGCGAACCAATTACATTATTTATGACCCCGCGACAGCCTAATCTGATTATGCAGCAGTTCGATTGTGGTGCGGAGCCATCACATTGCGCGCAAGACCGGTAGAAGAGTTTGGATTTGTGGGGCTTCAAATCTTCAAGTTTATGACTGCTATAAATTTGAAAGAATATTAGAAATCGAGCTAAAATTTTGAACTTATATGTAAGGATGTTGAGGAATGTTTCATGTAAAAATTAATGAAAATCGATGGAGGCGTCAAAATTTGAGAGAACATGGAATTTTTTAATTCAAGATTGTTATAGGTTGCACAATGAAAGACTTGAATTTTTAAAATCACTTGAGCAATCGATATAAAATTTATCATACTAGTTATGCAATAAGTTGTCGTTATCGGCTGCAATTTTCGTTAAAATATGAGCAATGAGATTTTAGCAATTTGAATTTTAGTTAAGTTCATTCCATTTTAGTTAAGTTCATATTTAAATGACAATTATTCATTTACCGCTTTTATTACCGCTGAGAGACATCTCATAAACGTTGCAACCGTCTTTTACATATCAAGAAACATGCTGGCGGCTGGACTCTAATTTTAAAAAAAATTATATATCATTTCAACGTTTTCTAACGCAAAAGACGTTTTCCGACTGTAGTGACAGCGGTAAATGAATTATTGTAATTTAAATATGAAGTTAACAAAAATGACATCAGAAGTTATTTCATCCTTTATAGATTTATTTTCGCATGAAAACTTTCTAACTTAAAAATCCTGTTTATTATAGTTTTTTTTCAGTTGAGAGTATTTTAGATAAAAAATTTTTTAATTATATTTATTAGCAGAATGTTGTAGATCAAAAGTTTTCTCATTATTTTTCACCTTTCTATCTAACACGTTTTCTACAAGGACCCCAAAACTGATCACCATACTTCCGTAGCTTTGTAAAAGGTGGAAAATAATAAGGAAACAATGTCCAAGGTTTTACTTTGTATCTTATCATATACAAAATACGGTAAACTTCGTTTACCTTACTTTTTACGGTAAACTACGTTAACCTTATTAACAAATTTTAATCAGACATCTTACCAGTGATTTTAAGATTAAACCATTGATTTAAGGATTTAATAAAAAAAATCCATTTTTTTTTAAATTTCATGATACAATCTTTGTGAAATTTGGGATACCTTCAGGCGAGAGAAGCAAACACATAAATCCGCGACCTATAAATGCATCTCACGCTGCTGCAGCTTTACGAGATTGTGAGGCGCGCTTGCACTTTATCGTTAGACCGTTACCCGGTATAGGTGGCGAGCTCACGCGTTCGAGATGACGTTGCGAAATATATCGTAGGCGTCTAGATGCGACCATAAACCTGGGAACGCTATTTAATTCGTGTATTGCTACCGGACCATGACATATCGCTCCCGTCGCAATCCGATTTACTTCGACTCACAACGTCTCCCTTTTTCATCATTACACGAAAACTGTCTCTCTCATAAGCAATTTACGAATTGTTGGAACTGCAATTCACTTTATCCGTTTGTGGTTTTCTTTGTAATGATTTTCGTTCACCGTCTATTTTATTATTAATATTAAGCATTATTATTATTATTATTATCTCAATAATGGTTTCATCGTTTGAATATTGTATTTACTATTGTCATCGAGAAATATTATATGTAAAGTGTATTATTTCTACTAGCCCAGACGAAAAAATTATAGATAAAAGTAAAATTACAGGAATAATATTGAAAGATCTATCAAAGTCACAGTAACGTTAATTGTGCGATAATTTTAACTAGATTGTTGAACTTGCTCCCTTTACGAAAGTTGTATAAGCCTGTGAGACCGCTTTCTGGTGTTAAGAACGCGATATAACATAGCTGAAAATTAATATTACTTTGAGCAACGATTAATTTAACGTTCGCGGGTTACTGAGGATGCTCTCAATGAATTTTGATTCGGGATCGTGATAGTGAGATTCACGCAAACGCCGGAACTGAAAGCACGTGTGAGAGGTAAGGTTCTCTGTGGCGGCGTCGTCCGGATCAGCTCTCGCGACTCGTAAAGAACGCGGAGGTGCACGACCGGCCGAATTAAACCTCGGTCGCGAACACGTCGTCCAGAAATGATGGGCATAAACCATTCGTAACGGGGAGAAGCGCTCGTTCACTCACTTGATATCACGAGGTATGATCTCGATGCCGGTACGACGTCCCGAGCACCGCTCGAGGCGTGAACAGAGAATAGAGCCTCTCACTATAGCGGGCGAGAAATCTTATGACAGAGATCCAATTAAAACAGTTACCAGTTCAGGATAAGATATTAATAACGAATTTCTCCTCTCTATCTCTCTTTCCCTTACATCTTTCAACTCGAGAATCTCTTCTCTAATGATCCATTCATTTGTCTGGTTTTGAATAATGTACATTTTGTTAAACGGATAATCTTTGAAATTAATCGCTTTGAATTTCAAAAATTTGTACTACTCCCCGTTTTATTTCTTTGCCTCTTCGACGGGCATGTTAATACCTAAAACTAAAATAAATCAATATCGCAATATGTAACAAAATAAAATGATGTTATACTATCATGTTACGATTGTTGAGTCTTCTCATCGTGTAATTCAATACTTTTTATGCTTAACATTTACTTGAGACAATGAAAAACGTATCTTCATTGGGCATGAAAATTATGCTCCTGAAAGAAATCTCTAGAGCAGTTTTAAATTTGTAAAATAACTTATTTGTTACAAATTCGTTTGATAAAGTTTGATAAATGAATCATTCAATTCTATCGGTCATCTTATCCTTTCTATCCTTTCAATCATATTGATTAATTCTTTTAATTTTGCAATATCAAAATATATTAGAAAGTCTTGGTAACTTCGATAGGTGGGATTTTACGAAGAGCCAACTATAATCTTCAACTATCCCTGTCGTTGGGTATTTTCCTATTTCAAACACACAACTTATATTTGTCTCTGCGAATTTTTATTATAAATATTTAATTTTTTGAAGAAGCAAACTGATTTTTGCCCTTGCAAAATTGCTGTTTACATTTATGGACATAACTTTTTAAAATTATTATTAAAGCCATTTTTTCTTTAACGATTTGACTTATTTACATTCTGGCATTGTATTTTTAAAAACAAATAAAAGATCTTTAAAAATTTATAAAAATTTGAGCCAGTCAAAGCCGATTCGAGCCCTTTGGATCGAGGGAAGTAGAATCATGGACACAAACAGAGATGTAAGTAAACCATAATTTTTCTCGTCGATCTATGACAGATGACTATTTAAAAAATCGATTGTTGCTGTTGCCAGAATAATGTGTTTAGGTCGAAGATCAATGAAGATAACCATATTATCAGTGTTACGTTCAAATGTAATACAAAAACTAATTGTTGCTTCCAAAGTTTGAATGCTAAAGTTGGTTATGTTTTCTCTACTACCAAAAAAATTGTTGCATTTTCATAGAGCTCAGCCCAGAAAATAAACAGATAGGTTAATACAAGTAAAATCTAAAGGAGGAGAATTCAATAAGAAATTCATCATAATTTCTTATTATTTGCATATATGTTGCTTAACAATAACTGGACCTCGAAATAAATACGTTTGGAGCTGCTAGCTCGCGATTCAATAGTTATGGTTGGCAGGGTCAGGTTATCATGGTAATAAGTATTGCCTTTTGGCATCTAAGCAACATTCGAACATTTTCGTGGGTACATACATAGTACGTGCAATACATTTTCCTCGGAGTCTGAATAGCACAGTAGCATTCTCTTTCCGTTTATTCGCGTCTACGCAGTTCTCGGAGGCCGCATGGTCGGAGATAAGTAGTCAGGGCCGTTGCTGATCAGACAGTCTGCCTTGCTTATATGCAGTATACGCAGTTCTGTTGCCGATGAGCTTGGCCGACGTGTCTATTCCGTTTCGACCGAATTCTTGCGATGTCCCGAGAACTATGCACGTCTCTCTGCTTCACTCTTCAAGACCGACTCGCGGCCTCAATAACACCGGAACAACAGTCGCTTTGGCAAGCTATCGATACATGTACAATCACGTAATGCGCAAATGTGTGAGATACAACTTCACCAATATCGTACTAAAAAAAAAAGATTTATTAAAAATGTTAATGTTGCAAAATTTTTTTAATTCACACAAGTTTATAACGATTAACAATTGTAATAAGAATTTTGATTGAACAATTATTTGTTGTATGCAGTCTAAATTATCTTAATAAACCAAAATAAAATGTTTGTAGTTAAAATAGCAATAAAAATGTATTCAAATCAATTTTTTTTTTTTTTTTTTTATCAAGAAGATTATACGCGAAATATTATGTAGATTTTTTGGAATTATTCGTGTGTGTATTGTTTAATCACGCATAACTCTTTTCCTCACTGTGCCTCAATGAATCTTCGAAACTCAATTGAAACGGGAATTCCTCATTTGTGTAAAGACACAGTTGTCAGTTACAACGTGCTGCTGGAAACCGATGCAAGTGCTTTTCCGAGATACAGATGGTACACACATGTTGAGCGAAGAAGGAGAAACACAGAAGCTGAAGAGAAGGAGGCGAGTAGGAGTAGTTGACTCGTGCCAATTATACAATGCAGTTGTGCGGTGTACTATAGTAACCCACGTGTCGGCATGGCACTCTCGGCGCTATGTTATGCCTGAAGACGTTTGGCAGTCACGTGAGGCTTTTCGCATCGGGTGACTAGAACAGAGTCTTCCTCGTCGTCGACGTCGTTTGCTGCTGATGCTGCACTGCACACCGCGAGCGTGTTGTCTTCGTGAAACGATACGACACTCACGATGCAATTTTACATTCAATGTTACCGAAGTGTTCGATTGATGCGTCGACATTTCTCAATTATTCGCGATGATGCTGATTTCATTTTGGTATACAAGGCCTCGACAGACTTTCACCTTGAAATTTCCATCATGGTCTCGTATATAAAATGGTGACGTGAAATGATGATGTCAGGGTCAAGTGCAAATTTCAGATTCACAAATTTCGTAATACTTTTCACACAGTATCAATCAAAGATAGAATTGTTATTGTATAACAAGAAAATAGATCAATAAAATGCCTTTACGACTTCACCTCACGTGGAATCTTTGACAATTTCTTAAATAACAAAGGTCACTCGAGTTAGCATTTGGAATTTCTATAATCGTCGTTCCGTCTTTGTTTCTTAAAAAAATACTGCCTCTTATTATCTTTCCTTGGCGTCTAGGTCTCCACCCTCGTCCCTTCATCTCTGTCTATCTTGCGCTTGCTGACAAAAATCTAATTCTAGCTCAGTCACCTCGTTCGTTGACTGACACACCTCGTCGACGTTTTACACGGCTATAAACGCTGTTTGCTTGTACGCGTTAGCGCGTCAGAATCTTTACTTCCACGTGCTTTTACATTCACGGTGCCCAGTTATTAGTGAACGAGCACACGGAGAGATTTATTAAGTAAAAATTACCATATTACCTGTGAAAAACTGCTAATAGTCTGCAGAGTAATATTTTTAGCGGTGCCACCACATATCAACAAGTGTATGACAAGAATTACCTTCCGATAACGTTTACCATATTTATGAGAATTATTCTTATATGGTAAAAATTATTATTAAATCTCGCATTTATTGACAAGTGACGACATAGTCCTAGGCTTACCAAATGACTATAGCGGTTTTTTTAATATATATGTCTATTTTTACTAAATTTTACTCTCCGTGTAAAAAAAAAGTATGGCAAAAGGTTTGCTAGTGACTATTTCAATAATTTTTGTAATAACAGACAACACATGCAAGTTTTATACATTAAAAAATTTGAAACTGTAAGAATCAATCATTGAATCGTTTTGTCACTTTGTATCATAGTGATTCCTCTGAGATTAAATTTAAAAAAAAAAACAATTTTCTGAATAGTAGAAAGACAAAAGCAATTAAAGACAAAAGGTCTTATTCGAACTATCGTTACCCTTATTACATGGAATGTTAAAATACGTCTATAGCAGCTTCTTAATAACATAAAAACGAACTTATTAAGCTCAATGAACTGATTATATGATTCGACATATATTTTAGAAAATATTTTCGAAAAAAATCAGTATTAACTACGGTAATCTAAATTGTACTTCTACATTATTACCCTACACGAAATAATAGTTATTGTTTCTCAAGATTTAGATATTGTTTCTAATATCTAAGATCTCTTGATTCAAAATTAAAGTGTTGTATAAATTGCATTCGTTACAGAATTAATATTGTTGCTCTAAAATGAGTTTGATTAGGGGGCCTTTCATACTTCCGGGACATGATTATTGAGGGTCATTGCAACATTTATTTCCACCTGCAAAAGATATTAACAATTCGATCGTTTCACTTCAATACCCTCAAGTATTTTGTACTGGGCAATGTTACCTTGGAGCTTTATTTAATTGAATAATACTCGTGACAGAAATATATGGATTGTCCCTCAGGTTGTAGGATTCGAGAAACATTGCGGCATAAGTGGTCGACTCCCGTTAGCCCCGAAAGGAAACTCGGTGAGAGGAGCTGATACGTCTCGTGAATTAGTGCCAAATTAGCAGTGCAATCGAGCGAAAAATACTGCGCGGTATGCGATACGTACGATTGTACACAACGGCACCGAATGGTACGAAATTGTGCAAGGTGCTCCGTGTGCTGACGATTATGTACTATATATTATATAAATAGATCGAATTATTTTACACTCTGACTAAGAAACTTCGAGTTCTCTCTTTTTATCTTACGGTATATAAAGAAAAATTGAACGTACGCTTTTTAAAGAGCAAATACAGACTTTAAATATGCAGAGCGAATGATGACTTTTACGTATTTTAATTGAATTGTGACGTCGAGGGGTTAATAGTGAGTCAAGAGGTGCACAATCCGAAGTAATTGGGCTCTTGATAGCGTCACCTTACTTTCAGTTGTACACCGTATACTTTCAGACCACGCGTTACACTCACAGCCAGTGCAACACTCGCGCGTGAGTCATAAACGATTGGCGGTTACGCTCTCCGTTGCACCAGGACGACGTCTATTCGTTCTCGATGACGATGATACATCGAGCAAGAAGATTCGCAACCAAGGATAGAGAACACTGTAATGAGTGGTGGACGAATGAACGATTTATTACAGTATAGTAATTGTGTAATAGGTGAATAATAAAGTCTATAACTCGAGAACTCGACACGATGATTCGATCTCCTCGAGTATTACGTCCTCGACGTGTTTATATCTCTCTCTTCGTTCTCGTTCGTGCTCCCCATCGTATGAAGAACTGTTCATCCTTGCCATATTATCATTGTATAATTTGTCCAGCGACCCTATTGCTGCAGCCATAAACTTTTCTGTGAATCATTTTATTAATTTAATTTTTAATGGACTCATAAATCAACGTATAACACAGATATGAACGAAAAATAATAATGAAAAAAACTAATTCATTGATTAATCGATAATTAGTAAAAATGAATAATAAATTGCAAATTAATTATATGATTTGGAGTTTATTTGAAAGAGAATGCAGTGTGGAAATAATTACGGTTCCCAATTAAGTATTCTTTTTATGGGATATCTTTTCTATAGAATTTACAGACTCATACGTTTTAAATCGTGAGGATTATCAAAGCGATTGTGAAATACTGATGGTACCGGCACAGATTTGCGAAACGTGCAGAAAATTGTGTGTTAAATAAAAAGAGCACGGTGAAAGAAATAAAATTGTTATTAATTATATGAATTAGTTAATAATTATCAAACATTTAAAATTGATGAAAATATTAGTTATAACAGCGGGAACTTGTGTGAACGGGAAACAAAGTTGGAAAATGTATTTGGCTGATTCTAAATAGTTATCTTCCATCTTATTCCGTAATGTTTTTTTTGGAATTCGAAGTCATTTGTTTTGAATGGAGAAGGCTATGAGAGCGACGATGGAAGGTGTAGAGGTCTGTACTATAGGATCGAAATTACGTGGAGGAAATCATGGCATCTATATACATGACGTTGGTAACGTGGTGGAGGTGAAGCGGAGACGAGGGAGAGGGCGAGAGTGATGTTCGGGTTTTGTTGTGAATGTAGGGAAGGCGCCCGCGCCCGATTCCCCGAGCATTCGTTCGCCGCGTTGTATTTTTGGCGACGGCTGACTCACGCCACCGTAACTCCCACACGCATTATTTCGCATACATGCAGCATAGCAGTAGCATACTTACTTTATATACATGTAGAGGAGAACGCACCGTCGTTACCTTCGAGTACGTCGTTTGTCGTCGTTCTCCTCTTCGTCTTCGTCTCTTGCGCTAGCTTGCGCTCAAGATTGCGAGCTTGCGAGCGAACGTCGGATACAAACCTCCGTTGCGTAACGAGTTTTACGCTCATTGTACCGATAGGCAGCTTCGCTTTGCCAAATCTCCGCGAATCTCTCTTACCATTGGAAAATTTAATTTAGCAGATTATATCGAGCTGTTGAAATAAAAAAAAATTATTTATATGTTTCCTACATCGGTGATTGTTTTATTTATTTTTAACCATGGTCAAGATAAAATAAAACATTTTTGAAAACATGACGTTTCGGATACAATAAAACGTCCTCGAATGTCGATAGAATTGAGCCATTAATATTTTACGAAAGGAAAATAATTAGTTTTCCATATTGCGTATCTTCACCCTACAATTACGAAACTGTTGCAATAAATGTCGTATGATCGATTTTTTGTGATATGAATCAATGTATTTCCGTAGATGACATTTAATGTAAATTCATATTTGCTCTATGTCTGAATCAAGCGTTTTTGTTTTATATCACTATTAGAAAAAAACGTAATGTAGGGTACTTGAAATGCATTTCTTTTTATAAGATACATCGTACAAGCTTCGTTGGGTACACCCTCTCGTTTCTATTCCCGTAAACTTTCTTCACACTTTCTTGAGATTTTTATATCTTGTTTTTTTGTGTGATGCAGGCTGCATCGTCTCTTCTTGCGCCA
Source organism: Cylloceria caligata (assembly GCA_963942595.1). Taxonomy (NCBI): domain Eukaryota; kingdom Metazoa; phylum Arthropoda; class Insecta; order Hymenoptera; family Ichneumonidae; genus Cylloceria; species Cylloceria caligata. The sequence goes on along the minus strand of OZ012705.1, from coordinate 12,264,438 downwards.
CCTCCACGAGCATGTTTCGTTCCTGAAAATCTTTCTTCCTAGCGATCGTTTTGTCACAATTAGTTTTCACGGTGACGCGGTTCTCCCTCGCGCGCGTGCGCTCGCGATCAAGGCGCATCTCGCGGTGTATTTTCTCTAAATTGGTCCGGGTGCAACACCGATCGTAAATCCGCCCCGACATTGCAGCGCGGAATTCATTCCCGAAGGAGATTCGCGTAGCGACGGGAAAATTGGAGCGTAACGCGCGCGCCGTACACGCGCTGCTACTCGCACCAGTAGCAACAGCTGTACCGGGTGGTCTCTCGCAGGATAAGAAATCTCACCACCGATCAAGCAGGATGAACGTCCCAAAAGTCACACTCGTTTTATTTTTACTTTACACCATTCTAATTTATGGGCACATTTTTGGGAGGGCTTCAACCTCGTGAAAAAAATATAATCCTCGATGTCATTTTCACTGCAAAAAAAACTATCAACCGACAGTACTCGAGAATATGAAAATTACAAACTTGGTACATGAAAGTAGCATGTACCCTGCATTGTAAATTTACAAATATTTTGTCATATGAATATACTTGTTATAAGATTCAAACAATGTTTGTATGAAAATAACAAAACTCATAAATTAATGTTATGTTTAATTTAAAAATGTATCATAACTAATGCTAGTTTTATATTTTTTTCACCTTAATTAAAATTAATTAAAAATAACTTGTCGATAGATTTTGCTGTTCAGAGAATCCAATTTTTGTGTTCGAATGTGTAGAGCGTTAGCATCAGAAAATAAAAAATTATTGTCTTTACGTATATTATGTAGAAATCCGACCACAATTACAAACAATACAATACATAATTACTGAAATAATGTTACAGTAAACGTTCACAAAAACATGTGTTCACCATGACATTTAATGCCCACTGAACACAAGATAGTGGCCAATTTGTGTTAGTGTAGTTAGTTATAATTAAGCACTAGAAAAGTAATTTAAAAAATGTTAAAATATTTTTATTATGTTCTTTTTAGTCATTAGATTTTTTTTACAAACCTTAACATTTTTCTAGAACTTCCAAATTTTTATAGAAAGTGTTGTCACCGGAGATACACATTCGTGCAAAGTTGAAGTAAAATAGAATTCTTAGATTTAATTCACACATACACACATGCACACACATAAACAACGTTCGAAATTAAATAAAACCGTGTAATAAAAAAAAAAAGGTTGATTTTCCGTTCAATACATAAGATACTAACATTTAAAGACAACAAATTACGATGCGATCCTGAGACTCTTGCAAAAATTATTCTGTTTTCGGACGACACATTCGGATAGATATGAATGAATATTTCTATTTATATTGTAGAACACTCAAAACGTGTATTTACACTATAATCGGACAGACTAATTATTTTCTTTTTACCGCAATACTTTCTCTTTCTATATACTTCGTACACGATGATATAGTGTAGTTGGACATATTATTTTTAAATTGGTCGAAACGCAATCCATTTGGCCACATTAATTACGTTGGTTATTGCGCTCACCAGTCGTTTGACATATATCCTACATCTCGCTACACGTAACCGCGTACATGTGAGTATCAAGCTCGAGACCCCAAAATATCAAGAAACGGTAGCGTCTTGACGACAAGTACAATGTAGCTTGACGAAAAATTTATCGGTTCACTATAGCCTGTACGGACTCAACCATTGAAACGAGTCAAACAATTACGTCTAACCTGTTATTTATTTATTTATATATTATTTAATTTTAAAAAATACGAAAGAGAGCATCCCTTCAGATATTGATTTTCGCACAATTTGTTGGTTTTACCGTCGAAATATCATTGGATATCTCAATTTTCATTGATGCTTTATGGTGAGTCACAGGATCACCGTATATATTAGGATGTTTCATTTTTAACCTTTTACTTTTTTTCTCGTCTTTTACCCTGTCTAAGTATAGATTCGATCTTAAAAAAGGAGTGTCACGAAAGAAGGGCGTTGGAGAAAAATCCTAAATGAGATCTCACTCGACGTTTACACTCAAGTCATGAAGTACCTCTTAGAAGTAGCGATCCTACTATTGATCGTCTTTGACATGCTGTCTGTTTTATAAAATCGAAAAAAATGTCCAAATAGTAACAACTCCATTTTTATTCGATTCAAGAAAATGATGGATGCGAATTGAAAAATCATTTATAACAATGTTTCACGGTAAACAAAAGGACATACGATCGTCGCTAGATCAATGTCGTTGATGAAGAACACAAATTTAGATAATTCACCTTGAATTTTTCTAACCAAACCCATTATCTTCATTCCATAAAATTATAATCAGTTTTGAAACAAATCTAACGGAAAAAAAACTTGTTTCTCTACTCTTAAATACATTCGAGTCACAGCTATTTAAATTTTAATACTTGGAAGTGCTGTAATTCCAATGATGAAGCATACAATTCTTTTTTCATTTGATTTATCTAAAAAACCGATTACAATTTAATGTAATAATCATTTTGGAATCGTCAGAAAAAAATTAAGTTAACCTTAACCTAACCTTGCCATTGACAAAATTTATCTTGTAACTGTCGCATGTCCTCTACGAATTCCTACAACTTTTTTATAAAAGATTTTTCCATTCAGACCAACCATTGTCACATCATGTATTGTTATAAAATTAAAACGGAGCCCCCGTTAACCGAAAATAATTTTTTTCAATGTTCAAAAACACCACGCGAAACAGAATCGCTAGTAATTAAGTCTACGAGGTGTCTCGTGACTTCAGTATAAACGACGAGGGACGCGTAACTTAGGTTTTTTTTCCAACGCCCCCATTTCTTGAGATTTTTTTTTCGTTTCGTTTATACTTGGACAGAGTAGGAGTCAAGACAAAAAAATAAAAAGCTAAAAATGAAACGCCCCAAGTGTATATTCGGCCTCGGAAAATAATTTTGTGGTTATCATATATCTCGGGCTTACCGTGTCTGTTATTCATGCTAACATTCGTAATAGTAAACATAGTTTGAAATAACAAGCGACTTCCTAAATCAGACTCTCTGTCTTGAGTAGATTATTGTTAAAATACAAAGTGTTAGCCGTTTCAATAGCGTATTTAATCAAGGCAGTTTATGGGAAAATTGATTTCAATTATTAATGGGTTTAGTAAGACGTATTGCTAAATCGCGTTTTGTACATTTAACATATACCTCGCTACAACATTTATATATAATTTTATAAATCCAATGTTTCACCCGCGGTGCATTGTATTTTATATTCCTGAACAAGAAATTTGTCTTCTTTATAAATTTCAAACAAAATATACAAATACATAACAATTGATTAACTTTGTTTTCATCAAAAACGACACGAATGGTATTATGAAATGGGTGGTAACCAATGTTTCGAAGACTCAATCTCTCGAATGGCTTTCTACCGACAGTGATCAGGGTTAAATTTAGTTTTTGGTGTGTTAACTTTATGTTATTAACTCCGTGACTTTATGTTGTTGTACTCTGTGACGAGTTTGTGTATCTCGTTACAAAGTGTTTCAAGATTGATTGGTTGAAATAGCAAATGTCGTGTAAATTAAAAAACTTTTTTTTCAGTGTTAATATCAATTAACTTTAATTATACTTTGAAAATAAATATTTTTTTTGTTTTTTAAAACGATATTATCGGAGGATCTATAGCACGTACTCCAACAAAATACCTAGTACCGGTATTCAAAAGTTTAGTAATTAAGGGAGTATCTCACTTATCGCATATCGCGGTGATATACAAATCAGACTGTACAGTCTGATTTGTTCGCTCTGTGCACGGCTCGTGAGAAATTAATCATAACATTATTGCCCGTGCTCGTAAGCATTCTATCGTCGTTTCGGATGGCTCGGCTCTACCTCATCTCGGGGGAGGAAACGGTGGACATCGCCTTCTTGCTCGCTCGTCGCGGGGCGTTTGCTTTAATTTTGGACACGTTTGGCCCGGCCCACCCGGTAGAGGATAGCCAACTATCGTGATTCGGTCCGTTGCTCGCGCTGGCTCGTTGTCCCCGCATTTGAGTGCGCGCGCGCACCTCGTACATTCGACATTTACGTCATTGCTGTGCGCGCGCGCGCGCGACCGACTATCCAACGCCCGAGAATTTTGCCCATTTTTTATTCATCCCCTTCACCTCCTCATCTTCGGTCACCGTTTCGACCGGCACTTGCCAAATCTTGAATAATATTACTCATTCTCGATACGAAGTAACCGCGAGGAGCGTGAGTGATAAATTCCAAAATAATTTCGCCCCATTGGCTTACGTGGCAGTCGTAATTTCCTTCGAGGATTCGTTCTTCATTGTACAATGTAATAGAATTTTTTTAATTTGCAATTTTCAAATTTAGTCACATTTTTCTTTCCAATTAACTTTTTGATAGTGAAATTGAAAGAAAAAAAAAATTTTAATCACAAAGATGATTTGCAAGAAGACTTAATAAATATGATCCTTGTTCTGACATCTTCTGCAATTATGCATTCTGTGTGTGCCTTATACATTTAAATACTATATTCTGAACCGTTTCACAAACGAATCCTGCTGCAGGGTAGATGAAAGCAAATCATGCCAAGGTATAGAAAATATGTAATCGTGTTAGAAACTTAAACTTTATCTCATCCTTAGCGTAGAATAATCGTTAAGAATACGATTTAGTTTCACAAGGATTGTTTGCTTACGTATCGATGCTATAACGCTTATAGAAGTATAAAAAATCGTTTATGGTCACTCCGCTACAATGGTTTGTATGTTTGTATAGCCTGATTGGACCAAATTTCATGCACACATAATTTTTTTTCACAGTCAATTTTTCGCTTTAGTTGGAAGGTTATTAAACAAATTCGTAGTACAGTGTTACTTAATGAATCAAGCTGAAACTTGGTTTGCATGCTCCTAAAATCAACATGAACAAAATCCGAGCAGAAATGTGTCAAGGCGTACCTGAAGAACTATAAGGCCCTGATCTTATCGTTAACGTTAACGTTAAATCGTTTAACGTTAGATTGATTTGGACCTAACGACACAATAACCAGTCAAGCTCGATATGTCTGACGTCAGGTCAGTACGATCAGCGCCTTAATAAGTGTTGGGCAGGCAAAAACTAAAATAGTTACATGAATTCGGAAAGAGTTTACTTAATCGGTGCCCTGTCTGAGCTTTATTCAATGATAGTTCCATTTGGAGTGCTAGATTCAGGAGAGAAAACCAGAGCACTCTCTCTTCGAATTACTTGAATTGATATAATTTGACTTTTTTTTTTACCAAAGCACTCAGATTACTTCAATACTTAGTCAACTGGGTAGCTGAATACTCGCACTGGTAATTTTTCGCAAAATAAAATATTCATTTGGCATAAATCTCAGAACAATCGTACAATTACGTAGAATAAAAAATAATCCATCAAGCCGATGCACAATTTCTTTGACGAGGCAGTATCCGATTTCATTAGAAAACGATTCGTACTGAATTAATATTATTATTGTACATACAACAATCAAAAAAATATTTTATTATCCGAAGAAACTTATAAAATATTAAGGCGTCAGGAGATTTTTCGATTACCCAAATTCTCTTATCCGATTTCAGATATGAAAGAACTTGCAATATTGTTTTGCGGTGTATGTGAGATAATTAATGAAAAGTTATTTTCATGCATCTGATAGGTCAGAAAATATCGGAATATTAAGAAACTTGAAGTTTCGATATAACTTCTCCAACAGTTCTAACTCGATTGACCACGTGGCAGTATGCCAAAGATATGATGAAATTTCGTCCTTCGTACCTAGATACCTCATCAAATAATGTGTAAATGGGTTTTAAATTTACATTAATTTCAAGTTGAAAATAAGAGTAAGTACAGTGCACTTTGTTCTGTTCGTTTAGAGACTTTAAATTTCACCATAATCTATCTTTTAACCCCTTGAGTGTCGATATGTCGATATTGACACATATGTTTGTCGATATATCCGTCGGTGACACTCAAGGGGTTAAGCTTATTACGTGTTCATAAACGAAAAAAGCGCGACAGGCAAGTTTGCTTTCACGCACCCCATTCACTCCACTTTCTTGTAGAGCTTATGACATTCAGCAGCAGTAGTACGTACGTGCCTCTTTGCATGCCGTCTTTGATTCACAGCTTCCTGAATCTCGGGCTCTCAACTCGTTCGCTCTTGCTAGAAACCTAGTGTTGGGTCTTCGTGGTAAACATATTTGTTCGTGTCCTCACCATCGAGGTCATGCGTGCTTCTTTTCTCTTTTCAATAATGACTCTATATCGCTCGGACTCGCGGTGACGCGAGAAATCTCGGAACGAAATAAAAGATGTAGCGGTTTCGAAAAAAAAAAAAAAAAAATTAACGAATGAAGGTAAATAAAATGTTTATATTAGAAGGAGGATGAAACGATGAAACCTAAGAGTATTTTCGGTTATCTCGTGAGCGCGCGACCATTCGGACTTTTATCACCTACTTGTCACTTTCTCTTCTTCTTTCCTCGTTTTATTTTTTCTTCTTCATCCTTTTTAATTCTCTCGCTCGAATCTTGTACGCCGCTGCTCATCCTCGGTGATTTACGCGTGTGTCACTTATACTTAATTGGATTTGTTGGGATAATCAACTGTCAGATGTCTCGGCATCGTCGAGCGCGACACTTTTCTCCGGCGAGGACTTAAACCCGTGGCTATACGCAACGTGACACTTCCGCGTGTGTCTTCGTCTCGACTCTTTCTCGTTTTAATTTATTTTATACTTTTTAAACGTATTTTTTATTTATATTTTTTTTAATTCTACGGCCTGCAATGGAATATTTTAGTTGATAATGCAACAACTTCTACGCAGTGCGAATTACTTTCGGGGCCAGCGGAACACGCGACGTTCTACATTTCCCCGAATCTCTTGCTCCTCTCGTCGCCCACATTGCGTTGTGTGTACCAATCGCTCGGTCACTACAAAGGCCATCTGTGTTCCCTTTTCAGCCACTCCATCTCCTTCTGTCCCGTCTCTTTATTCCTCGTAGCGGTTGTGCTAGCAGTGACGTCACTGCAGACACCCGTCTTCGCGGATAAACGACTACGACGCGAAACTTAGTAGGACGCCCACCAGCCTCCTTTATCTCACTCTCTTCCTCTATCTCTCTCTCTCTCTATATATCTCTCGGTCTATGCAGCTTCCTCCGTCATATTCATGTCGGCGTCATTGCGCCTCGACAGAGACAAACACCGCTCCGGAAATGGACGTGTGACGAAATCACGAGCTACGCAAAAAATTATCTAAATTTTTCGATTACGTAGAATCGCCCCGTCAATCCTATCAATACGAATAAAATTATGTATCAACTGTACGATACCTTCTGCTCTGTATGCAGGTACCGTCATCATTTTCTGCGTCTGTCGTCGCTCTTGTAACGCAAAATCACTGGAATTAATATATCTACTACAATTTCAATGACGTAAATCCATTGCGAAAGCAAATAACACCACAGGTAGATTTATTTTATTTTATTAAATCGGTAATTCACAGAGTTAGCGACATAATTAATAGCCACAGAGTATCGAACACTTTGTTTGAAAATTCTAATCGTCGATCCGATATTAATCTTCGTGAAATAATAATTTTTTAATATTCATAATTGTAAATACAATCTCGTTTGTAATAGTATTTATCGATTGCTGTACTTGATAATTTAACAAAAAATCTTAAGACTTTATTAATAATTTTTTCCATTATCGCTTAAATGGACGATGAAATCAGATTCTCCTAATATTTTGTATCATCATCCAGGTTGTTTCGGCTGTGAGCCAAAACGTTTTGTTTGCATTGTATGACTGTGGGCCTCGCATCACCCTTATTTTAGTTCAGTCGACCGTTTCTAAGCTTCAAAGATCTTTCGACACTCAAGGGAGTAAAGACTACATTTTATTTATGCAAAACAGTCAAAATATGATAACAAAAGTTACATTAAGTAGCGAGGTGTTTGAAGTCAAATTGGTATTCACTTCATGCTCTATCCATCGGCAAAAATATTTTGCTGATCAATAAAGGAACTAATACTTACGAGGCACACGCGTAATTAGAAGGCGAAAGTATCATAGATCTTTTATCTGCAGATATCTCTAACTTCGTTCTTCTTCATTGTATTTTTCCACCTCCTAGAACACAATGCACTAAATGAATTTATTAACTGTATTACACAAAACGCTTGATGTAAAAACAAATATAAGGAATTAACAAATTCTGTGCAAGATACGAAGGACCTTTGATATCGGGTTCTAATATTGGTCCAGCACTACCATTCTACATAAAACGTTATTATCAGCTATATAGAAGAAAAGGACAATTACCCAGTGGATTCTTTAGTGTTATGAGCCTCAATCCGATTATTCTTTTTAGTGTTAAAATGATTTTGAATCATATATCGGTACACTCCTTGTCTCCTCTATTCTGTCTGTTTACCACCCCTTTATCCATGCATAGACGTTGTACGTACGTGCAATCAGATAAGTGTGGCAAGTACGAAGTGACAACTATCAATAGTTAGTCAATGAACATTTTTAAATATTTATTTTAACTTTTTCAATATAAATATAAATTTGAAAAATGTAATTTTAGAAAATAATTTAAACTGATGTTAGTCTCGGTAATAAAGGAAAAAGTTAATTGAAATATAAAAATAGTTTGATGGACTTACAGTTAATAATTTTCAGATAACTGTTGCCGGGTTTCGTTTTCATTGAGTGTATGTGTACAGAATCAGCATCCGATCAAACGGATCGAATACATCAGCTGGCCGGTGCAACGGACCCTCCGAAGATGCGTGGTGCATCGAGAGTGACGAGACGCACTCTGCGGTCTCAGTGGTGCACGTTGGCTAACGACGAGGATCGTAGCGGCGATGCACGGCGCGAGTCGTTGCCGTCGTGTCGGCGCTGTGCCGTTCGTTCGGCCCACGTCGACGGTTGCGGCGGCAGTTGCAGTTGGCTCAACGCCAGGCGTCCCGACGCTCGCCGAGAGGGTGGACCCGAGCGAGAGCGAGGCCGAAGACGGCGTCCCGGCTTCGAGCGTCCGTCAGTGCGTGTGTGAGATGGCTGCAAGGCGCTCCCGCGACGAAGACGCCTCCTATCGCGCGACATGTAATCGGTGGTGACCCGCGCGCAGTACGTGCCTCTGCTGCTGCCTCCTCATCGCTTCTTTTCTTTTTTTCTTACCCTTATCATTATCCCTTCGATCAATAAACGCGCCCTTATTTTCTTTCCATTCAATTGTTTCATGAGGACGATGACGAATTCATGAGGGGGTGCAAAAAACTGAGTTGACTCCTGAACCTCTAGATTAGAGACAGAAAGGGTAAAAGGGAAACGAGAAAAGTGCTCCCAGGGCTGGATTTGATACAAATCTGCCCGAGGACTCGACAGTTGCAAGAGGATTGATCGAGGAAGAGTGCAAAAGAGTTTGTATGAGGAACTTTCGGAGGGTATTGGCAAGTGGCGGGTGATGATTATCGGCAAACGCCCCACGAACACTGAAGTTATGTCGCGATAGATACCCGAAGATGATTGAATTTGGGAACACGTGAGGTATTATCGTGGAGAAATGTGATAGTATAGTGAAGTGTGTACGTGCGTGGTGCGAGCGATAATGGCGACTGCGGACAGATAAGTTCGAACTACGACTACGACAACGACACGCAAGCCCCGACAATCACGATCGAAAAAAATTAGTTAAAAAGAACGAGAGAAAGCAGATAATATATTATCGAAGTTTATCACAATATTAACGACGTATCATTCCCAAAGCGAGTCAAGTTGCATTCCTTGGACGATCACGAGGAATCTTATATCTTATACAAATCCACTACTACTCCTACTACTACTACTACTACGATCGAAATGCTCAGTGAATCGTGGACCAGCTATCAAACTTAGTCGAATTATTTATTAAATGAAAAGAGAAGAAAAACAAACATTCACCCGACGCATTCACGCGATGCCATCCTCATCTGAAAGCATCGAACAGAACTGACGTAATAGTCGAAGCTATTGCAATCATCGGGACGGTCAAATGATTCCGCCCTCATGAGACTCTAAACGATATACTAGTGATAATAAGTTATTCAATGATAATCTATAGAACAGAACTGAAAAGATAAGAAACTCTAACTAAATGTTCCTAATGTTCTCTGACACACGGTAGTGCTTGAACGTGAGAGTTTGTGAGGTGCGATAAGAGGTGAAGTGTCTTCGTAACTGAAAGAAGCACGAAGGAAAGTAAAACTGACAATTTGTGAGCTGTAAAAATTTTTTAATATAATAAGACTAAAGCGAAAACGGAGAGAACGATTCGCAACAGAGCTGGTGTGGACCGACGATGGAATATCGGTGAGGTCACGAGGTCACCGCAGAATGCCTGAGCCGAGAGCAAAGCGCTGTAAACACTGTGACGGTACGCCATTTTGGTCTTATCCACGTCTGCCGTGAAACAGCAATTAATTACGAATAATGCTAAACAAAAACTATACGAAAACTAATTATATTATAACAGAAATTAAGTGAATTTTCTCGTATGGTGTTGTGTGTGTGTGTGCTCTCAATTTCATTGACTCCATCATGGATGTGTTGATGGAGCACCATTTTGGTACCCACCAACCCAATTCGATAACGACACTTTCAAACACTACCGAACTATCATAACAAATAATATCTTGTACTTGTTTGTTTTGTGTGGAAATTTGTCGTGACTAACGCTGCTCGTTGTAATTTTGTGTATTTATTAATTATATGCTTGACACAAACGAACACTTCGTACTATCTTGTGAAATATATTCCTTTATTTTTGATCCTGCAATTGGCCCGGTGGGCTCAGACATATCCCAGTATGCCAATTTTTTTTTTATGAACTACTAGCTTTGTGTATCATCTTAAACATGTATTTAACGTCTCAGAGTCTCTAGTACCGTAGGGTTGACAAATCTAATTTATATACAATATCGAGTCCTTTTTAATATTCGCAAAAACTACTTGCTTCGTAGAGCAGGCACAACAAACCGTCGTTACGGATTGTCTAAGGCTCGGGAAATCCATTTTTTAAGAAAATAATATATAACTGAAATCATTAAATTTGTCTGTAAACATTAATTTGTTCATTAAACAAAGGGAGAATAGTTCTTGTATATATTTAATCGCATTTACTTAGTGAGAGGCTAGCCTTTAAACGATGCAGGGAGGTCGATAAACTTTACGTGGAACTTTACTATATAGAGGTGTGCTGAGTTATGCTGAGCTTCGAATTTTCTGGCATTGACGACATTCGGAAATTATTTTTCGTTACGTGTGTTCAGAATTCCTGGGACAGAGTTATGTTTCGAAGTACCGATCTATTAAGAATGGTGCAAGCCCAATGTCGTTTGACGTTTTAATGACAAACGATGAAGATATTGCGACGAGTGTACACTCGAAATGTATGTTAACGTCACAAAATTTCTTATTTGGTTGACCGCATCAAACTTTTGTTTCCTTCAAAACGAATTTTGTTTGCTTCACTGAATATATATTTCTCTCTCCATAACCTCACATTAACTTAATTTCATGGTGTAAGAGAAATTCTCACAGACCAAGCAGTTAAATGACATTGCTCAGTCCAAAATGGTTGGAAAACTTTAGTGAATCGTAATAGATGAAAAAGGAAACAATTGTATCAACTAACGTACTCGTATGTTCAAGTCATCAATAATTGTACCGCTTGATCTAAGTCTGGCTTGTCATTAAAAGCAGGTAGGTATGCACTGTTGCTTGTCGAAGCCAATATGCGGTACGGAACGTCCGGCATTCGGGTTTGCATTTACCAACGGCAAGCCCACGAGCACAGATTCTGCAGGAGACACATTCGAAGCGAAAGTGGGACGTTACTTTCGTTGAAAAGTCAGGCTTAATTAGGACCCGGAGGTAGGGCCGTTTTATCTCTGGGTCATTCGTTCGATTCGATCTCTAGTGTTCGCTCGGGACCAGAGCCTGACCATTTGTACGTCGAATCGCCGATGAGTACGCGGGGGACGCAGTCAAATCAAGAGACACAGGAGCACAGAACGAAATAAAGGAAGGGACGGAGAGTGACGTCGAATGTACGTCTCGAGCATTCCGATTGAGTGGTTAGCACGCCGACGATGCTTCACATCAACCAACGGCTTGCACCGCTGTATTTTTATCGATGGGTTATTCACCTGACTCGTTATCTGCTAATAGTGACGGTGAAAGGGAGTAAAGAGGCGATGGAGAAGCTAATTAGCGACTATCGTTCACTCTTAAATCAATTGTATCAATGAATTCGCAGAAGTATAGTGTCATCGCTTCATTATTGTACTATCGTCAGTCACTCGCCTTAAAAATATCCTACAGATCATTGTCAAAGCATCGGAACGTGTCTAGATCGTATCTCGTCACTGTATGTGACGCATTTGTTTTTTAAACTAGATAATCTAAAGTTAGAAAACTCATAGTGGTCGGGCATTCTGAATAAAAAGATTTTACCGCAACGTACAAACTAGTTACAGAATGTTTTATTCAATGAATGTAATATCTCATCATTGTGCAAATTTTATGACTTAATCTGCCAGACTGAGACTGAGATTCTGCCAGATAAAAAATTGTGTATTCATTCGAGACTGTTGCAGGATGGAAACATTTTGTTACTTTTTTCTAATGGCCGAAGCTTTGACGATAAAGTTTTGTTTTTCTTTTATAGAAAATAAGATTTCTCATTATTTTTAATTTTTTTTTTTTTTTTACAAATTCGCTTCTTCACGGAAATATGTTTATAAAATTGATGAAAAATAATTATGAATGTGGAAGCAATGTGCAAATAAAAAAAATTATGGAAACTAATGTTTTAACGAAATTTGACAGCTCAAGAAACTGAAAAAATTGAAACTGTTCCAACGTCTCATCGTTTCTATATATTTTAACAAAAATTGCTCAAGTCATGAGTTACACGTATTTTATTTTTGCGAGCCTAGACAATCTTGAATGTCATGGTTCAATGTTCTATCAAATTTGAACGGCTCGGTCAATTTTAATCAAACTGCATACTACATAAACCTGAACGTTCTCACTTATCTGTCGAACTCTTTTATCGACATTCACCAAATGTAATATCTAGCCCAGCTGAATGTTAGTTCGTTTCTGCAGAAGACTTTAGATCAACTCATGAAAATCTACGTGAGTTAGAGCGACAACGAACATTTTTCGAAAAATTCATAATCTTATGAAATCCTTGAATTATAAATTTTTCTCAAAAGCAATCCCAAATGCTCTTGGATTCTACCAAGCCTACGGATTCGAGCCTAATGTCTACGGATTCCGTAAAGAATTATTTAGTTCGTTAGCTGAAAATATGCGAGTGCGAGATGTCTTAATGTTTAAGTTCACACACACACACATACACACACACACACACATCTCACCAATTGCGTGATCATTTCAAACCATCTTAACTAATAGTGAAATGTTGCAAATATATGTCATAAAAGCAAAGCCACCTATGTAAGGAAGTAAATTGTATTTTGCTGTCAGTTAAAAGTAGAAAGACGCTTTGCTATTATGTAAACTGAGATAACCACGATAAAAATAATAACACCAGTTACGAAACGATTTTCATTAGATGACAACTCGTAGAGTGAAACTTAATCTTTAAATACAGTTTGAAACTTGAATATACCCATCAATTACTTTATTTGTATCTCGATTTAAAAAGTCAGGTGACATAATCCGAGAGGATTTACGTAATCGCTATGTTAACTATGTAATATCTCTAGATCAAGCTGAGTGCGAGAAAAAAGTGGCGAAGATATACACTGCTTCAAGGCCGCGGTCAGCCCATAAATTCGTGACGCGTAGGCGTGGACAATTAGACGTTGAACAGCGGAACAGGAGGAAGACATTTGTCGCTCGAAATTCATAAATTTCGATTCTAAAACTGTCGGTAAACTTTTTACGATTCTGTGCTTTTATTCACGATTTTGCGCACCTTGTATCTCCGAGCATCATGGCTACGCGTTTCTCCTCTTCGATTCTCTAAAAAACATTGCGATATATAATAACGCCGAAAATACTTTTGCTATTCACAGTAATGATTAATCATAATTAACGAGGAGCTTCCTTAGGACACAAGCATAATATTTCATTCTGGGATGTTTCAATCTATGATAATTTTTAAAAAAATTCGAATAAGCTCAAAAAAATACTAGTTTTGCTGTCAAAACTCAAGATTTCTTGCCTTGAGACAAGACAAGAAATTGCTTGTCACGAGTTCGGCATGCAATATATCTCGAGACTTCTTTGTCGAGAACGTCGAGATCTCAAGTCTCGATTTGTATCATTACGGAGGGTTGGTCCTTGATAAGGGTGTCAACGAAATGGAACGACTCCGCTCTCCAGATGGGTTTCATATAAATAAATAAGGAATCTGTGCAAGTCTGAATCATATATTTCCAGTGCGAAATGTGCTTATAAGCTCGTTGTGATTCCTATTTTAATAACATGGGATTTTTAGACACTTATATTTATTTTTTTTTTCTAGGCTCCCAAGTATTTAAAAAAATATTTGATTCATTGGAACCCATTGTCTCTGAGTATAACTAAATGAATTTTTTTTATGAAAACCTAACATTAGTCGTTCGCTATTGCATAATAACTAACTAGGCCGATGAAGTTGACGATAAATTTTGTTTTAACCCTTTGAAGCATACATTTTTACCTAACTTGTACAATTTACGGAAAATTCAGTTCTTGGAGGTTGTGGAAGGAGTTAATATTACGAATCTGAAGTTAAAATTCAGAAACTTAAAGTAGAGGGTCCAATATGGCGAACCAAATTGCAAAACGTGATTTGATTTGGATGAGTCTCGGTACTCCAGAGTTTTTGAGGTCGCTAATTACAAATCCGAACTTACAACTATCTGATTACACTGAAAGTTATACATTTGTATCGATTAACAATATGATATTGGATCTGCCGTTTTTGATTTTATACTTTTGTTCATCCGATTCGAAATCAGTGGCCTAAAAAACACCAAAAAGCCGTGTTTCGAGAAAATTCCCTTTTTTTTTGTATTTTTTATCGATACATTGGATTTTTTATTTTTTAGTTAGTGTGTTTGGTCTTGGAGTGAAATTAGTTTACATCTGCATCCGCAATTTTTTCTTTCTGAATTTTGAGTCCTGGTTCGTTATCACGTGCTAAGAACTAATGAACTGGAAGACAGTAAAATTTGATCTGTCACTCAATGGGTTAATAACAAATAAATAATTACCGAATAAAAATCTGATTAAAGTCCTCTATTTCACGGCAAAAACAATTTATCGAAATTGTACAAACAATGGACCAAGTTCTTGTCTCGAGCTTGTTTCAAGATAAGACTTATTTCTCATTTTGTCTTGTGGCGTCATTACCAACGACGAAAAGAAAAACATCATTGAAATAAAGTACACGTCACCACATTCTAACCTTCTGGTCGGAGCACGATCCCATATTTTTATGATTCCCTATTATACCTACACTACACACAGGTATCGAACGAATAACTGTACCAACGTGTAACCATGGTAATAAAATATGTTAAAATATGGGGAAGCATAAATTATTAAAGCTTAAACTATGGGGATTTGCATTGTACAAAATAGCAGAACATTAGTGAGATCAAAAGACCATTGGATTCAAACTTTGTCGACTTGTAGTTTTTCTTTTCGAAAAGCCACAAGGCGCCGGGTGCGTTAAAAAGTGAAACATCATCGTCACAGTTCTTCACACCCCTGACGATCTGTGACGGAATGATGTACAGGGCAGGAAGGATAAAGTACTCCTACACACTGGTATGTCCTAGTGCCAATGGTGGTTGCCGGTGATTTGTAGTACGAGGGAGCAAAATTCTGGGATGGTAGACGTGACGGTAGGATAGCACGATGTCTGTTCCGCGGTCTCTCGCCTTCCACCGACACAGTCGTAGACGTCGTTACTCATTAACTACGTACTTTCCTGCACTATAGCATAAGGCGAGAGATCGCGCCCGGGAGCTGCGCGAATAAAGCTCATTCGTAGGTGCGTCGAATGGCTCGTAAACATAAAGCCCAACAGCTGTCGATGAAAAACGAAATCTAAATTTAGAGGGAAGGCAAAGTAGCGAGAGAAGTGTGGCTGGTGGGGAAAGAACGAAGGAAAGGACTCGGCTTCGGCTTTAGCGTGAGGCACAGCAACAGCAGCAGCAGCAACAGCAGCAGCAGCACTAGCGAGAGTAAGAGAATTCAACTGTAGGCTCTCGATGAATCAGAGTTTGCGGTTCGAGGTTATACGACGCGTGACAGATCTCAACCTCGGTGGGGGATTACCAGAAATGTTCTTTCATTTGTCCTTTTTTCCTTTTACCTCTCTTTATCATTTGCCTCCCTCGTATCGTACTACTCGAGCTGTAGCATTGCATCGGTTTCGGATGAAACGAGAGAGACGCGCTTGAACAAGGATTATATCGTAAATTTCTTTAATGCATTAACCATTTATTTATCCACTGAAAGAAATAAATGGTACTGGGAGATATTAAAAATAGCATCTATTCATTTTTGATCCATGCGACTATTTTTATAGTTACGCCAACTACCTTTAATTGGTTTCACTATAAAAATAGTCGCATGAACTAACGATCAATGGTTGTTCATAACACCTTATAGTTACCGAAACTACCATGATTTCTTTGAATTTAAATACTCACATTTCCAGTCTAACCACATTACGAAACGCATAATCAATCGGTTACGCCATGTTTCGCTTTTTTCTCTTCGTGATCTGGATATTCAAAGGTTGTCGATAGATGATAAATAAACGAAATAGTTCTAGGGATTCGGAGCTAAGACCTCCAGAATCTTGAATGCACGTTTTCAAGCCATGATTCGAGCTTTCGAAAGAATGTTTCGTATAAATATTTTGAACTTCACGGGCGTGCTTAGGGGCACTGGAATGGAATTTTACTCCCTTTTGCCTACTCGGTTTCTGTTTATCAGTTCTTATGTCTTATTTCAACCTTCCAGACTCGAGTATAGACAGCTCTTTGTACAACGGCAAACTATCGCGGGAAATGTGGGTTAACGGATACGAACGAATACAATGTTTGGCCTCACTGCGTCGTGCTCTGTTCGTGCAATGTAACAATATCTGTAACAAACTAAGTTAATAACAAACCGATGCAAAGATGAAATATCGCGTCAGAATTCCTTCATGTACACTGCCATAAAGCTTCTCCCAATGAATGATTTTTCACTGTCTTACATACATTTTTTTTGTGTCTTCTCTTCGAGTGTTTCTGGAACCTTTGCGAATTTTCTACGTTTAGCGGATTTTGGGTACGCGATAAATTCACTGTCCGGTTAGCTGTGGAGATCAAAAGCGATATTCCGAAAGGTCCGCTTCGTCGTCCAACAGGCAAAAATAAATTTTACGCTGTGGCATGTAAGCATGACCGAGTAACCGGTTCTACGTTTTTAAGTGGCATTATATTTGTGTCTTGTAATTTTTTGTTAACACATTTCGTAATGATGCAATTTTTACGTAAGATTTAAACTTAATACGGAGCACTGAATAGCGGGAATTGCAATCCTTTCTCAAAAATCATCAGAATAATCATAAATACTTATATATGACGATGACATCAGCGCTATATTTAATTATTGATTTTATCCATATGTAGTAATAAAATAAGTCTATAATCATGTAGAATGTACACGACAGTATTTCAATTATGAGTTAAAAGAAAAACAGTTTTAAAGGGAAAGGGTCGCAGGGTTTCGATCCAGCGTGACTAAGGGTTGCCGCTGTCATAAGAAAATACTAGAGTAGTCTCTTGGCCGGCTCGGTTGTTCGATTATTTATCGTAACGGTATGTGCATCGCGTGGGCGTAGTCGTCTTCTCCCCCTCCCCCTCCCCACCCCTCACCCCTGTTAAGCCAGAGAGCGTTCTGGCTTCCTTCCAAGCCGGCGACACCTTACACCCACAAAATCTGACTGCGGCAACGGATGCTCACTAACGTCCAAACGGACACGTCTGTATTATGCAGCTCTCACACCATCGTCGAGATGTACGAGCCATCGTTTCGCTGGATCTTCCTCGTGGCGTTTCCCAGAGCTTCTTATCCCATCGTCGGCATGACGTTACGTGGTTCGCCTAGATGTACACGCAAGCTCTGACTCTCCACGCGCTCTTCTTCACCAGACAGCCCGGCTTGAGCGCTAGCTCAGCCGCATTTTGTTGGCTCGAGACGGAGCACCTCTTCAGAATTCGTAGATCATTGAGAAAGAAAAAAAAAAGAAAAACGAAGGGAATCCGTCATTTTCTCTTATCACTCTGTCGATTCTTTCTCTCTCGTCGGGGTTTGTTCCAGTTTTTTTCTGAGTTTTTTTTCATCATTCACTTTTTGTTTCTTTCGCTTCTTCTCACGTCGAATTTTCTTTTCCTTTTTAACTCTCACGGCTTCTTCAGATCACACACTACCCTAACGGAAGAAGAAACATAAGTGTATCCTCTCGTCTGTTAATTCCTTTTCTCCGACCGACTATTCTTCTCTTTCGTATTACTCTCGTTCCACATTCTCCCTTCTCGCTTCTTGCGCTTTTTCGTACTTCCTTACTGCTTACTTGTTTCTCTCTATTCCAACCCGTTGAGGTTGACTGATTTCCTTTGCCCTACTTCGTCAGCGATTTATCTTTGTCTTCCCTTCTTCGCTAGTCCATTAGAAACCCACGACTCCAAACGTTATTTTTGTTATATACTTTAAGAGAGAGACCGCATTTCTATGGTCAGGTGGAAATTTTCAACTTGTTTATATTCTATCCTCATCTCAATGATAAATTATTAAAACTATCTTAATAGCTGATAAAAAATCGCAATAAAATTTCTCTACGAATATTCCAATCGCTTGTTTTTGAAAATGAAACCAACTGACATCCCAAATCATCTATTTGCAAATATAAGGTTTCGGCAAAATCATTGAAAAGCTCTTTTACTTCATATAATTCTCATTAATATCAGATTTTATGCAGGCTAGGATAAAAGGGCAACCAAGGGAGGTTTAATCTGTACGATCCGTCCTAAGATCAGGGCTGATTCCAAGACTTCCGGAGTTCGTGTCGCGAGCGTGACTTAAATCCAGTAAAGAAGCCTGCATTGGAGTGTCCTCGTTATTGCTCCCATCTTGAAGTCTTGGGAGTTCAGTTTGCTCTTGCAAACACCGAGGAGTCTCGTGAGCTAAGCGTAGATAAGCGTGCGCGGGTTTGCGCGCAGGGCTATCTATTTGCGTCCTCCCTCGATTAGCCTTATTTACGGCACGGATGCGAGAAGCTCGCAATGGAGAAATAGAGAAAAGAGAGAGTGGAGCGAGGGATAGAACTTCCTTCGTCCCTCGCGTCAGAGAGGCGTGCGTGCTATACATATTTTCGTTTCCGGAAAGATCGTGTCGAGAAGACTGAGGTTGGAAGCGGTCTGACTGACTGGTATAAGCTGGGGTGAATCGATGAAATCACTTTACTTCCGTTTCACGTAATACGAAGTCTACAACGCACTACTACAAGCTGTATATTAGTAAAAGCACGATCTATATGGTACGTAGTGAGTTTATCGCGAGTCTGAGGATCGTATATCACGGTCACACCGCGGCTAATCGAGCGTCACGAACGTCTTGACATCTCGAAGGAAGACGCCCAAGTCTCGACAGTCTGACAGGTATCTGGCCCTATCGTCTTAGTGGAGAATAACATGAAAATTAACAAACGTAGCAAACCACCAAGATTCAAATAACCGTCGGTTGACTGCTGAGTTTGAATAAAAGTCTATTTATTTCTATTAGTGAGTTAATCTCAGCTTGTGCATTAGGTTGAGAGCAGATCATATTCATCATGATTTATGCGTAAATAGGCAAGATCCTGTGGTCATCCCGATTTCAGCTTGCGTCAAAGCGTGTGGTCTTACCTACCGTCCGCTTGCCCCACGAAGGAGTTCTATTCGGCATCGAAGTACTTTCATTTATTCCTATCTACTTTAAAAAACAGCGATTTCCCAGCAAAAGCAGAAATATACGATTGACTGTCAATCGCATATTTTCACAAGCAGAGTACCGATATAGATACTGTAGGAAATAAATCGTGAGACTGCCGGAATATATTTAAATTGTCACTCTGTGTATTCGACCTAAACGAACGTGATTAAAAAGACAGGATTGAGCTAGTGATTATCCTATTGTGTACATGGGCATTTTCGTTAAAAATGCCGTGCCATTCTGCAATATTTCCAAGTTTTATACATATGGATGTGGCGTACCGCAAGTGAGAAATACTTCGCACTTTCGGCATCTAGCGGCGCTTCCTGAATTACTATTTCGGGATATAGGATTATATATGTATATATAATATATTATATATAGTACGTATATCCCTGATAGCGTGTAGCGCCTTCAGCCTCTTTAATGACGATATTTTTTGCTTTTTACACGACGTCACTTCGGATAAGACAATATCAACTAGGTACGAGGTTTGAACAGAATGAAAGCATACTGAAACCTTTTTCGTCGGCTTGGAAAATATACTGAGTCACTTATTCAGCAGTCCAGATTTCGACAGTGTACGGGTAGATACATCTTTCTTTTCCATTTATGACCCCAACAGTGCTGACGGCAGCATAAGAACAAGCGGTTGAGGGTTTACGGTGTAACAGCTGTTGCATTCGAATGCACTTTGCCCGTGCAAAACAGCGCTAATGGACCGACAACCCCGGTATGCGCGCCCTCGTCGTGCACCGCGAGCCCACTCTTCTCGCGCTCGCAGCTTCTCACCGACATAAATATAGTCGCCCCCGTCCTGCGCAGCTCACTCACTCTCTTTGTCGACGACTTTCGTTGACATAGTTGTGTGCTATCACATATTTTGAGCTCAAAGATTCATAGCGAGAAAACGGCATAAAGAAGATGAATAACTCTATGCTCAGAGAGATTCTCGTGCAAATGTCGAAGAAACACGGACAAATATAATTAATTGGTTTAAAAGAAGTTTCGCAAGTTCATTTCATTATGAAAGAATAATCTTCCGGGAAATTCAAAGCAGAGAGGATGTTTCTGACCCTTGAAAAGATCATGAGCCTCCAATTTCGGGATATGGATACGTCTGGCTGACACGAGATCGTTATTTGTACCATTGCAAAGGAATATCATTCGGGCCCGATGAACCTAAACATTCGAGAGGAAGCTACTGCTGTGAGGTTGGTAATGCTTCTGCCGAGAGCACGTTCACCCTGGCATTGCCGTAAAAATAAACGGGTACCAGCCGGAGACGTAGCGCGGGCGTGATATTCCCTCGATAACGACGAATGAACCGGCGGAGGAAAATCCAACGTGTACACTGTAATAGCTAATATACAAATGTATAACATCGACCATACCGAATTTGAATGGCACACGTATTATGTTTATCCGTAACTACAAAAACGTTGTTACGAAATTGAACAGACCTTGGAGTTGCTATTACATTGTCCTTAAGCAGATGCTTCAGTGAAACTTCTTTGTAATTATAAAATAATAATACCGGAAATATACAGTGTTATCTCTAGTACAATTCGGGTGCCGCCTTGTTGAAACTCGCCACCGTTTTTATACTTTTCAATGATAAAGTATTTGCGTTAGTGTAAAAAATCATTTTTCGTTAACAACATTGGTCGCTTAAATCTCGGATCTTCGAGGACTTGGATTGTACTATTACCTACATCACCTAAATCGATTTAATTTTATATAAATATCTTTTATTATTGTCTATGATAGATAATAAATATGGTTTTCAAAATATTAAAACTTTAACAACGAGCAAATTCTACAACTTGAAAGAGCAATATTATCCCTACTATAGTGATACTGTAATACTGGAGTCCCCAGACATTTGTATTATCATGCGAACACGGTATACCAGTCATTTGATATATTCTAGCTAATAATTTTATAATTTTCATTCTAGGTCTATTTTATTAATTATTTCACCACCTCTCTCGCATAGTCTTACACAAAAAAAATCGTTAAGGTCACTTGTGAATACTGTCGTGCTCTGCGCGTTCTTCCATTTTCGGTTATTTTTTTCCTTCGGAGCGAACGATATTTTCTTCCGCAACAAACTCGTACCATAGTCGTACGAGGGCGAGCTTGTTCTACCACTTAATGTTCTTAATGTTCTACTTCACAATGTGCTGCTTTTCTCGTAGACTACTGTCTTTTATTTTTCGCTGGTAGTCCTTCTTTTTTTTTTTCGTTTCACGACGGATGAGAATCGTTTGGGCCAGAAAGTAGGGAAGAATAAACGGTGTAGCCGGTGAAAACGAAAGATATGATGACGTGGCTACCGCTGCCACTGCTCCAAGTATTTGGCTTCTAGTCTAGGAAGCACTGACACGAGCTCCCGTGCAGAACCGTTGAGTTGCCCTTAATGAGTTGGAGACTCGGTGAATATAAGCGAGCGCTAGTCCCTCTCTACCTACTCTGGATGTCGCAAACCTGTACTTCTAGATCTCCAGAGTCTTTTTTGACTAACTCCTCAGATGACTGACTAACTAACGCCTCAGACCTTGTTGCTATACTTTACAACCCGAAGCATCGGTCGCACACAAAGTGCAGTCTGCGATTGAAGATGACCTGGATAGGTACCAAAGTACTCAAGAAATAACGCTTTTCCGGGTTGGCCGTTTTCCCTCGTTTAATCCTTCTTCGACCACTACACCTTGCTCTCAGTCTCTGTACATTCCAAAAACGACTTAATTCAATTTCTCTGCCTATAGGTATTCTTCCACACCCTGTGCAGTCCACCTGGCAATATTTTACCCCTTTACTTTAGGCGGGAAATCTTGATCCCTGTCTCAGAGGGGTCGCTTACAGGGTCGCTTTTTACAACTAGAATATTAAACTAGAAACAAGCATTGAGCTTTAAAATCCAAGCAGATAGTTCCTAGTGATACATCTGACTTGAAATAAACTTCGATGACCTCCATGGACTCTGTCAAGGCTGGAATTATTTTAGCAAAAGTTATGATATATGCAACGTAAGGGAGAGTTCATAAATGCATTTTGTTTTTATAATCCCAAAATTTTCTATTTCTTTTATCTTGTTGTTAATTTCGAACAAATCTTATGGATGAATTCTTGTAGAAGACATTTTGAAACATATCAATGTTAAATTCATTTCACTATTTATTGGTATCGCTCACAGTTTCTCTGCATCTCTTCATTAAGGGAAAACGATGAATTTTGCTTTTAACCGCATGACAGATTTTCGTAATTGTTGATTCGTCGTGGTAACCGAGGGTGCCAAGAATTGTCCGTTATAAACATATTCGTTAACCGGTTTCACGTGTGTAGCGAAAATGCCAGGATAACATTGTTGCTCAATGTGCTCTCGTTCGAGATGTGCTGGAAACAGTGTGACGACTATTTTTGTTACAATTCGACGTTATGATGTCAACTCCCAGGTAAATAGTCGTCTTGAACGAACCAAGCAATGCTAAGTGTCTAAAGATTAAGAAATTCACAAAAATAACTCTCAGAGTGATCTGGTCAGTCAATACAATTCACTTCGCTGTTAATATTTTAGGATTAATTTATTTTACAAACAAAGTTTCGTATATTACTACTCTGTATTAAAAACATACCTAATTGAAGCCAGCACGGATCTACTTGTCAATGATGAAAAATCTAAGTCTTTCATGAAATAACTATTTAATTTAGAAATGCTTAAGCGTATATTACCGATTGTCTTGAAGTCAGCAACATCGATCAGTCTGTAAACATCTGATTCACTTAGTTGCATATGAACGATTAATTTATTTGTGTCTGCGTTTATCGCGTCATCCTTTGACTCACGTTGTCACTCAACTTCGCAGTCACTGTATCATGGTACAAGCAAAATTCTTGCCAGAATACATATTGAGTATTATTTAAAGACTCGGTGTAACTGCCAAATGTCTATTTTTATTAAAGACATTCATCGGTTGGCTGGTCGAGCGTAATATCATAATGACGAATTGAACGACGTACGAAGAAGTTATTCACCCTCGTTTCACGAAATTTTCTTAGCCTTGGCATTTCTGATTGAAATCTTGATTGGAGAATATAGAGAGAGTGGTGAGTTGCAGTTGCCGAGTTGGTATAGCTGGTCGTGGAGCGGGCGCAAGTCGAGCTTTTCACATTCACGACTAGCAATTGCGTACGAGCGTTAGTTCGCTCTCGGTGAATGCTAGCTCGGTAGCCGCTAGCTTGTCCTTGCATTCGGGATATTTCCGTCCAGAGTTTTAGCCAGTAAAGACTCTCCCCTTCCGTGCCGCGCCATTCCCGACATGGCCAGACGCCGGTCTAAGCTATGTAAAGCACCGAGTGAGCCCGCGAACTCGCGTTCTCCATCTTTTTTGCCTTCTACAGCCAAGAGAAGCACCGCAAGAGAGAACACATCACGCTCTACTGGAGTTCTCGTCGAGCTCGAGAGCTTCTATCGTCACCCGTGCCATCGTATACGCGTATCGCGTACACACACTACCCGGCAATGGACTGCACTACTAAATCTAAGATTGTACGGAGTTATAGCCAATTCCGTCTATGGCGCATATAAGCAAGAATTCGAATTGCCGTGCTGGGTATATGCAGCATGTTCGTTTATATTCCGAGTTCCTTGATGG
Organism: Cylloceria caligata; assembly: GCA_963942595.1. Classification (NCBI taxonomy): domain Eukaryota; kingdom Metazoa; phylum Arthropoda; class Insecta; order Hymenoptera; family Ichneumonidae; genus Cylloceria; species Cylloceria caligata. Next base: position 12,239,689 of record OZ012705.1, on the reverse strand, counting down.
TTTTGACCCTTAATAGGCGCATGTACAAACATCTACATTCTCCAGGTGTAAAGTTGCTGACCACTGACTAGAAGAAAACTTTCAAAGACTTATGTCCTTGGAAATGTCATCCAGGGCCAGATTAGAGTTGCCTGTTAGGGCTCGTATCAAATGCAGTTTTTCATCACTGTCCGATAACGAAGCTTCAATATGAAATGATGACAGCGTCCTTCGTACAGTCGTTGGGACATCTGTAGCTTTGTATGTACGTTTTATAAATTAAAGGGCTTCCCACTTTACCTCGAGAATAACATTATATTATTTTTTATCAACTGTTCTCCATGAAAAACATGTTAATTAAAAGAAATTTCTAGATGTAATAAGAATTTTCAATGAGCATTAACTGGCGGAACTCATTTTTAAAATAAAAATGCCGTTTTCTAATTATTGAAACGTTACAAAAAATGTTTTAAACAATATTTATAAATTTTTATATTTAAAATGAAAATTAGTAAGAATGGCATGAAAAAAATTTTTCAACGGAGCTAAGTAAGTCCGACGTTTAATTAATTTTTTTCTTCAATCTTACGCAGGAACTTCCAGCTGGTAATTCCCCTATTTTCATCTACTTTGAAACCTCTCTCAGTTTTTTACCTATAAACAGTTAAAATTCACTTTTCGTTTAGCCACATATAAATAACTATCGAAAAAGGGTTGGTTATTCACTGTTTGAATTTTTTGTTGAAGGTGCTAACGAGTATATCGGTATAATCCACTTAAGAACCGTTCGACGATGCCACTTCAACTCTTTCGTCCCTTTTTCTCATCGACAGTTAAGACGTTAAAAAAATTCTTACGAAGCACCATAATTACTATAGTTTGACCGAGACTGTGGGGGCCCTAATAACGAAGAGGACGCGCGCGCTTATCCTCTCGCCCGAGGTGGCGAGATCATCGATGAGACCTTCGCGACTCGCCCGAGGGCTGTACACTTGACGGGGAACGTGCGAAGTGCTCGCATGTTTACCGAGCATCTTCTCCACAAAAAATCCTGTTTGCGCTCTTGCAGTTATTGTAAATAAAAAAAACTATACGGCCAAGAGTATACGTACGCATACAGGATGTAATCGTACGTGTGTAAATAATTTTGCACACATGTAGAGTATTTTACGTTAAGTACACAGAGAGAAGGATCTAGTAAGAATTACCATATAGTTGAGAAAAACTGCTACAGTCATCTGGTAGTATGGGACTATGTCACCACCTGTCAATAAGTGTAAGATTTAACGATAATTTTTATCATATGTATAAGAATAGTTCCCGTAAATATGGTAAAAAATTATCGGTACATCTCAAATTTGCTGATAGATGGCGCCACGACAAATATCACTGACTCACGCAGTTTTTCTCAGGTCATAAGGTAATTTTTAATAGTTTCTTCTCTCCATGTGTAATGTTCTTTTTTTTCTTTTTCATAGCCGTATAAAAATAACTGACCGAGATATTCGCATGCAAAATTACTATCTTTTGACGAATCAGAATCGAGATTCTTCGGAAGAGGAATAAAGGATAATCCATCTGTGACCATGGCAATCGCTTCGGTTGCCATAGTTGCACACGCACAAGACACATCGACGAAGGGCAAACGATAGCAAGCGGGAAAGTGGTCAATCAGAATCACGTTACGATACTCGTAAACTTCAGACGTGTCGAATTATCATAACTAATATTAAAATTTTTCATATACAGTACGTTCTACTACACGTGATAGCTGTGCAAGTCGTTTTCCATTGTTAAACTAAATAGGCACGTAGTTTAGTTGTTCATGCCAGACGAAGAGTGCTAAAGACACTACATTGGGTTAGTACGTTAAGCCACACTTGAAGCACCCAGTGGAAAATGTTATAATAATATGCACAAAAAATGACGACCGCATGCCAATTCGTCGCATTTGCCGATTGTTCGAGAATGCCTTTGGCATTGTCATCGACTGTATTTTCAGCTTTGGCTTCGATCGTATCTTTAGCATTGTGCTTGACAATTTTATGTACTTTACCTTCAATTTTGTCTTTGAACGTGTCGTCGATGATCCGTCACTACTCTATCGCGAAAGATCAAGCCGCACGTCTATTTAATTCATCAGTGAGAAATGATGCTAGCTGTGAAACGTATAGTGAAATCGATAAAATTTTAATATCATCTGTGATCATTCGACACATCTTGAGCTATCGAGCAGTCGCAACGTGCTTCAGATTTAGGGCTTTACCGGTTGCTATAGTTTGCGACTCGTCGATGTGACTCGTGTATACCTAACAATACTAATACTAATACTAATCAGAGCGATTATCTGCCGTCGATTATCCCTTATTCCCTTCTTACAAACGTCGACTCTGTTCAAAATTTATTAACTACGTATGCGAATATCTCGGTCAATAATTTTTTCAAGAAAATTCTATACCGACCGTTATACTCAATGTGTGACGCACTACATGTATTCCACAGGATTTACACACGTAGAATCACACGCTATATGCAAAAGTACTAAGAGAGTGTAGAACGTGAGGTCCACCGTGCATTATACATTATAATGAAGGTAACGTTGGGACGTAAACGAAAAACCGGTGCCGAGAATTTAACGCAAATGTGCACGGTACTTAAAAGTATTACATATATTTGAGTCAGGTCACTCTCGTTTCACTACCGGCAGCAAAGTAGCATCGGCGAGTACAGGACCGGACCGCGTTATTTACAATATGCTCAACCTCTCACAACCATCAAGATCTTTATTTGCAACGTAAATACGAAACTCCGATAAAGCCGAATCCGAGTGCACATACTCTCAAGTTGAGAGAAAGAGCCGCGAAAAAAAGCGTATTCTGTCGTGGGAAAAACGATGTTGTATCGGCTACTCTTTGCCGCACACCCAAAGACACCATGACGATGCACTTCAACCACTGAACTATAGCTATATATGCGAGCACGAAAATATCACGAGATAGTAGTACATAACTATACCCACCGAGAGGCATTATAACTACGTAAGTAAATATAAGCGAGCCCGTTCTCGGGTAATATTATGGTCGATGCGTGTTGGGCCGAACGTGGAGGTGCTGCAGACACTCTCCAAGAAACCCCGAGAGTTCCTCGCTACTGATAATCGCAGTGAGCACCGAGCAGTTACTTTTTTCTTATATCGACTTTCTCTCTCTTTCTCTCACTCCCTCCCTCCCTACATCGTTCTTTCCCTCTTCGTCTGTAGCTCTCTTACGTTTTTTTTTAATTCTGGGAGGTGCAAAGTGCGACGGGCGTCGCACTGGTTTCGGGTGCTCTCCCCGGAGTCAAACGATCCCCGCGTGCCACGTTCTCCACTCTCTGCAGTGCTGGGCTCCGTGATACGCGCACGGTTAAGACGTTAAGATTCCGCGTTTCGCGGTCAGACGTTCGCGAGAGAGACCAAGTGAGACGAGTCCCCTGGGGCCTGAGAGACGAACTGAAGCCGCCGGGGCTCATCCCTTCTCTTTCATTCTCTCTCGACTTCATCGTCTTCCGCTTTTTTACTCTTCCCTCTCGCGCAACCAACAGGATACCCGATTTCACGACGGTAGTAGCGATAGCGAGACTCTTGAAGAGGAACGAAAGATGAAAGTTGGGAGCCAGAGCTGAGGAGACGAGAATTACAGAAAATTACGGGGTTCTCCGCGTGCCACGTTATCCTCTTTAGACGGCTACGCTCGTCGGGTTAGCTCGGTTCGTCGGACTCACTCACAAAATTGATGAGATCATCGAGAATTATTTATCGTCGACTGACGGATCTTCTCGTATTTCACTCCCTCTTCCTCTTTTTTTTTATATCTCCGTTATCTTACCGGTAGTATTAAAGAAGGGAAAGGAAAGCCTCTTTCACGTACGTGCGGCAAGGGAGACCGGGGCTCTTTGGGTCAATTACCAGTTCGTGATTTTGTTCAATTTTCGGAATACCAATGCGTTTTTCTCATTCCAGACCGCAGGCAGATTGCATATTTTTATTCATTTGCAAAAATGTGCAAGGGAGACTGAATAAAAATCATATTGAAATTACTGTTTCTGTAACTTCTTTTTTTTATTGTAGAATCAGTGCTAAATATCAAAGTTTTTAAGGGCTGATCGCGTTTTCATGATTTGTATCTCAAAATCATGAAAATTAAATTGTGTTGCAATTGCACATATGAATTATTAACATGATAACAAAATGCCACTTGTAGAGCACAAAAATAAAAGAAACATGGTTCTAAGAGAAATATTTTCTTGTAGCTCCGTTCATTACTGCAGATTTTTTTTTTCCATTTTGAAACTGTCGTAAAATTGAGGTTGCAACGATAGACCAAATTGGTTTTGCAAGGTCTTACTCTCTTCGTATGAATACTCTGAATATAGTAATTTTTATTTGAAGCTCTTACACAGAAGTTACAAAGAAATTTGATTTAAAAAAATGGCTGCGTATAGAGAAATTCGTTACTAAAGTAAAAGTACCTTCTGTGCAAGAACTCTAATAGAAATTCCTATACCTGGACTGGACAGTGTCTTCTTACATAGGGAATGATACTTTGCAAAGCCAATTTAGTTCACCGATGCAACCTGAACCGTGCGACAACTTAAATCTATTAAGAACATTATTTTTTTCAGATTTTTTACTCAGATCTTGTATTTGTTTGCAAAACGGAATTTTGTATAATAATATTAACATTTTCCAGATTAAACTCAAGCGGACGATTTCAAGAATTAATTGTTGATATCTACAAACAGGTTGTACACAACGATTGATTGTTAATTCTACGTCATCCAACTTGCCTCTAAGCCCAACAAGCCCCGGTCTCTGCTATGTATATACGTGGCGAAATAATCGAAGCGCTTTATTGCATTACGAGACATGCAAAGCAATTAAAATTCGTCGTCTGATACATTTTTTATGCCGTATGCTTTTTCAAATTTCTCTTTTATTCAGGTACTTTTTTCATTTCTCCCAGTCAAAAAGACCAGGAGTGAAAGAGTGAGCGAGAAATAATAGCAACAGGAGATAAAATCATGAGTACATTGTCGCCTCGCAATAGGAGAGTGAGAGTGAGAGAGAGAGAGAGAGAGAGACTTAAACACGAAGGGTAAAAACAAGAGGCCAGTAGAGCTGCGCAAGCAGTGCGTGTATTTTGCGATGGGGCTGGGGAGGGAGAGCAATGTGCCTTCCTCTGGAATATTATGCAAGAACGTAAACTGCACGTGTGGCATCACATACGATGTGAGTATGGTCGGTGCGGATACGCGAGCACGCGTGAATATTTCACGCAAAACGTAATGAAACCATCCGTCCATGCGTAAGCACACGCATGGACGTTCGGTTCGCGCGCGCGCGCGCGCGCTCATTTCCTCTACTTCCCTCTTGGTGATGTGCACACTCGAGAGTGCAGTAGAATCGCCTGGCAGGCCCGTTAGGCTAACTTGGGCGTGCTATTTGCGTCTTTGACTACTGAGACTTTGCCTCTCACTCCCTCCTTTCGTTGCTACACTATCCACACGCCTTCCACCTCTTTATCCTCGCCGTCTTCGGCTCTTCAACGTTGCAGTTGTACCCACAGTCGCGGCTCGCCTCAATACTGTAGGTCTATACCGATACATGTTCACTTGGTTCATGTTTCGTATTCCACTTCAGCAGCGCCTCATTCGCATCGTGTGTCTCTTCGCTCTCCTACCACACAGGCCATCCTGATTTGCCACTTCGATACACCTCTCGCCAATACTCGACGCTGGTCCCACTATAACTTCGTGGCGCTGAAGTACAAGACCTCAATTCTTTTTAATTGTAGGCCTGTCGAAAGAGCTAGTCGTTTGTACTTTTTAATTAAATACCTCATAACTAGAGGGCACAAATTTGGCACGTGAATCGTAAACATGCAAAAAAATGTTAAATTATTGCTGTCAAGTATATTTGAAATTTTATTTCAAATATTGCATTCTCTCAATACCTCGTAGACGGTCGATGACTTATAAATCAACCGTGCATCATTCAGAAAGAATTATATGTGGTTATACGACAACCTTGACTCAACGATAAAAACTAGAAACGATTTCCTCAAGTAGTATTATTGCTACCACTCTCGGTACCGCTGATGGTCGATGCAAGTGGCATTACATCGTTGAGGAGGTTCGCGAACGCAAGAGTAAAAGACCGGCAGGTGCCGTCTTCGCGCGAATCCGGCCGCGTGCACACTTGAAGACGCCCGCGGACATTGCCAGACAAGCTGTTATTATTTTAACGTGAAATACTTTGGCGATCCTCCCCAAGATAAATAACAATGGTTATGTAAGCCTGTTCCACACGGTGTTCGGTGGAGATAGATAGGTGCTATGCCTTAGGTCTCTCTTGTCGCAGACGCACAATACTTACCTGGCTGCCTCTATATCTAGCTGGATGTTTGTTTCGAGAATGAGACAAGACACGGCGCTTCATAAGTTTTACTGCGATAGACGCTGCAATATATTGACGTGCCAACACTGCTGCGTGCACAATACTTAAACCCGTAACTACTTTTAAAGTGGAATCTAAAATTTAAATAAACTTAAATAGAATATAACATTTTATTTATTTGTAGCTCCGATCGAAAAATATTTTATCAAAAATGTACAAAATGATTTAAAAAAAAACGAAATGCAACGTGAACATATCTTTTTTGTTCTTTTTGAATACCCACATTTAGTTTTCTTGTACAGGAAGCTTGATTGGTGAACGATGGACAAAAATTTGGTTAAATGAACTTACAAAAACAAACGAAAATTGCAAAATCTAATGAATTCCAAATAGCAAAGTTTAGTTAAGGGCCCACGTAATTGCGGAAATATTTTGAACAAATGCTATTCAAAATTCATTTAACTTTCGGTGACAACAATACTATTAGGGTGGATTCGGATTGAACGTAATTCCTTTCATTCTCCGTGTGAGATCTCGATGAAGGCAGCTCGTGATTTTTCTAATGCTGCGCCGCTCAAAGCGTTCAGTCTGCCGCCTCCCCCCACCCCGCAATTAACGACGCAAGGCCTAATGCTTTTATTACCTCGCCTTAATGTCAAACACATTAAACTGCTTGTTTATAATCGAGCGTCAAGCCTAAAAACGATCACTAATAATATTGTTTCTCTGTTACAGGTAAGGGTACCAAATATGTTATCTATCATTCATGTGGAGGAAACAAATGGTGAGATTCATTGGAAAACTATTAATTTTTAAAAAATTTACTTAATATCCGAGTCGATAATACGAATGACAAAGCTGATGATGGAAGGGACGAGAGTCGTGGCTCTCGCGCGTGGGTCTTTCAGCTAGAAAGGCGAGAGATAGCGCGCGTCCTTGAACGCTCCCGAGTACCGCGGTTGCATGCATATTAGTATTACAGTACATCTCGCGAAAACCACAAAACCTGCAAGGTACGTGAGGTCCCCACACAGGAATTTCACTGAGATTATTGAGGCGATCCAGCCGAAGGTCGACCGTGTCATTCGGTTTCGTCTAGAGATAGATTAAGAAGAACCGCGACTCCCTGCAGCTTAACGTTGATGATGATCGACGTGAGAGAGAGAGAGAGAGAGAGAGAGAGAGAGAGAGAGAGAGAGAGAGAGAGAGAGAGAGAGAGAGAGAGAAATGTCTTCGCAATGTGAATTTGTTCAGCAAAGTGGAAATACAAAATATTGCAGCTAGTCCTTGTTGCATCTTTCGCTCGTGATGCTCTAAACATCTATCCATATGCCTTCTCCTTCTCTCTCTCGCTCCCTCCTCTTATTAGCGAGGAGTACAGAATGGTCTAACAGTAGTAGAAGTTGGTAACATTAATGAAACAGTCGTTAGCGTACCGGGTGACCCATTTAGCCGAGGGACGTATAAATAAGCCGCGAGAGTGCCGAAAACACAATGCGAGGTTCGCAAACCGCTTCGCGGCCTTCGCGTTCTCGCGCAACAACCGAAGCATCGGAGTACAGAGTGCAATAATGCGCCTCAAATAACTAAATCGAAAGTTTCGTGCTATACAGCTCACAAGGGCAATGTGCACAGACTCAGCAACGTGTTCTAATCGGTGAAGAAGTGGGAGACACCAACACATAAAGTATTTAGCCCGGTCGCATATTTTCTCGTTATTCACTCCTGACAGGCGAAATACACTTTGGAAAAGTTACTTTTCAAACAGACATGCTCTTACTGCCCTTCTTCTCTTGTTTCTCTTGCAATGACACATAAGTTGTTCTCGCAACGATGAAGTATACCTCGCCCACGCGTATTTCGTGTCGGTTACTATACAGCCGCTGCTCAACCCCGGTCAACGACGACAGGTGTGATACAACTTCGTGGTTTGTTGCATAAGCCCAGCATGCATTTATACGATACATTAATGCATCATGGAGATATATTAAAGTGGAGATACATTGGTGTATCGAATTTGTAGAGCTTGAAGAGAACATCGCGTGCTGTTTAATTCAAAGTATTGCGAGATCCGCGTGATGCAATTGTCGAGATTCGCAATGATTTATAAAAAGTTAATGTAGCTTTGTAAAATAAAAATTTTAATGTTTATGATCGTAAATATTTAATTATCGGCAACAAGGTTACTTCACGATTTTAACGGCATTGAATATTTTAAACACAAAATCCTTATCGGGAGAATGAACGCACATTATTGCTTTGATACACACATTTTCCTGTGCACCCGACAATGAAAATTGGTTTGTCGCGATTGTCAGGGTCGTAGAGCACGAATATGTAGTAAAATATGTATCCTTTAACATCTTCGGAGGCATTGATGGCATATGGCATCGATACACTATAGACTTTTAGACGCAATTCTTCGGCCATAAGAGTTAATAATCCATTTTCAGCTCGTCATTTATTATTTTCGATGGAAAATTTGCGTCTAGGAACTTTTGTATTTCAATTCTTTATGGTCCATCTGCAATTTACAATTTTTTAATTCGTCTTTAGATTAAAAGTGACGGACCCGTGTCAAGTGTTCATGTCATAAATTAAGATTAAGGAATACTGTATGTTGTTTCTATGTTTCTATGTTACAAGTTTGAGAAGATTGAAACTCTACTGGAGCTTTTGAGATCTTTTAAGTTCTTTTGAGCTGTCGTAGTAAATCATCTATTTGCAATTTGCAATTTTTTTTTACCAATCTAAATTTCGAATCAACGAACTCCATAACCCATGGAAATCTCATTACATTGAAAGCTTTGAAAAAGCTTTTGCCTGTACAATCGGAGAAATTGTCATAGTTCTGGCTACTACTAACTGTGACAACTAATAATTATTTGTGTAGTTTAACGAACTATTTTTATAGTGAAATTAATTATGTGTAGTTATTGTAAGTATAAAAATAGTCGAATGGACTAACAATTAATAGTTACTAATGGAGAAGAATTGGGTCTATTGCAACACTAACGGATTGAGCAACGCTGTGACATCTCTGGATCACTGTCCAGCCTAATATATCTTCGTTATGATGGCACCCATGTACTTGAAAAAGATTTCCCTCCTCCGATGCTCCTCTATTTTTTTCCTTTTTTTTTTCTATGATAACAAACAATCAAAAAAAAACTCTGCTGACAAGGCAATTTTTAATGTATGTAACAGACAGACTCGATATGTACGAGAAAAGTTAGTTTCTATTATCTTTATTAGACAAACAATCAAGAAAATGAGGTTAAACCGCAAAGTGCTTATTTTCACTGTAGTTTACTATAGAGCGAAAATCTTACCTCTTCGGCGGTAGACTGCTTGTTTAGTCCTTCATACGTAATTTTTCAAGATTCTGTAATTGACGACCTCATCCACTGTTGTAATTGCCGTTGGGGTCACTCTGACATGACAGAGATAAACCACACGTTATTTTTTAAAGCAAAGGATCACAGATCATGAATCAGTCATTTTTTAACCGTTGATTGGGCACCTTTATACCTGATTCGCCAAAATGCAAAAAAGTGTTGCAATTGACCCCATACTCTTCTATTATTTTTTAATCACTGTGTACGCATAGTTTAACAATTGTAGTTTTATTTTGCATATATTCTGAGTGGTGAATAATGGAAATAATTTTATTTGAAATTTTAAACCCCACCACATCCATAGGAACAGTACCAGAATGGCCAATAAATTGAATTATTATTTACGATAAATAAATAAAATAATTATTTTTAAATTTATATATTTTTTCTACTTGATAATATATTGCTATTGATCGTCATATATTGCTGCTACAGCAAAAGCACAAGTGACGGGTCGCTAGCAATATAAATGTAAGAAATGTCACTGGAAATTTCAGTCTTTTTCGAAAATAGTAATTTTATCGTTCACTATCTGCATCCTACGCTCAAACACTAACATTTCGGATATTCCGGTAGATGAATTTTCGCTTAATTTACGACTATGATGCGGGGGTGTTACCGAATTTTTATGCTGCCAACAACGTGTTGTACAATAAAATTGCGTAAAAGAGATTTGGAGTGGAAGCGGGGAAGAATTTCCTGCATCTCCAGATGTCCGCAGGACTGTAGAATGTATTATAAGAGGACGATATTGTGAACGGTCGTACTTCAGTTCGCAAGCTCGCAAAACTGGGTGACATTATCTATTTCAGTTTGTCCGAGGGAGTCGTAAGAAGATGGTGCGACAAGGAGTCGCGCGCATTTGTTGACATCTCTAGAACGCGATTTCTTTTATTATTTCTCATCGCATTTTCGTGAGGGACGAACGAGGCAGACAAGCCCGGTGTCGATTGGCGTGGGCGATCTGGACTTTGCGAACAAGAGGTGCTCGTTACTTAAGTTTTGCTGATGTTACGGACTCGGCCAATTTAAATCGAGCTTAAAAACGATAGAGAAAAAATATTCAGGCGGAGACTGAAAGTGGGTCACAAAAAATAAAGATGCGATTATTCTAGAAGGAAAGAATAGTCGCTGCCATTTTTTAACGGAAACACCCATCGTCTCCCTTTATTAATAGACAATTGAATCATTTTCGTTCATTTGAAAATACATTTTCGTATATTTACGTCATGGTCAAACATTCCTCGACGGACATTGTTAGCTATTTTTTTGTGCTTGCGGTTATAATCTCTGAAAATATAAGGATTATTCGAATGGACCAAGTTGAACGAGAATATCGTAATTGATCTATATATTCGCGTGAACAAACCGAAGGTGCTCTCTGTGCGTCGAGCCGTCGATCGAGTTCGATCGCGGGTTCGATAAACAACTGACCGGCCGCGTGCCCCCGGGCACCTCCTTCTCCTCCTATAGTACACTATAGAAGGCTCACCAATACGTCTATAAGAAACTTTTGAAGTATCCGCATATAGCATTGGCACAAACTCCTCTCACTCGCTCACTCTTACTTCTATTCGCGTGGCGTCACCCGTTATGCAACCAATTCCCAACTGGGGATTGCACTACCAAACATCCGAAGCACGTTCTCACTGGGGCATTCCTTGCAACCCGGTAGCCATGGCTCTTTCTCTGTCCTCGCACGTTTTACCTCTTAGCTTCGGAGCTTTCGAGTTTCGACTTAAGCTTTTGAACCAGACATCTCGATCATATGACTTGTAGAAACAAAGTTTCACTAAGTCACTTATCTTTTCAGTACTAAAATTTATTTCTCTTTTCATCGCATACAAATATCAAGAATAATATTGTAAGATTTCGGAAAAACATTGCGTATACGTTCTACCTTATTCTAAGAGATACCCCCTTGGAGTTAACCCTTAAAAAAATGTAACTAATTCCCAAATGATTTTTCTGGCTTTCATATAAAATAAAAACAAAACTGACCACTGCAGAATCGTACGGGCTGCCCAGTAGCATCTTCATATTATCAGTAACAATTTCCGTTAAAAAGTATGTTTACTTTTGAACAATAAATAAAGTTATTAATAAATTTGACAAGTAAATAGTTTTGAAAATGAAAAGGTTACGTATCCACTCAAAGAATAAAATGTCCGTACATCAATAATAATATTATCTTTTTAGATTAAAACTTTTGCAATTATTTGATAAATCATTCGTATCGAAATATTACCGGAGCCAAATCTGAATATAAAGCAATGTCTCTTCTCGGCAGTCTGAACCGCATAGAGGCGCGAAGGAAGAGCAAATTAGGGGTCCGTGGATGCGTGGATGCGAGGACAAGACTTGTGAGAAACGTTGTTTTAGCACGGTCCATATAATTCGTGGCAAATGTGCGTCTTCGGCTCGCGAGGGACCTCGCGACTTGAGTATACCCGAATAAAACGTGGAACAAGCTGGTATTGGTGCTGGCAGAAATGAGCTTATTAAGCTCGGGGCCACACCTGAGAGTTTTGGATCAAAGTGCGGCGGAGAAGTGTATCACCAGAGAGAGAGAGAGAGAGAGAGAGAGAGAGAGAGAGAGAGAGAGAGAGAGAGAGAGAGAGAGAGAGAGAGAGAGAGAGAGAGAGAGAGAGAGAGAGAGAGAGAGAGAGAGAGAGAGAGAGAGAGAGAGAGTACGTCAGACGTGCGCACCGCAGTTTAATAAGGACGGTATTAATACACGCCTGGTTTGCCTTCCTGCTACCGCGCGAAATATCACTGCTGTTAACTGTAACGCACGTCGAAATTTCTCTTCGAAATATACATATACTCAGAGTGATTCAAAATAAGTGTCGAACTCTTAACTGGATTATGATTTTAACAAAACTACTTAATCGTTTTTTTGTACTTCGAAATAATCCGAATTTATTGCTGTGAGAGATTTTTAAATGGTCATTTAGTATTCATCCTTCATCGTATTTTATCTTTCACATATCTTCAACCTTTCTCTCTCTCTCTCTCTCTTCCTCTCTCTACAACTTCATCTTTGACTTTTCCTCATTACAAAATCTAACGAATTTAATATTTTAAATAAAAAATAACCGAATAAGCAAACCGAGTGAAAAGCCCTTTAGACTGGAGAGACTCTAGGTGTCAATGCTGATGCGCGATAGGTCAGGGTATCTACGTCGTTAACCGTCACCACTGAATCATTGTAGTTTGACCCCTTTTTTACGATTCAAACAACAGACGCTCTCTCTTAGTTTCCGGAGTTTTAGGAGAGTCAAATAAATATATACCTAAATCCTCGATGCCCTATTGATCACACTAAAACATTCCATTGAAACTCTAAATCCTATTGTCATCCGCTTCTAAATGTCCATAGCCCTCATAGTACCGCAGGGCCAAAATAGAATTAAAAATTACTATAATAATTGATAACCAAGAAAGACAAAAATACTTTAATTCTGTTTTATTTATTCGTCGTTGGTCGTGTAATGAAACTGCGACCCTATATCGAAAGAATTTTTTTTATATCACGGGTATTCGAACCGATCTTCCTACCTACCTACCTACCAATATGTCCACCAATCACCGGTTCATTGGTTAAGGTTGCAACAATAAATTTTTTTTTTTAATTTTTTCAAAAATGCAATCATTTTTACAATGTGTATAATTGTACGTTTTTGAAAACAATAAAGTGTTGATTGCGAAAAACTAATTACTAATCAAATGTAACGAAAAGTAGTAAGTAGCATAACTACGTTACTCATTACATTTTCGTCTTCTACAAATACCATGAAGAAAAAAATTCATTTGATATTTTAAATGCAACACTTTCTTCAGTTTGTGTATATATTTTCATAGATGATAAATTTTATGTGAGATACCCCATCAGTACAAAATAAATGGAATAAAAATAAATATCCGAAAATATTTATATTTATTCGTAATACTTTACCAATCGACATTACAAAAGTCAATAGACTGACTATGTAAAAAGTTAAAGAGAGACTGACAATTTATTATATAAGAATTAGTACTAGGCATGGATTTTTGTGCCGGATAGGGTGAAGAAGCTAATAATATTATGTTATAGGGTTTGAAGTGATATATGAAAATTGATATATAGCAGGGGATTTTCGCGAAAGTACTCTGTACTCTATATGGATTCCAGCCACTGGAAAAGGAAGCACCCAGATGAACTTCGAACGTGAAGATTCAACCAGTTTTTATATTTTTACGCATGAGTTGTACTTTAAATTACCACTAATTACCACTGAGTTCTAATCCGACCTTGTCGCTACAAAAGTCACCAATCAGGTAGACGTTCTGTTAGACTTTCCTGATCATACACCATGGCTTGAAAAAGCATGAGGTACCGCATACCTGACCAAGCAAGCCTGATGTTGGTCAATCAGTGCTTGAATATTTACAACTACGACTCGCTTTCGGGCACCAGATCAGGTAAACCTGATTTGCCTCTACCGCTGTCTTGCCCGACGGTCAAACTGTCTCATCTGAACAGTATTCAAACTTAACCCTAAAACAGTTGTGGTGGCAATCGCCAAGTGACGATTAAATTAAGTGGTTCGAGTAAACGAAACGGCAGTTCGGAGAAAATTTTCCATTTGAAACACCCGAGACGAGTACCATGTTTTATATTATATGTACTTGACATATATTAAAGATTGAATATTGAATATTATTTGAATATTATTTAGTGACTTTTTGTAACAAGAATTACCTCGTTTCCCTCGATCTCTTCAACTCGGACACGAATACGAAATCGTGATACGCATTATAATGATTACTTGGCGAGTCAGCGATTTTTTTTTCAAAAGTAAAGATAAGAAATAACGTATCCCTTCGACCTCCGTGACGAATGACGGAGCCCAACATACGTTAATAGCCACCGGTTAATATTAATGAACTCTCAGTCCCATGTGTTATCGTCTCTTCCTCGACTTGGCAATCTCTTCTTTCTAATTCTGGCGGCGATCGCGATTGACACACGATTGTCGACGAGTAGATGATCGATGTACTGATACTGCCCACTGTATGTATATTGCCAAATTAGCGTCACGTCTCTCAGTGACTGCAAAACATTCCGGCACGCGTGTATCATCCTCCGCTTTCACCGCGAAACAATAAGAAATAAAATAAGAGTGTTATACATCAACGAATGTTGGTAACGGTGCATACCGAACTTCGATATTAATTGTCGATTACCAGATCGGGGTTTCAAAGATACTTTTTCTCCGCATTGGGTTACCCGAAATTATATTCCACCTCTCAAGATACTTCTGACGACGAACAAAACGGAGGATAACACCCGATTGTATACCAGCTATCTCGTTAATATTCTTTTCATCCTTCCATCCGAGTGCAACATCTCGTATTGTTGTTTATCTTTTATATATATATACAAATATACAGTACACCGTGTGTGCTATATATCGTATTGTGGTACAGTATATTGCACAACTTGATTTATCGACGAGGGCATCGTACTTCTCGAAGCAAGAAGCAATTAGTGGCTGGTGCGCGGCGGCCCAGTGTGGCAGGAGAGACCAAGAGGTCGGCAGATTCGTACATCTCTCGGTATTACATTCGTTGGCCCAGGCACCGCAACGTACCTCTCTTTTTATCTTAGTGACTCGCCAAGAAAAACAAGAGGGGACGGGAACACGAGCTCTGCGGAGCACTCGACGTTACAGACACCGAGGCGAAATAAACGAGAGAAAAATTCTACTTGGACTGAAAACACTGAAGAGGGAACCCGACGAAGGGTCGAGTCACGGGGCAACAGAGGGTAAAAAACTGTGAAAGAAGAAGAAGAAGAAGAAGAAGAAGAAGAAGAGGGGGAAGAAAAGGGTTACGCAAACTCTCGGAAGACCCGACGAAAGATTCGACCTGGCTGCCATCGATCTTTGGAAGCACCCCCCACCTCCTTCCCCTTCGTGTGCCAGCCTGATTCTCGAATAAGAACAACAATGCGCCTAATGAAGCTGGACTCGTCTTATTACCACCGTTAATCTCTCTCTCGGTCGAGAGAAGGAGGAGGGGGCGGCGAAACATATATTCGCGTTCTCGTCGCTCATTGTTCGATCTTCATCGCAGAACGAACGAGTGAGAGTTAAAAGAGCAGAGAGAGATGTTCGGTATAAAAGAGATACCAAATCAACGTTGATCGTAAAGTTTCAGAGAGTGCTACACCACGTCCAACTCGATGTACTCGCTTATCCTCTAGCGTCTCTCCTCCTCTTATTTAATAAAACGCTAACGAGCTTCGAAATTTTTGCTCAGAATGCGAATGATGATCTGAGAATCCTTTAGGGATTAAATTAACCGGGGAGGATCGATATAGGAGATGAGGAAAAAAATTAACAACGAAATTATTAATTCGAATAAAAAAGTAGAATTAATTTAGAATTTGTGTAATACAATCTAGATACGTTTTGCAACTGTCATACAAACTAAATTATTTTTTAATTTTTCTGTCAGAGACTTCTTCCCTTAAAAAACTTCTATATTATCTTTTTTTTTTTAAGTTACCAATAATCAAAACATTATTTATTAGATTAGACATTTCCAATAAAATATCTCGCAATAGCTGATGTGACAATGTAAACAAACTCATCGCTGTTATTGCTAATGAACCTTCGATAAATGGGTTACGTACAAACATTTTTTCCTTCGACTCGAGTTAACGACCACGTATCCGTTGATCGGTTCATAACGGAAAACTCGGGTAGAAATAAAGTGATGAATTAATGAAAGAAATAAAAGCAACATAAGGAATTCCCTGAGGCCCAATCGAACGAGTTCGCTGCATCATGTTTGTTGCTTCCCTCTCGTCGACTCAACTCTGGCGATAATCAACGAAGCAAAGGCGCACAAGCATCATGGGATATATCGGCAAGACGTAAAGAGTTAACGAGCGCGGGCGACGATAGGACTGTCCGGTTATATATATAACTGCAATGTATACGTACGAAAGACACTCCAACAGCGGCAGAGAGAATTCGAAAACGGTGAGCAAGGAGAGACAGTAAACGACAGGGACCGTCGACAGATGCGACGATTCTCGTCTACCGCGTCGAGTCTCCGTAGCGGCCTCGCTACCGTCGCTCACCCCCTTAATTAGCAATTAAACGGCCAAATTATTGTAATAAAGCTGCAGGACGCGCGCGAGCGTAACCGCGACGCCGCGATGAGTACGAGAGACCAGAGGTAGACATAAACCGGGAAGAGTGAGCGCGCGAGAGCTATTCCAGGCTTCGATTAAGGTTTTTCATCGACACCGCATAATTGCCGATTCAGTTCACGCGGAACGATCGATCTCCTTCTCGTCCTGGGCCTCATTGCTCTCTTAGGATATACTGCCTATAGTTTTAAACTTATATTGTGGAAGGTACTATAAGTACTATAAGTATATTCGTATTTATTGTGCATCTACACCGTTACATCTGTATACTTTTGATCGGAATTTACTTTCACTCGACTCCTCTGCTGCTTCTGTCTCGACCCCTTTATTTTGCCCTCTCTCGCATAAATCTTCATCTCATTAATTTCAATGCAATGTCGGTCTCATTGTTTCATCGATCTATAATCGAGTATATATGGGGCGTTGCAGGCAGCGTTGAACGGGTTTTTTTTATCCATGACAAAATGGCCGCACAAAAAAGGCCGATCATTATTTTTTATGTTTCGGCACTTTTTAAGTCACAACTTAATCACAATTTACAGAATCGCATGGAAATGGCTAAAAAAATATTGAATTTCAATCAATTTATTGTTATTTCAGCGGGTTGGTGACACTGAACATTTTTTTGAATTAAAAATGTTTAACAAATCTATAAGGTATAATAATTTTCAAAAATAATCTACAAATTCGTGTGGTGTATTTGTGCAAAGAAGTTGAAGATTAAACATTTTTCAATATTAAAATCACCGCCAGACATGTTTCTACTCGAACGTGCATCTATATTTTGACAGTTTTCTCTTATTTTGCGGATCTGTTGATTATTCATCGTCATTCAGATTCGATCTGTACCCTCGAACGATGAATCAGATATGGCACCATATAGCAATTAACTGAAAGAAGAATGAATAAATTCATCCACGGATAACGTTACGTCGAGTTGTCAACGAACGATCCAGGACGGGCTGTATATTATTGTAAGCACGTTTGCGAAATTTCGTTCGTGTCCGGGGGAGTAGAGAAATTCAGGTTCTCTCTTTTGCCGCGCTTGAATATCGCGCGAGCACGCGGGCGGGCTCGCGAATAATCGTAAAACGTTTCGCGTCCCTTTCGGAGCGATGCGGAGAGCTCTGAGTGCTGTCTCTCGGGAAGCAAAGGACCGGTAACATACCGCGTGGTCGTGCGTCTCTCCGCGTGCACGCATGCACGCACGCAATCCAACGACGGGGCGGTTCACGCTGCTGCAAGTGCATCGTTGCACTTTGCACGCTTTGCATTATACGCATGCGGGTTATGCATCGTTCTCGCGAAGGTCTCGCACAGGCTTATAAAAAGTTTTTTTTCGTACTATAAGACCCTCGACCAGTATCTTGAGGAGAGCAATTTTCGGATTGTCGAGAGTCTCGGGCAGGCTTGCTCAAGCCACCGCTAAAAATTCGTTCTCTTCGGTCGTTTCGATAACTACAAGGTTTGAACATTGTATTCGAATATCTTTAGGTTATTAACGTTTTTTTTAAATGGTTTTTAACAACAAAGATAAAACTTTTCTAACTAAATTTTATCAAGTTAAAATTTCAATTAATTTCTATAAATTCATTTAGGAATACGTTGTTAAATTATTTTTCGAATCAACTAATTTTATTTTTCAATTCTAGTTGTCAGATATGGCTGTTGAAAGAGTGTTTGTACGGTGCGTTTTTTTTTTTTCATATTTCAAACGTAGTTGATTCGTATTTGAAATTTTATTTTTGACCTTTAGTAGATACGAGTTTTGAAAATTTCGATTTAGAGCGACCTTGCATTTCGTCAAGTTATCCGACTAATGACGGGCCTTTTCAAATTTTGTCGTCTTATACACAAATGGTCGACAGGCGTTGCGTTGTCTGTCACCATCGAGATGCGTGGAAAAAAATTCTTCTCCATTCTTTTCCACAATTCTTCGTTCTCTCTCTCTCCCGTTATTCCGTCATTAGCTCAACGTCAGGGTACGAAGCGACGTAATGCGAAGCGTCCTTCCTTCTTCCTGCCCCGCCGATCACCCCTCATTCCGTACCGAGACAGCAGCCTCGCGTCGATCAGTGTCGCTTTCGAAATTTCTAAAATAGAGTCCCACTGGTATACAAGCACAAACATCAACAGCGAGACACGTGCTCTCTCTCTCGCTATCTTACAGACGCTTGTAGGTACGATCGTGTAGGGAAGAAACTAATTTCGCCTCTCCGCCCTCTCGCCTTATCACCCTTATACCGATGACACGCCTCGTTGATTATATTCTCATAGTTTTCTGTTTCTTGTTTTTTCTTTGCCCAACAAAATTCGGGCATCACGGAAAGACGAAAGATATCGTTAGGCATTTAGGAAACCAAACAAGACATTTATTTTTCTATTCACAACATTCATTTAACTTTTTTAAAAATTACGGATCGATGATACTCAGTTGAAATTTTGTTTTATAAACATGCTTCTCATTCTGAAAAATGATTAAGATTTATTCTCTTTCAATCTCTTTTATTATAAAGACAAAAATGATCTCATTAAAAAGGATCGGTCGTTGCAGTTAAGTGAAATAAATATCGGGCTAAACATTTTCACGGAAATGGCCAACATGCAACAATATTCCGTATGGTAGTTGGTAAGAATCGGTTGACAGATCTACATTTCGTGCCGATATTTATTGTTTACATTTTTTTAAAAATGAGTGAAGACAATTTTTTACGCCAAATGCCTAAGTTGATTCTAGTGGCATCTTCGGTGTCCTCTCTATTTTCATGAGATTAAAAATTCAAATTTGTTGAAAATATGAAAGAACTGTCCCTACAAATACTAAAAAAAAGTTGGAAACTAGAACCTAGTCGATTGCTTCCCCATTTTTTTTATTCAGGGTTCACAAACTTTCCCTTATAAAAAAGTCAAAATTGAGCAACATAACGTAAATTTTTTTAAAAATTATAATGCTAAGTGCGCTCTCCTTAATCCTATGTAGTTGGTATACTTTTTTCTGTCTGTTCTTAATTCTGTAATTTTTAGTATCTCTGAATATGTAGTGAAAATGTCACAAATGAATACTGCTTTTACTATTCAAACATTTACGTTTTGCATTATAGTCTGACGTATTCTATCCTTCATTTTCAATCAGAAAATGTTCATGTTAGATTTACATACAGCTACCTGCGGTACTTCCACAAGCCCCCACAACAAAACCAATTTGTTATCATTGAAATCGTATTAGGAAGTACATGTATATTGTTAAGTTAATGAAAAACAAAATATTTTTCGAATTATGAACTGTGTAAGCACAATTTTCGATTTGCAACTTAAAAAATCTTAAATTGGATATCAGTGACATTTAAAAAAAACTCCTGAAAACGGCATTTTACTCAAATTTATTGGAAAGTAATTTTATTTTATTTTAAGAAAAGGTATTGCACAAATAATACATTATGTTTCAAAGAATCATTGAAATATCCATAAATAAAAATAATTAATGTGCATATATACTTTCCGCTGAGGTAGTTAATGTGCTGATACATAATTTGGCTCGCTAAACCTCTTCGCAGAACATGCACTCTGATGAAAAAGAAGTATTGATAATCACCGCTGATTTTTCAAGGCCTGCCATTTGGTCCAGGGCGATTATTACCAGCCATCTCCACAGCTTCTGTGCATACAATGCTCGACCAATTATAACGACCCGGCAAAATTCCGGTCAAACGAGGCGTGGTAATGAATTCGGTGTGGCACCAATAAAACTCGAGAGCCGTTAAGGCGCCTCTTCTCGAAGACACCAAGAGAGCAGCATATGCGGAGAAAACGAAGCTCGGTGCTCTGGCACCCTCCAACCAGGGCGAGACTCTCTGCATCACCAGACGCAGGCTTGGCTTGCATAACTCGTTGCACTGACATCCGGCTGCGCTCGTAAACGCAAAGCATTCTCGGGGTTTGCGTCTGTTTCATACCTATACATTAATCTTTTGGTGTATATCTACTCTCCAACGTTGAATGCTGTATCATCCCAGACTCTCTTCAACCGGTGAGTATAGTTGCACCTTTTGTATCGCCAAGAAAGGTGGAAAAAAGGCAACCAAACGTGAAAAAACAAATATCGGGTGTGTATTGCATGCCAATTTGTACGCGCATCAAACAATTTGATCAAACGTAAAAATTTTACGTTAATTTGTCTATTTTCGAGTAAACTACGGAGATATGCTGTGGTCCAAAAAAATTAACGAGGTTGCGTAAAACGGGTTTTAGATAAAATCATTCCTTTTGGAATTATTAAAGTTTCAATTGTCTTGATTATTTTATATCAAGTAGAGTATTCCTGTTTGTTATTATTGAAAAAGTTCTGAGGTAGCGTTTTCGACTTAATGCGAAAAAAAAAATTTTTTTCGTTGTTCCAAATAAATTACAGTATCCAAAAAGTAGTAATAAAATAAAAAATATCTACGAAAACTTACATTTGTAAAAATTTTGGTTATCTTTCAATCGACAAATACCGTCTCGGAACTATTTTAATAGCATCAAACAGCAAAACTCTACATGATACAAAATTATCAAGAAAATAAAAAAAAAGAGTGTTGATAATAAAAAATATTTTATATTTAAAATACAGAAGCATGTTGAAAAGTTGAACGAAAATATATGTTGAGTATAGCTTATGATAGCCCGATTTACTAGTTTCAAAATGAACGGTCGACAAACTGTTACTCAATTCAGTCCAGTAATACTAGCTAAAAGCCAAATTTACAACAACAAAAAAAGAGGAAACCCAACTAAAATGACTTTTTTCGAAAAACGGTTGTACTCGACCTTGTTTTTAATGAACATCTCTTAATAATTTTCATGAAATCAAAAAGTGCGAGGGCTTAATTTATTAATAAGAAAATTAGAAGAAATATCAATTTAATTAAATTTTTTTGCTATTTCGACAATAGATTTTGGCAATACCGCATTTCCGGTTTGGTAGCCATTCAAGAATTTAATTTTCATCGCGGCGGCGTCTCTCGTCACAGCGTGCCAGCACTCAGACCGTCGGGATTTATGAATTCTGTTCAATAGAATCGAGCGAGCAGAGCTTCACTTTAATGAAGTATATATGTTACGAACTAGCGAGGCGCAACCAACGCTTGGCAAGTTAACAAAATTTGCACGTCCCCTCTATATTCGCATTGTTCGGGAAATAAAAAAAAAATTACTCGCGACTTTTTTCGGAATATATATTTTTTTTGTTATCAAGCCGTTTAATTTTATTTTCACACAGTGAGCAAAAATCATGTTCACTGCTTAAAACAATTCCCGTAGCGAACCGTAGAATTCCGGACATACGAGTGTCTCGAGTCTTTACAGCTTGGTGTGTGAGCATATAGTTTTATGGATTCTCGGATAAACGATCGTTCCCCGCCCACTGGCGCTCACCGTTCTTGGGTGTGATAATATAGTTTTGCTCTCGTCTCGTATACGAATATACGCACCATAAAGACCTCTCACTTCGCATCGTTGAGTTGTACATATGCAGCTAGATATACGCATATTATCTATATGGAAAAGCGCACGTCGCTCTCTACAATCTCGAATCGTTCATCTAACAAGCATTTTATGTTTTATGTTTATCGTCGACGGGAAACGAGAATTTGGTTTTCTCTTAGCGATTGTTCAACGTGGGTCAACGAGCTCTCTGCTTTATCAAGCTCTCTACCGTACATGGTTTGAATTTTTCTTTTTTTTTTTTTGTTAGAAAAAGTAAAAAAAAGTTATTACAATACCAAGAAACAAAAAGGACTAAGGTAATTGGATTTGCACGCAATTACAATTTTCGTTAAAATATCTATGAATTATCAGGTATTATGAAAATTTCAATTTTTCACATAACGCGTGAGATAGATGGCGAAATTTTCCATTTGCAAGTTTTTTTGCTACGATTGATCCTTCGGATAAAAGACGAGAACGATCAACGGTAGAATCGTGAGACGCAGTTCACCGTTCTTCTCTTTTATGCGAAAGATCGATAGTGGCAGAGAAATTTGTACTACAACTTTTGTTACCGACCAAGAGGTAGCGCATTGTCTCAATTTAACACAAAATATGGTTCTTCTTTGACAGTTAAAACAGTTGAACGTCTATTTGCAACCATATGGCAGATAAAATAGACAAATTATTTCATATTGAAGAGAGAAAAGCGATTAAATTTCTCGAGAAAGTTTACATAGAAAAAGGAGTAGGAGAGAGGAGACGTATTATTGCAAAGAATTGTACTTTATCTCTGGACACAAATTAATCTCGCCCACGCTATGCGCGCTCGCGCCAACTGACGTAACACGCTGGAGTTAAGCAGGCTGTGTGTCTCTCGATATACCGTAAGTGTAAGGTCGCAGTCCGCCACGGCTGCAGGAGCTCGAAACCAGGAATATATAACACGCTCACGCACACACGCACGAATACATACACGACAAGTTATTTCTTTCAAGCAGCCCACCAGCGAAAGAGCAGCGAGTTCGTAACGTGAATTACGTGCGTTGCGTTCACGTTCGCACACTCGACGCAGTGAAGTACAGCAGCTGTGTGAATGCATCGTGTACGCACACTCTTTTCATCTATCGAGCAACCGGTCTGCAAACAGAACCGCTGTGATTCTAATTCTTCGGGTACGTAATATTGTAAAAAGAGAAATGTACGCGATACCTCGCTTGTACTCACTCGCTCTTGGATCGCGTCGTTAAAATTACATCCTATCCACGGAACACGCCCTACTGGTGAACGAGACGAGATCATCGTCTGTAATGCTGTATAAACAAAGAGAAGAAATTGCGAGACTGGAATTATGATGTTTCCTTTTCAGTGGTTCAAGAAATACATTTATTCAGTGTTTTACAAGAATTGATATATTTTTCTTGTAGCTGCAGCTAATATTTTCGCGATATATTTTTTGTTCAATCATTGCTTTGCAAGAAACAAAGTATCTGTGAAATATATTGAACTATTCGTATAGTTGCAGCAACTAATAATTTTTTTTTCCGTGAAACCTCACCTTAATTTGTATAATTTTCTCTTTAATATGTACTATAAAAATTCATTTAAGTTTTATTAGGGCACCTAAAAGCAACTCATGATTTCATTAAATTTCATTCGAGATGGTACCGTCGCTTTTCAGCGATATTTACCACTGCAATGAGTAAAAATATCTTTGTCAATAGCTACCCAATATGTTTAATATTAAAAGCTTTCAATGACTTTATATATTTCCTTCAGTGCATATACAAATTGCTCTAAATCCAAGAAATCCATAAAACAAGAAAACTCTATAAAGTATTTAATATTTTTACGGGTCAGACTCGTAATTTACGTTGATATTTGAGTGCGAATGATCGCGAGGGTAGAAGGTGTAACGCATGCAGCGGCTTTATTCGTGTCCATGAAAGAATAAAGTTCGCACTAAGGATCGTAAAGCAATCGGTGGGCGCGAGTGCGACCGCCGGATTGTGTGTTTACTCAGTAACGGGGAAAGACCACTCTTGAGATCACCCGGAGACTACATCGATCTTCGCGAAAGTTGCGCGAGGCTGCACGTGTATACCACGATTGCACCGCGCGCGTTAACACCCTCGTGATCTGGCACTTGCATTTATTTAATTTCTTTTTTTCCTCGTCTTACCGCACAGTGTCCGCGTCTTCCGACGACGACAAGCAGAAGATACGGGCGCGAGTTACAAGAAATTTCTCAGTGGATTAAATTTGCCTGCTAGTGGAGATGCGCTCTGTATATAGCGATACACGAGGGAAAGGAAGAGTCTGAGAGCGTGAGGCACGTGGGGAATGTCCCCTCATCCCGATCCTTTGCTACTTTGAGTCTCCCAGGTACTCGTATGCTGTCGCGAGCATACTCCCGCCCGTTACATTAAACGAAGCTCACGGACAAGAGTACCGCGTTGTACTAACGGCGACATTAAAATACCAAGCTAATAACGCTCGGTCTGTGGATAACGAGAGTAATACCGACAGAATATATAGCACGATTATATAGGGGTGTATTTAGTGGTACTTGGGAATAGTGATGCCACACGCGATTTTCTCGTAATCCGGGGTGGGTAACATGTCCGATCATCGGTTAATCATCGTTTTCCATAATTTTCAAAATACTGTCTTTTCCAGAAATTGAGACTCTCTTGGTGTAATTTTTATTTCATAAATGTATACTTCGATATCCGGTAAATTGAATATACAGATATTGGCACATTTACGACTCTGACATTAATTTTTTTTATCAAAATACATCTTTACAACGATTTCATTCCCGATACCATCTCTACCGCATTGCATCTCTATCTACAACGAAATAAAAATCCAGACCTCCCTGAAAACATCTCTACTACAATAAAAACTCCCCAAATTAGAAGTCTACTCGTTTACACCTCTAACACGGAACAAGTTTCCGGTCTTCGAAGATTAATGGTAAGTGCTCTCGAGTAGAAGAGAGTGGTCCCTCTCTCTCACACACACATACATCTGCTTGTACGGTTTTTCTGTTGGAAGGTTATGTGACACACAGACTGAATCGCCGCGAGTGCGCGAGAGATAGTGCTATTGGAGCTCCCAGGAAAGCGAGAGTTCTTATTATCAGTCTTAGAACAAGTTGTTTTGTGGTAGAGATGTGAACTGGGAGACTTGTAATTCGGAAACTTTTTTTTTTATAGTAGGAATATTCCCTGGATGGCCTGGATTGAGGTAAAATTATAACTTTCTTTGCTTCTGGTAGAGATTGTATATCGTTGAGTTGTATTTTGGTAGAAAAATGAATGGTAGAGTTATAAATGTGGCCAGATATTGGCAAATTTTATATAAAAAATAATTATTTTCACTCCCAACCGGAGTATGCGTTTCATTTCATGGCACTAATATGTTTCTATGCGTCCAATATTCTCCGAATCGACTAAAGAAGTCTTAATAGGATTGAGTACACAAATTCTGTGCATCTGAATCTCCATTTTTGTCCTAGATTGTATATATTAGGTGAAATTTCAGAAAGATAAAAGCATTTTTTTTTAATGTTTGAGAAGCACGGTTGTATATATCGAAATGCCACAAGATGGCCGTCATTCCTACTATAATCGTCCATCTGTAACTAACTTCAGAGCGCTCACGGTAGACTGAGAGAAAGAGTATGGGGGATTCAGTCAATATTTGTATATGTTTAACGTCATGTCACTTTTAATAAATTTGTTGTACATCAGAGATGTTGTTAACAACTAGAAATTAGTATAAACGCAATGCATTTTTTCAAATCGCGTTTGTTGATTTAATTCTAAATACACGAATGTAAAAATAATTGAGCGATTAAATAAAATAGAGTTATCAAAAATAATTTAACCGTTTTAGTTTAACAAAATATAGGAACTATTATTCTAATTGTTTATTTTAAAAACTCCCGACTAAAAAAAATCATAATAAACAGGACTTTAGCTTTAAAAAGTTTCCATAGGAATTTAAATCTAAAAAGGATTAAATAAGTTCCAATGTCATTTTAATTAACTTCATATTTAAATTACAATAATTCATTTACTACTGTCACTACAACCGAGAGACATCTCCTGA
This sequence comes from Cylloceria caligata, assembly GCA_963942595.1. Classification (NCBI taxonomy): domain Eukaryota; kingdom Metazoa; phylum Arthropoda; class Insecta; order Hymenoptera; family Ichneumonidae; genus Cylloceria; species Cylloceria caligata. The sequence goes on along the minus strand of OZ012705.1, from coordinate 12,213,087 downwards.
ACATTGCAACTGTCTTTCACATATACGATCTCGACGTTATCTAGCGCAAAAGAAGATGACTTCCGACTCTAGTGATATCGGTAAATGAATTATTGTAATTTAAATATAAAGTTAACTAAAATAACATTGGAAGTTATTTTATCTTTTTATGATTTCTTTTGACATGAAAACTTTTTAAAACGAAAGTCCTGTTTATTATAGTTTTTTTGTAGTCGGGAGTTTAATAAATTTTTTATTTGTAAAAATTATTATACACAGGTATCGTAGTTGAACATAAAGTTTAGTAATTATTAATTATTTGCATTTCTTCATACTCAAACACACATTTGTCAATTGCACATAAACTGTTGTTTGAAATTATCTGCATAAAAGTTCCGTTCTCGTCAGCGCCACTGTTGCTGCTCTGGAAAAAAATATTCCATTTAATAAATTGATATACTACAACTAACCCATTTCAGTGATTCCAGCAAGTTATCATACACTTGAGCGAGTGATTGCGAGCTCAAGGAATTCGTTAATATTTACAGCTCTGGATATTCGTAACGGGTGGTCGAAGGAACGTGGGCGTCGACATGAACGCGTGCCACTCTGGGGGAAAGAAAAACGAGATTGTAAAACAAACGAGAACGAGCGAATAAGATTCTCTCGAGCTACCTATGGCGATTGTGATGTGATTATTTTTTCAAAGGGATGGCACGATTGGAGTGATTATAGAAAGATAGAAAGAGACAGAATGAAAAAACACAAAAGGCCATATTGCGTGCTGGATAATGTCGAAGGATCTATTTTCGACGGATTTCACAGAAGTACGAAGCTTCCTTTGCTTTTTTTAGTCTCGGATATTATTTTTTCCGTACACGCAATTTCGATTTAACGAATTCGATGCAAGGATTATTTCACCGTATAGAATGTTTGTATGCTCCTCCAGATCCGGTGCGGGTGATTAATAAGAAGGATTAATCGACGTACTAAAAAATAAATTCTGAATTATTATTATATGGTAGGCATGCAGCTCGATTTTCTCAGTGCTTGGCCAAAGATTCGGTAGGATATTTCGGCCCGACACGATGCCGGACCGTTATTAAACTGATAAAGACCGCCGTTGGCTCGCCTCTACAGTCTCGTACAGATATATTTTTTTTTAGATCGATGAATTAAAATAAAAGCTTCGAGAACATGAGGTTGTACATATTTTTCTGGACTTTATGTCGTTCACTTAAAAAATAACGTTTGCAACTGCAAGTTTCAGACATCTGCAATGTGAAAGAGGAGAAAGAGTAAAAATGTTTCAAGGTCAAGTACAGTTAGATTCATTGTCAGTAGGAAAAGAATGCATAAGATGCTTTATCAATATTAAACCTTGATAGATCCGTACACTCCCACGTAATGAAGTTTGACATTCTATTATGTTGATGATACATTGTTTTATTTTATAAATTAACATTTTGAAGCTAAGATTTTTTCTATGCATACGATTGGCATGAAAATGACGGTAAATAAATCTGCATTAAACGAAGCTTAATACATCAATTGAATTCAAAAGAGATTTTTTAACAAATCTGAGTACTTTTTTCATCATTTTCGTCTTTAACGTGTTCGATGTTTTGATTTTTATTACCTACTCTTCAGATTGAAAATCAATGGCCCTTAAAAATTCCTAAATACTAATGTAATACAAAGGAGATTGGGGATCATGATAATCTTGTGCAGTCTATATCAAAATCGATTTTCTTTCCCGCTTAAACCGACATCAGTATTAATTTTTTACCGTTTTAATTATTAATTTTGTTACCATTAGAAAACTAACTTCACCTAAATCGGTGGTGAAACAGTTGAAGAATTGATCCGTAACTTTCAAATTTTTTATTAAAGCATTTTTTGTGTCCATTAAAATCTTATTACAATAATGTTAAACTTTACAATGTCAATATAATTTTGATTCTGCCAACACAGAGGTTGAAAAACTTCAAGATTCACTGCAGTAAACTGAGAAATCATCAATTTCCAGGGAAACAAAAAATCGTTTTAAATTCAGCATTATTCGGGACTTAAACTCCCAATCTGGAACTCTGAATCAGTCTGTACCGAAGTGGGTCCAACCAGGGCTTCCGAAAGCGAGCGAAAAGTTTCGTCTTGCGAAATAAAAAATTACTCCGCTTTCCCCTATCTCCACCAACGCCTCTCGTACTCGTGAGCCCCTGTACCCGATTTGGTTTCTCTCTCCCCACTCGTTCACTTTTAATAACCATACTTTGCGATTCGTTAAGCTCGAGCGTTCTCGCTCTCGTGAACCGTTGCTACCAAAGTGCACAAGCAGCAGCAACAGCAGCTTGAAGCTCATCGCACGTCCCATCGCCGAACGATTGAGAGAATAAGTCACTGTGCGCGATCGGTAGAAGCTAGTTATATTCACTAATTACATCCAAGTTGGCTGATTATAATTTTCGTTACGCTCTCTCGTTGCAAAAGCGATCGATGTATCGATCGATCGATCGGTCGATCCATCATGTAAATTCACTTTTCTCCATTCGGATAAAAATAATTTGCAACAACAACGCGTGTGGTCATCGCATCCATGACACAAATTTCAAGGGAATCGCTATAACGATTTCTTAAAATTATTATTTATATACCTTGCCAATATAACATCGTTTTCTTGCGCATCGTTTTTATATTTTCCCAGTGAAGCGAACGGATGGCCAACAATCTCTCCAACACCGGTACGCGTACCACCGTGAAATCATCGTCGTCGATGTCGTTCTCCTCCGTGCCCTCGTGTCCTCGTGAGAAATTTAAGAATCGTGTGTCTGTGTATTGCAAAAAGTTTTTACGATCGTCGTGGGGCCACATGGAGCAACACAGTGCGTCTTACGAGAAGGTGCTCACCGGTTCCTCGGGGGAAGGTGAGCGATATCGCGATCGGGCTGTATCTACGGTCTCTCGCGAATACTCCGGTTTCCGTCGTCGTTTCTCGCTATATTCAACATACGTAACGTTTTTCGCGCGAGCAATCCAGGGAGCTCACGACCAGCATCGTGTGAGAAATGAGATTGAGTCGTTAAGGATTATCATTTTACATGGCTCGGCTCTTTATTGCTCTTGGACGTATTAATTTTATTTACGAGACGATCCCCACGTATAACGAGATAGAGGCGCGTTGCGCGCACGTTGCAGCGAGCAAGCGAGCGCTGCAACCGAGATGCGGATAGCGTTGGCGGTTCACGCGCGATATACTACTTGTCGTCGAGATGCTACAACGAATGTATGACGCGAGCCATCTCAATCCCCCGGTCATATGTACATAGGAAATCGTATACATGTATAATATTGTATACTCCTGCGATTATCGTACGGTCTTACATACTTTGGACTCTTTTATTACACAGTCCAAGCAATTTAAAGAGATACGACAGATATGCAATAATAAGGACAGTATTACTCGACGATACGACTCTTACATTTTATTCAAATCGTCGGAAGAATATCGTACTGTATTTATAATAGAAGATTACTATCTACAGGTGTACTCGATAGAACGTTAACGACGTGTTTGTTTATCTGTATGGGGCAATTCAGCCCAAGCCGGCCTAACTATTTATTTGTAACGTGGTGGAATCTTCAACATATGAGGATAATTCGAATTAAGTGCGGTAACCGATCTGGCGTAGCTCAGTGGTCAGAGGAGTCGACCGGCAATCGGAAGGTCCCGGAATCGAATCCCGGCCCAGAAGATCCGCTTTTTTTCTTTTTTTCCTCATATATTTCTATTTTTTTCGGGTTTTAATATATACTGGTCGAAGAAATTAATTTAAAAAACTAATAAGTATATATGTTGTTTTTTTCTTCCACTAGTGTATTGTAAGAAATTACAAAATGAAACTCTCACCAATTTTCAGCTTTGCAAGCACATGTGCAAAGTTTAAAAAAAATTGAGCCTGCCCTAAAATTGGACGCAGCTTTAGTTTAGATGCTAATTAATTTAGTGCTAATTTGTTTGCAGCAAACAAACTTGAGCTGTGACAATTGTCGTGATGGTGTAAAAAGGTTCTTGAATAAAGAATTTACTGTAAAATATTGTAAACATCGAGAGGATTTAATCGTGTCACTTTAATATTCCACAAGCTATTTTTTTTCTTGTTAAAAAATATTTTTATTCCAACATTTAACTTGGAATAACAAAGTATTTATCGCATAAATTAGAGGAGAATCAAAGAGGGCTTAAAAATAAAGTTTATCTCGTTATTGGTAGTTATAATCTTGAATCCAGTTTTCGATGTGATCTGTAAATTTGTGTTGTTTTTTTTTATGTGATACCATGCATCACTGTAATTGAAAAAAGTAAGCTTGACGATCAAGTTGATTTGGTCTGGAATATCCCATGCGTATACGCACAGCATATCCATCTCTGCACATATATTGTATTTTATTCCCATCGAACTGCTCGCCCGACACAAGGGAAGAATTCTCGAGACTTCCCTGAGAAATACGAGACCGACAGGGACAGACAAATATGATCTTACGAGCTGAAGAAGAAGCGTCGAAGCAGCAGCAGCTTTTTGCTCTCGGGGGGCCGCGCCGCGCGCATAATTTGCGCGCACGCCTGGTGGATCGCGCGCGCGGTTCTGCAGATAGAGAAGAGGCCGCGCGCAAGTTTCGTTCTCTTCTTCCACTTCGTTGAATTATTAAAAGCCGCGCGGCTGCGAGCAGTCTGAGAGAGCCGCGATGCTGGTAACGCTGTGCGACTCTACGACCGAGACGACGATACTCGATCGCCGATTCCAGACTTAACGATCGACCCATAGTATACACACTAGTATATATAGTAACCTGCAGTATATAACTATACACACGTTGCAGCAGCGAGAACTGGACGCAAGGATATCTCTCTCTCTCTCTCTCTCTCTATCTCTATCTCTCTCCCTCTTTCTCTCTCTCTCTCTCTCTTTCTCTCTCGTTCTCGTGAAAATATATCTCGAACCGAGACGATCGACGACGATCTATCACGAGGAAACATCGACGACGTCGATTCGTAATTGGATCGTTAATAAATTAGTGATTTATACGATTTTTTTTATATAACTCGAGCCACCCCAGCCGCTCTGCGTCAGAGATGCAGTAGCAGTACTGTGTGGCTGCATGGGATCGCTCCTCATTTCTTTTCGTTCGGCTCGCTGATATCTCTCGGATTTACCCTCGTACTGCGATCGCGGTATATATACGACGTTCTTCTTCTTTTCTCCGACGACGCACACCTCTTTTTCGTTCGGGTCGTTTTTGTTGAATGTCGCGGACTGTGAGGAGCCGACTGATGGAAGTCGGTCAGTTAGATTGTTGAAATCAGTACAGATTCATAGTCTCTCGTAGAGTAAGTCGGGGAGCAATGGTTTGCTGAGATATATCCCAGCGTTAACGATCTTAAGACGTACCAACTTGAGGATAAAATTGATAAAGGTGATATATTTTTATTCTGATTCTATAAAATCAGAGTTCTCATTGTATATTCACTGTGATAATAAATTTATAATTTATTTATTTATATGGATAAATATTTTCGGACGTGACATGACTGACTTCACGAACCATAGGGCTGAATACCCTAATTGAAATCATAAATAATAAAAATCAAAGGAGCAATTGCACTTTTCAGTATCGACTGTTATATTCTTTGGATTTAAAACAATATCTGTATTTTTTTTACACTATCTTTATTCTACCGCAAATATAATTATCGTAAATGCATTTGTTAAAAAAATTTTTTTTTAGGAAAAAAATTAGTATAAATTAATAAAACAAAATATAAAACCGTGTCGTTATTAAGAACTAAAACTCAAAATGAAATAATCAATTTTATTTTCGATATAATTAATTTAAATAAAAATCAAACAACACAATTAAATGTCCGGTCAATGCTTTAAAAATCTAAAACACTTTATTATAGTTATTATATTATCTTTGGCTATTTTGGCAAACAATAATATAGTAAATTCAACGACGGTTTTTAGATTAACCCTTATTATTGTCAGATGTACCAAAGAAAGTTGTACGCTTAGTGTTGCGTTTAATTATTATAAATTAATTGTTACGTAATTTTACTTATTTATTGTTATCGTAAAGAATTGGAAATTGCAAGGCATTGTGAAGAATCTCTTCGCTTGCAATAATTTCACTTCTCCATGTCCAGAATGGCGTTGCTCAGTGTTATTTCTCTTCCTCGCACAGTTAGCGCAGCGCACACAATGAGATATTTATCGTGGATGCGGATGTTTGCATCTACAGTGCGGGACGATCGAGAGGGGCGAAACAGAGATCGCGTAGCTTCTCGCTTTTTCATGAGAAAGAGTCGCCATTGTATTTGTGAGCCTGTGAGAGGAGAACTCCACGGGGAGTGATGTATGGCCCTTGAATTGGTAGGAATCGAAACTCGTTACTGGCGCGCGGTTTCGAGTACGCGTCGAGAGACGTACCAGATAGGAGCACCTTTTTGGATCCAGCAAAGAGAGGATTATTTAAAGTACCACAGCTGTACTTTAGACCGTAAATGTGTGTGTCCGAGAGATAACGCGCCCCTGTGCTGCTTCTGGAGCCCTGGGAGCATAATATACGAGATGATGGTTTTCGCACCGAGCAAAATTGTTATCACTCGTTCATCGACGGCTCTTTATTTTATTTCAACGAAAATAAATACATTGGCGCAAGCAAATTCAAAGATCATGGAGAAAATCGTTTTCACGAGACCCGACATATCATTTTAATTTTTTATATTTAAGAATTACAATAACAATTATATTACCGATATAAATATTTAACTTTATAATTTAATATAAATATTAACTCGTCGTTATCAATATTTTGAACAACAACAACAACAACAACAATAATAATAATAATAATAATAATAATAATAATAATAATAATAATAATAATAATAATAATAATAAGTTAAAATTTATATATAATTTAGAGAATAAGTTTGCAGTTTTACTTTGATAAGCGTACTGTTTTCTAAAAAAATATTTCTCAATAGGCAATTATCATCTTAGACTTTAATCCACTCCGGCGCAAGGGCGTTTCTATATGTTCTGGAGAAAAGAGAGCAGAGAAGAGGAAAAGATGCTGTAAGGCGAGGAGAATGGCTCTGATAATTTATTAAGACGATTCACCGAGATAAGGGTCCCTATTGAATGGACCAAGAGATCTCGCCGGATTCCTTCTCTCTCTGTCCGTTTATTGTTACTTTTTCGAAGAGATCCTTCTTTCCTCCTCTTTCCTCCTCTGCTCGCGCGTGCACCATGCTATACGCGCTCGATTCCGAGGATTCGATAACGATCCCAGCAGCACGACGATGCGATTCGTTGCACGTTGCGCTGCTGCGCATTGCACCGGCCAACATACAATTTCGTATGGCCACGGAGACTCGGCTGATCGCCCACTGTACTCAGAGCAATGATACTTAACGAGACTCTATATACCAACTCCCGACCTCTGAATAATTAAACGACCGTCATTTCGAGTATCGAATTAATTGGACATGGAAAATAATGAAATTAATTCGAAAAAGAAAAAAAAATTGAAAAATAAAGCTACGTATGCGTCGTGTAAAGCGGATTGACAATTTTGGGACTCGAGCAAGCTTCGGGATACCATACCGTCGACCTGAAAAATAAAACTACTAAAAAAAAACAGTAAATTATGTGGGCGCGTGTGGCAAGTGCAGACGTGGGTTTATTTTGACCGCGTAGATCCACCGCCGCTCTGTTATGCCGTCGGGTTGGCACACCCCTCGGGCTAACACGCACGGTGTCGATTTACAATCACCCCGAGACCGTCCTGGTTAATTAGTAATAATTAGTAATTATCCGGCATTGGTCGGTGGTTGATTGGTGGTAGCAATTATCGCTGGTAAACCAAGAGCGGCTACGCGTGCGGTGGCGTAGACGGACGACGATACGAAGCAAGATGCGCACAAGAGGACGAAGAGGAGAGAAGGGCGGATGTAAGGGCGCTGTGCTAATTTCGCTGCTACGCCTCCTACAGTCGCTCACTAGGGTTTTAGTGACTGACTAATTAATTAACCATCTACCACAACTTGTAATTAGCGCTCTTAAACGATTAGTCATCAAGACCGACGATAATGCAATTTATTATACTTTTTCTTCGTGCTCTAAAATTTAGGGAAGTTCTCGCGTCGATTAATGACTCTTGAATTACAAACGTAATACAACTGACGTTGCGTTTTAATTTTAATATTTGATTTTTGTAGCTGATTACGAAGAAAGTAATTTTCATGTATTCGTTTATCTGTATATCTTGATAATTTTTATGCATTATCGTGCACTGCGTTGTACTTGGCTTTTCTGCATACGCATGTCGCTCGAACATCGATTCGCTGCGGAACGCAGATTCATTAATAACGCACGAAGTTTAACGCTCGGGGCGGCCGTGCTTATATTGTGCCTACATATTATATGCGCACGGACCGTGAGGCCCAAGACAAATTGCCCCTCGATCGTTGATGCTCGAGTCTCGATTAATCACAAAACTCGATCGTCTCTCGAGCATTCGCCTTCGCTAACCAACACCACAACGAAGATATTTACTCTTTCTATCTCTCTCTATATATATATATTTTTTTATATACAGAAAGAGTGAGATCTTCGTCATTATTCTCCGAATTGGCCGACGTCTGTGGAACTTGACACGTGCATATATTTTCTTTCGTATTCTTGACTATAAAAAAATTATTTATTTATTTTCGAGCGAAGCACAGACAGAATACCAAATTGCTGTTCCACTCAGGCGTCTGCGCAAGATGCGTCAGCAGTGTAACTCGACTAACCCTCTCTAGTTGACGAATCAATTGTGTGTTATCGCAGACGTTTACTTGAAACGATAACAATATCTTATATTGAGGGGGTGCCTGGTGGAAAGTGCTGCTACTGGTAAGCCGCCGCAAATTTGTTTCATAAAGTTTGTTAAAAAAAAATGGTCGGGAAGAAAGTAGCCTCTTATCTTTATTTTTAAATTTTACTATACGTTCATAGTATTTTTGCACCAAAACACGGGAAAAAATAGTTTTTTTTCTGCTTAGTACGATGATAGCTAATGAATAGTCAATAAAAAGTAATTAAACTTAGGGCACACCACGAATCTCAGCGGCGTGTAGACGTGTCTCCAGTAATGTCGGGGATATTTTGGAATATAATGGATTTGTTCGGGAGTGCGGAGAGTTAAATGTGGACAGAGTGTTAAGGAAAAGTATAAGTATTATCCAAGAAAAGTACGAGTGGGATAAAAAGTTCTGGATGATTTTTGACTGGTATACCTCTCACAAATTATATAGAGAAAGGCATTTTAAATTGCCAGGGAAGGCAATTTAAATTGGTTTAATCAATTTACTGCCCTCAACATTTTATTTTATATTTTCTCTGAGTGTACCCACTGAAGCACATGTACGATTACGGTTCATTATTAAAGTGGCTGATTACCAGCAAGTTCAATAATTATTTGCTTACGAACGTGCATTTGCAAGTATAAATTTGTACACCTATTACATCACAATCACTGTAATTAAATACATTACTTTTGAAAATTGCATTCTAAACTGTTCAAAAGTATTTCATTTTATCCCGGTCGTACTTATAGTACGCGATTATTTAAAAAATGCATGTCGCTTGCTGCATACATATTTTCTACTTCTCTTGCATACGTAATTTATCGTATATTTCGAAGCGTTGAAAATTACGAGTATAAGCAGACACTTATCGAGATAGTCGTTAGCGCTGAGATTGCTTCAAACTTCCCTCAGCGTGGCAGTGAAAAATATAGTATATTCGATGTTCTTATTTATAGGTCCCGAGGGTTTTTATCGCCTGAACATTATTTTGTTGTGTTTTTTGTTTTGTTTTTTCAATAGTACAGAGTACATTTATGTAGGCGTATATGCACTGCGTTATCCCTTGCTCTGCACCCCTGCACACAACAGACTCGGTATGTTATTCGAACATTACATTATTTACCGGGCGGTCGGTTATCGTGAACGATCTTTTGCTGCTGCTGCTGCTGCTGCTGCTGCTATGGAGCGCGCAACTAAACAACGATATTTACGCTTGTAAAGTCCATTAAGCGCAACTCAATTATTCTCGCCGACGTACTATCCTACAGACCGGTATACGTATACTCTGGATCTTTTTCTCTTTTCGTATCTTCCTTTCACCGCGCACACAACCGCTTCTTCCTCTTTCGACTCTTTCCTCTCGACGTACGCAGCTTCTTCTCGCGGATCGATCGTCCAGCGAGATAATCATCGATCGAATATCCTGATAACCACGCCAAGGGTTTTGCCCCCTCCCCTTCCCCACCGTCGTAATATCCTGTTTGTTTGTGTTTGCTTAATGAATTTTCGCTCCACTTCATTAAAAACTTACACACATTTACCGGAGAACCCATTCAAAGAACGCGTATCTATGTATATCCTTTTTATCGTTCAACTAAATTTATTATTATTACTCATTTATATTTATGATTTATTATTCGAACGAGCGATTTTATCAATCTTGCGTCAATCCTCGCGGCTACTACGGAACTCCAGATTTTCCTGTGTTTTTCTCGCTTTTATTTTTCGTGGTTTTTTAACTTCATATTTCTTTTATTATCCCGTGCGGAAACGATTTATGTTGTAACGAGCCCTACAACGGCTACTGCGGCGCACTCGCCAACACCGTCAGAACTACGTACCGCGAGTTTTATTTTATTTTTTTCTTTTCTAGATGCATTATTATCGAGCTGTTTTTGGTGCGAGGACCCACTTTCGCCATGTTATTAGTTCAATTCGTGCGATACCCGTTGAAGTCCCCTTTCGAAAATCCACATACGGCATGCACTTTACACTTTACACTTTGAGTACAAACACGTGATGTAAGTGTACAGGCCGTGCGTGCAATTAGCCGCGTACAAACGACGATAAAATCGTCGCGAGGATAAAATCTCTGACCTGCTTCTGAGTTCAGACGGGCAACCGAAAAATTACTCACATTATTGCTGTGCTGTGGAAATCGATACACATTTTTTTAATCATGTCAGTCAAATAATTTTTTCTTATCTGTAAGCTGCTGGTCACAGTTTTTTTTAAATTGCATTCCTTTCTCTTGAATTAAGCTGTGAGAAGTCTTGTGAGCTTGTACGTTCGAGGCGGCCGTACCGTGTGCGGGAGACGCTCCGGCAGATCACCATCTAGCGGTATCTCGCGAACTACAATTTCGCTTGTATAGCCCCGGGCGATACGTTGATTCGCTGTTGAATAGCATGAACGATTAAATTTAATATTAGGAAAAACCAAATGAATCCAAGCTGAATATTATCAAAAACAGAACTTACTTTTTACTTAGAATTGTAATTTAAAAAAATTGTTTAGTCAATAATTTTTTTTTCTTTTATTTTATTTTTTTTTTTCCAACATCTTTACGTCAGTCGAGGTATTTTCAGTTTTAGTCCGTGTGCTAGTACTTTCAAACGAGTTTGTCGTCCAAGCGGGAGTAGCACAACAGAATAAGAAGCCAAACGCGTTAATATATCACGTGCGTGGGTAATGCGCGTGCGGGTAGAACACACGCGTTCCGTACAATTTACAAGATGTTTATCCGTAGCGAAAGATAAGCAGAAAGCGGGCACGCGAGAGAAGGGAAAGATATGAATGAGATTAAGGTGAAGAAAATAAAATAGAAGTGGATGTCCCCTTCTTTCTTTCGACATCTAAAACAAGAAACTTGAAGGTCCGGTCATGTTATATACAGTTACCTTCTATAGAGCGATGTTCACGCATAATCGTTAATTATATTATGCGATTTTGTAATTTTGATTACCGAATGAAATTTCTTAGAGTGCGTCAGGGAAAGATTTACCGTATGTAAGCACCGAAGATAACGGGTTGCAGATAGGACGACGAAGAGGAAGAGGGAAAATGCGAGAGACGAACGAGAGGCGGTGAGCGAGAGAGCAGATCGACTGGCAAAGGTGTCGAGCCTGGAATGCAGTATTACCATATCCAAACCTGACGTAACTTTCGTTGGGCAGTGACCTAGAGACGATCCTTTTGCGAGAGCTACTGCACCAGCAGCAACACAACAATCTCGTTTTACTAACGCTGACGATCGATTCCCTTCTCTTTTTTTTTTTGCTACCCCTCTCACTGCTTCGTTTTACACGTGCTGTCACTTAAGCTTTGATTCTACCCTTTGATTTTCCATACCTACCAATTTCTATATTGTTAATAAGTGCCTCAATTATTTGTCGATTAATAATTAGTCCTTGCATCTATCATATTTCTGTTCGGGGTTGATAGTTTATAAAAAAAATGTTATACAATTTAAGATGGATTATACATAATATATTTTATGTTCATAATCATTTTAATAAAAAATATATTTGGTACCTATAGGTACTTAATAAACAGACGATTCGTGAAACTAATTTTTTTCCCTTATTTACATTCAATTTGATACAAATTTATTCATTTTTTTTTTATCACAATACGGATACGGAAATAAAAAATTCTATTTACCACAATTCTTATCTCCTCGAATATATTAACCTCCTTCGTTTTAATCAAGAGAAGAGACGTCTTCATATACATCTCACACACAGCAATTTGAAATCAAGCAAAGAAGCGCCAAATGACTTTTCTTGCAGCGATAAAGTCACGTTAATCGCGGCCCTTTGCGTTTTTCATCTTCCTCCTCATTCGCCGTCTCGCCTTACTTATCTCCCCCTCCGTCTTTTCAAATAGTCGTTCTTCTTCTATATATTCTCGCCATTGAATAAGGTCCGGTATATACCTTTGGCACCCTTTATCGTAAATAACGAATTCGCGGGTGCACCGAACTCCCCTCACCCCTCTATCCTAAAACCTTTTTCTCTTTTTCATTCTCTCGTCAACCGATTCTCGCCGCTGGTGTGGCGTGAATATCAGCCCGCTCCTGTAGTACCCGTTGCATGAACGAGCGTGGACAGGGGCCAAGGGGGGGGGAGAGGGAATGGGGCTCGCGGCCCGGCTCGTTTATTATGCAAATCGCTCTCGTAAAATGGTAATGCCGACGTCTATTTAATAAGCGGCTGCCGGGCGCCGAGAATGCGCCAGTCCCGAGGAATCCTGCTTCGCTACGCTGCAGTAGCGTAGTATTCTCTATGCTGCTGTGATAGCTAAGCAGTCAATAGATCGTACAGCACCGCTAAATACCGGTAGCGACAAAACGGAGTGTGCTTTCCCGCGGATTCTGTTACACGCTCTTCGTCTCTTTTCTAATTAATTCAAAAGTAGAAAACACTAAGGATAATATAGTTCCTTCATCAATCAGTCGCTAATTAACACATTGCTATGACTCAATCACGTAAATTTATTCGTCAAAACACATATATACATAGCCCCTCTGAATATTTTATATCGAGAAACGAGATAGAGTCGGTATTTAAGGTAAAATTTTTCTTTTAAAGATAATGTAGCGGAGATTCAAATGGGATTGGAAAGCAGGGAATAGGACCTTATTATAAAAATCACTTGTGATACAAAATATTACGCTTAATATAACGCTCACAAATAAAAGTATTGGCAATACATATATTTCTTATGTTTTTTACATATATATTTCAACTAAAAAATATATAATTGTAATCGATATATAATAAATATTTGACGTTTGACTATTTTATTCAAATACGTTATCATAATTATTGAAAACATTTTATTTTTGTTTTTATCATTGTCGTTTATATATTTATTTATTCATTTATTTGATATCTCTTTAGTATTTTCCATCTTGAGTTGTTATTATTTTCAATATAACTCTACGGCAAAGTAATTGTACGGATTTTCTGATAAACAAAAGTGTATAGTTAGTAAATTCTCTTACTACATTTCCGTCATTTATTTTGTAATAATACACATTGTAAGGTTTTCTTTGAGTATGATTTTATTGAATGAAGTTTATTTGTGACAGAAATAAACAAACTCTTTTATAGATAATCTTCAATCTCTCAGTTTCTCCTCATTATATGCCAGATGGAAATAACGTCGACACTGTTTCACCGGAAGAACCGGACTACCGTCGTATTGCCGATCGCACTAACTCTCTTTTAGATGACCTTAATTTTCCAAGTTGACCGGAAGAAGCGCACTACCGTCGTATAACCGTCCGGCAATACGATGGTATTGCGATATATATACATGAAGGCTACGAAGCTCTGTTCCATACATTGGAATGAAATAACATTGTACAGCGGCGTGTGAAGCGACGACTTTGATTTATGGGGAAATCGAGGGGACTCCGTGTTACGCTCGGGCTGTAGGCGCGCCGACGGTAGAAGCGAATCGGCGAACATGAGGTAATCTCGGCGTGAGATCATAATCGAGTATCTTCTCGCCACGAGCACCACCAACGGCATGGAACAAGACCGAGAGGGAGCTGCGGCAGCAGCCAAGTGCATGAGAGAAGTTGATTCAGACACGCCTTCGTTTTCTTTCCTCCCGCGAGTATCCTTACGCCATAGGAGGACACGGTCCTCCTATATAAAATATACTATGAAGGATTTCGAGCGGTGAAGCTGACTGACTTAGTACAGTCTGTTAGGAAGGCTGCAACAGAAACTTCAATTGGATAGTCAACTTTATTGTGCGGAAACTGTTATGTGCACTCAAAATACATCCTTTGCTCTTCGTGCTGCACGCACCACTGCATCTTTCGCTCGGTTTTCACTCTTTTTGCTTTCCCTCTCAAATCCTCTTCCTCCGCATCTTTTATTTATATTCTTTTTCATCTCAGCTCTCTCTCTCTCTCTCTCTCTCTCTCTCTCTCTCTCTCTCTCTCTCTCTCTCTCTCTCTCTCTGCGCACTGCAACCACACCTACTTCACCAGGCGTACGTCTTATTATTTTTATCTTACGTTTTTTCGCTGCGCTCTTTTTCATACTTGTAGTCCCTTGTGTTCCCTCACACCCGTGGCATTCTTATCCTGAAGGATCTTGACTTACCGAAAAGCCCCAAGCCTCTTTCGGTGGTCTCTCTCTTCCCGCGAGTCGGAGAGTGAACTCGTGGCTGTACAGTCGCACGGCTGAGAGATTCACGCAGTTCGCTGCATGGCTCGCGCCACCAAAAGATTCTCGTTCTCGTTGGCTGTCTTCGTCTGTCGTTCTCCTACTCTTCCTCCTCATCCTCCGCGCACTCGGATAAATCGACCGGTTGCGAGATCGTTATCGATTCGCGAACGAAACGAAAGCGAGAAAAAAAACTAGTCAAAGAGCGCGAACCGAAAGAAAGAGTCGAGAGAGTGGGGATAGGTTAAAAGAAAAGAAGAAAAAGGGACGAGGGAAGGCAGAGAGATTGCAAGAAAGAAATAACACGGACAACAGTGTATAACTGTACGGCGAAGAAGAAATCGATGCGAGAATGACGTGACGTATTACTTTCGATTATACCCACAGAAGCTTCTCAGCTTCTCTTCTTTCTTGTGGTTCTACTCGTGATATTTCTTTCTCCCTGGTGTGCGCGGTGCAACCGTAGCCCCACTTTTTATTTCCGATTGAACGATAAAGTTATCTCGATTTATGGGTGACTATCAACAAATTGTATAATTAATTTATTTTCGTTCCCCTCGGGAATTCTGTGTTGTATCACCAGTTTACGAATCCCTTCTTTTTTTAAATCATAGAAAGTAATATCGAAATCACGTTAATTAAACATTAAATATCTTGCCATGTACTAGAAAAGAGTTCGTAAAAATATATATTCTCGGTTCTAAAACGAGAAATGAGGTAAAGTTGACCAAAACTAACTCATGTTACATCGTTTTCCTAACATTGAAACGGGACAGTTCTTACAAGTTTTGATACATTTTGCTCTTTATCAATAACTTTTTCTTGAATCTATCTTATTGAATCGCTTTTTTTTTTGCTATACTAAAAGCATCGTTTATTCTCAATCCAGACAAAAAAAATATTTAACGATAGTTTATTTAGGTGTATTGAATTACATTTCGCAGTATCGTAATTTTCCTTAAAAAGAATACTAAAAATAATACAATTAGGAGTAACAACGCAGTTGCATCGTTTTCTAGACGTGCGCCAGAGCGTGGGTGTATGTTGGCAAAATGAAAAGGAAAGAGTCAAGAAACGGAGAAGCATAGAGGAAGAAGAGAGGATAGACAGGGCAAGGCCCCTCGGCATCCTTCCTCCCTTTACGCGCACGCGCTTTTCTCTCACAAAGGCATCAGAGAGAGATCAGATAGGGCAGAACGCCGCGCGCGCCGCACGGACTACAAAGTGATATCCGACGGAGATTGTATGTGCGCGCGGCGTGTTCACCGATTACGCAAGCCCAGCATGCGAGAGGCAACAGCAGCAACCGAGCTGATTCACCGCACGACTCTCTGTACTGTCCGCGCGGCTGCAAAACTGTAGACGTTGTACGACTGCTTGGTGGATAACTCGTTCGCTGTACGAGGTGGAAAAGGTGCGCCCTCCACCGCCTCCACCTCGTTTGCCTTGTTCCTCCCGAATAATCATAGCAATAATCATAAATTTGCTCTTTCTTTAGACCTACTTGCATTTATTTTCATTTTTTTTATTTCTCTGACGCATCTACCGTTAACAATTTATCGTGCTTATAATCTGCAAATGGCCATGCACATGGATGCAAATAATTAATATCTTTCCGAGAAGATAATTTTCAGCATCTCATCCGGTTCGAATCAGGCGCCGCTGAAGCCTTGTCAGGAAAGATATGAATTTGATATTTTCTTAGAGGATTATATAAAACACGTTATTTGGTACAATTGTATTGAAATTTCCGTAATTAATACAAAAGATCACGTTAATATTTTTTGAGACTGCTCAACCAAACACCAGAATTAACCAATAATCAGCCAATGAACAGTCTGCTCATTGATCTCGAATTATAAATTGTTTGTTTGACCCAGACCCGACCGAAGTTAACCACTCTGGGGGAATCCCTAGATTCCCTCGGTATTCCTACCCCCAAGAGTCCCTCCTGGAACCTCTCTGATCAGGGTCAAACTGTTATATTCCAGTGCAGCTAATTTCAAACTGGTCCGGATAGATTTGTTTCGGGTTCTTTAGGTGATGAGTCAGTATGTGGACATAATCAACGGACAATGGGCAGCGCGCAAAGTCTGTCATCCACAATAATCACGACCAGGTTCCCATACGATAGAGTAAAAATCTTTCTACGTAAGATAGCAAAATAAATATAAAAAACAACGTTTTCGTCACGTTTAACAATACAATTGATACTGCTGGTTAATATTTTAGAAATTTCATATAAAGTTCGTTAAGATCTTCCGTCTTCGACGATGGCGTATTATAATCAACAAAGTCAGAATCAAGAAGGGACGTTCTTGCGTAGTCCTCAATCATCCGACGCGGAGCAAAGTGAAAATTAAAATTCAGTTCACGTGCAAGCGTGTCTCGTGTGTCTTCATCCATGTATACATGTGTGCGTGTGTAGGAGCTTCCGAGAGCACGCGTATGCAAACCACCTGTCCCCAGTTAGGCCTGTTATCGTTAATTTTCTTTTTGCGTTTCTCGTCTCTCTCGTATCAACTTCCTACGTCTATTTCCGACTCGAATTCTATTTTTCATTTACTTTCCACATCTTCGACGTACACGATCAATTCCGCTCTTAAACTAACAAAAATATATAAAAGGAAACAGAAGAAAATAAAAATTGCCTCGGCGCATAGACTCCTCGCCTGCCTCCAATACAATATTGAAATACAATATACGGTATTGCACCGTTCTGCGTGCGAAATTGCGTAAATACGTCTTTTGCGAAAAGTCTGATACCACGGACGAGAGTTACGAGAGAGACTCGTCGAGAGAAGTACGTGTAGCTTTCGAGCTGTACGACGACGAAATGCAGTCGCGCCCTGACTTTATGCGAGTACGCATCCAAGAGTACATGGCCGACTGCACCCAGCAGACGGACCTTTTCTTTCTCCATCGTTTATTCGATCCCCCTGTCACACGAATTCAGCCTGCCGAGGAGATAGAACTCCGTTTTCGATAATAAATTCTACGAATTCTATGTGCAGAATAAAAATTTATTTTTTATCTATCTTCAAATCGTGAATCAATCGTTCTTTCTTAATTTTAATTTTTCTGTCAATTATTTATAGTCGACTGTCCTCGTACGACAAACAGATGGGAAATATGCGTTTCACTGCATCAGTTGATTGAGACGTTTTTGTCGTCAATTTTTTCATCTGCAACGACTGAAAACTATTTAACAAAAATTGACATACCTACATTCGTATTCATAAGAAATGCTTAATCGAGACCGAAGGAACTTTACATATGATTGCATATATGCCGTCAAATCGATTTCGTTGAACAGAGGTTGAACAGAGCTGTTACGAATACTTATATTAATTCATATTTTCTATACTTACGTTCAAAGGGTTGTCTCGACTCTACATGCAGGCTCCATGAAACGAGGAGATCGTTAACGTTGTCCATCGATGACCCTGATAAATTCGCACTTTTTATGCATGACCAGCCTATCGTCAGCTCACTCGAATTGCAATGATACAAGTGTGGCATGATGACGTCGAGGTCGCGCATGATCGAACTCATCCGCTGAAAGACGACGATTGACAATAAACATAATAGAATTATGAATCTATGTGAGAATCCCGACCAATTGTTAAGATGGAATTTTTGGCGAATCGCAACTCGTTGTGTGAGTCAGCGCCGACTGGATTCCTACGTTATCGATCTTTTGGTGAAAAAATCTCTAACAATCAAATCATTAATTTTTTATCAGCTCTGATTGCCTCACTCATTCATTAAGAATCAATGAGGTAACCAGACCTCACGATTTTTTATTTCTAAAGAAATCGTGAAAAAAGGTCACCACAGCTCGAAATCGAAACGGAAACTCCAGAATTCTAGCCTGGTATGTTACCAATTACGCCACCGTGGCTCGGTGGCCATGGTTAAAAATGTCCATCTTAACAATTGGTCGGGATTGTCGCATAGATTCATAATTGTAATAAATATACATCACCGCTCATTGATTAATTAATTAATTTATTTATTAGTTGATAAACATAATAGTCATGCAACGAAATAGATGATGCTTATCTCAAGTATAGATTTGGTGACTATTAACAAATTTGTTAACTATCGACCGATCGGTAAGTGCGACAAACATTCGATCCTCGAACGGTGATTTGATAAATATTAACAAATTTGTATTAGCTTCGATTCAAAATTTGTCAATTATTAACAAATATCTATTTGCTTTGCTGAGAGATTAGTTATGTCAAATATATATTTCATAATTATTAACAAATCTAAAGTCGTTTGAACTATATTTTCTCATTGCCGCGAATTGATCTTTATTGGTAAGAAACATCGAATGAATTACGAGAAACGAATTACTCAAACGTTCGCTTAGCCAAAGTGCCTTCGGTAAAAGATTTTATTCTAAGAACACTAACATTTATTAAAAAATGTTGTAATACTTAACAAATATTTTAGATAACGGGACAACTAAATACATTTACTTACAGTGAATAAACTCTTTCCTCAGTGCACATTTGTGTCTGCATCACTATTGATGTAATAAATGAAAATGCGGATTGATACTTATTTAATAAGTTTAACAGATTACAGAAAAAATCAACATTTGTAGAATGAATAGAATGATAAAATTAAGAAATGTCAGAGGTGCTTGCAGGGTTCGTAAAAAAACGTGTAGGTCAGGAATAAAAACGATGAGGTCACGACAAAGATTTTTCAATGTACTTACAAGTTTCAGTATCGCCAAGTTCTTATTTACTTAATGATTTCTCTGTTTACCAGTCGTGAATGTTGATAGGAGTGTAAAATTATGATTTATTTATTTATTTATTTGACTATTTATCACGGTAATATTATTTTTATCTTACAACACATCGAAAAAAATGGGTTTTTTCTCGTTGGTATACTTTTAAGATTCTTGTTGATTTCGTAGCTGTGGAAAATCGAGTCGGCAATAAGCGGTCCTTGTTGCTTGTTTTGGCTGCATGTATTATACACTCCAGCCGCAAAACTGTTGGTACAGGTAGACGAAAGCACAGAGCGAGCACAGGTAGAAAGGCGACGACGTCCGCTCGTTGGTGAGCAGGCGTGCGAGAAAGAGGCGTCGAAAATGGTCTCTCGTCGCTCGCGAAACGGCTCGTAATTAATCCCTCGGCTAACGAGACTAAGAGCTGCCGCGCTGATGCCTCTCAGCCAGTTGAAACACTGCTGAACGAGCACTGAGAAGGATCGAGAGGTAAAGATCCTTCCATCGAGAGAGCGTAGTACTTAGGTATAATATTCTCGGCACCTTTATAATCGCTGACCCCGTCATTCAGTCGACGAGGCTAAATGAACCCGCAGATAAATAACGATATATGTGCAAACCCAGGGAAAGAATGAAAGGGCGTAGAACATGCAAAAAAAAACGTATTCAGTGTAATTGAAGTAAAAAAAAATATCAAAACATATTGAAAATAATAATCTCATGATTATGGGCAACGGTATATTTTCACCTCTCGATGTATTCTTTTTTTTCTTTCGATTCGCTTGTACACCCGCTCTCTCGCGAGATTAAAACGTAAGTGAAGGCCCGAGGGTCCGATAATTCTCCTGTAATTAATTTTGCGGTACCTATACAGCCGCGTATTTATCGATAATATAAGCATATACAAATGCATTATCGTGTAGAGGGAAGAGAAAATTATTTATTCGGCACAGAGATTTCAAACTGTTGCATCTCAGAGGCTCTCTGGCTTCCCTTCGATCGATAAGATCGATATGCCAATTTGGTCCGAGATATGCACAGGTGTCTCTAATTGATCGTATGTCCAATTAATTTTTTCATTTCCCTTCACTCTGATTTTATTGTACTCTCTGCGGGCCACATTCAGGCGTATAACCGAATATCTCTCTTTCTCTCTCTCTCTCTCTCTCTCTCTCTCCCTCTTATCGATGTCGAATTTATTATTACTCCTGTAGGCGGAATTGCAGTGGCGATAACTGTGTCCGAAGATATCGAGTATGCGGAGTACTCGCCTCCGGGTATCGTCGATTAGCCGCGTTTGATACGTGTCGTATACTATATTATCTTATACATATATATGAGGCATTCTCCGTCAATTTAACCATTTTTCGTCTCAACCTCCTGATTCTCTCAAATATTTTTCATAATTAACCAGATTTAACTATTTCTTGAGAATACTTTTTGTGAATTTCTTCAGATTTTAAAAAGTTTCGAACAATTGAAAAATATAAGTTTTTTCTACTATTTATATATTGAAAGATTAAAATCGTAGAAGAAAAATGCGAAGTAAAAATGTATAATTTTTATCAACTTTTTACATTACAACTACAATTTTTTATTTTTAAATAAATTATTGTTTGAGCAGCAAAATTCATTTTTTTTATACGGAATTTATACGGATTTTTACTTTAAGCCTTAACAATTTTACTTTAAGCTTTATATAATTTACACGGATGTATGTATATTTACAACAACAAAAAATCAGCAGTGCACGCATCGAATATTTCAGCAGTTAAAAA
Source organism: Cylloceria caligata (assembly GCA_963942595.1). Lineage (NCBI taxonomy): Eukaryota > Metazoa > Arthropoda > Insecta > Hymenoptera > Ichneumonidae > Cylloceria > Cylloceria caligata. The sequence goes on along the minus strand of OZ012705.1, from coordinate 12,191,475 downwards.
AATGTACTAAATGAAGCCTATGTAGTTTCGGATAAAACCGATTTTCTTGATTGATTAATTAATTTTATTTCACTATTGTATTGTTACTTATTTTTTCGTTTATTCTACACACATCATACAGTACATTCTGTAAACTTAAAGTAAAATCAAAAGAATCCTATTGGTCGTAATAAAAAATTATTTGCATATTATCTCAAATAAATTCATTTTTTTAAATAAAAATAGAGGTCAACATGTAACTCATATTGCATTCAAAAGTTTTTTATCTTCCAAGATATATATATACTTCGTTTAAAAATATAATCACGTAACTTACGGGGTAAAAATCGGTATAAAAATTCACAAAAAGTACTCTCAAGTTGTAGTAAAATCTGGTTAATTATGATAAATATCTAAAAAGGTTAGATAAAGTCGATAAATTGACAGAGAATGCCTGATGCATATATATAAGACTACATTTATATCAAACGACCGCAGGGTAAAGGCGCTTTACGCTCCGGGCCCTCTCGAGTAACACCACATATATTGATACTTTAATTCCCTGATTATCGGTTATTAACTTTGATCTCTATACAATTTCAATTTAATGGGAATTTATGTAGTAAAGGCGATGGGAGATCGATGAAGGTACTAATACCAACCACCAAAGAGCCGCTGACACTGTGATTTACCTGCAGTTTAATCTACTTACCTCAAGACTAGCTGTTAATCAATCAGTTCAGATGCTGTTGCTGCTGACGTTTTTTTTTTTTTTTTTCACTTCAATGCTAAATACAGGGTGTCCGCCGGGAAGGTATACTACTTTGTTTTGCCGCCATTTTGGTAAACGTTAGTCTTGACAGTTCATATTTGGCAGTCGTGAAGTAGACACGTGGCAAATTTATTATGGAAAAATATTCGATAAACCAACGTGTTTTTATCGTTAAAACATTTTATCAAAATCAATCATCGATTACTGTGACGATGAGAAAGTTACGTGAAATTTTTGGGAGAAACAAATGGATATGTGAATAAACAGAATAGTCGGTTCTGGGCAATGGAAAACCCTCAAATTATTCATCAGTCACCTTTACATCCATTAAAAGTGACAGTCTGGTGTGCAATTTGGTCAGGAGGAATCATTGGACCTTACTTCTTTGAAAATCAAAACGGCGTAACGGTAACTGTGAATGGGGAGCGATATCGTGATATGATTGAAAACTTTTTAACGCCACAACTGCATGCTTTGGGCTTGATTAACATGTGGTATCAACAAGACGGTGCCACATCGCATACAGCCAGGATTACAATGAAATTTTTGCGAGACCTCTTTCCACAACAAGTTATTTCAAAAAATGGTGATGTTGATTGGCCTCCACGGTCGCCTGATTTGACTGCTCCGGACTTCTTTTTGTGGGGATATCTAAAAAGCAAGGCTTATGCAAACAAACCAGAAACGCTTGAGCAACTCAAACAAAATATTCGTGATGAAATTAATGAAATACCGCGTGAAATGTGTGAGAATGTAATGAAAAATGTGCTCAAAAGGGCTCGCATTTGTGAGGCTAACAGAGGCGGACATTTATCTGATATTGTATTCCATACATAATTGCCGACATTAAATAAAACATTTATCAATATAAGATCCATTCTCTTTCATTTAATCAAAAATTATAAACAAACAAAGTAGTATACCTTCCCGGCGGACACCCTGTAATATCAATGTGCATACCGAATTCAGTGTATCTCCCGTGAATCTTGAACCTCGACGAGATCTCGTAGTGGAGATTCGAGAGCGATATTTTTCCACTCCAATGTATCGTATGTTCGTGCAATCGAGCTCGAGAGTTACACGGTGAGAAGAAAAAAATCACTTGAAGGTGAAGTCGACACGCAAGACCGTAGGTATTAGGTAGGTGTACGTCGGAGTTTGCTGATGCAGCGTATATACTTGTATACTTGTGAAGCAGAAAACTACTCGTTGCCTCGTACGCCTTATCCGTTCAACATGGATGGACGCCTGACGACGCATCGTATTTTCCATTTACGGTGGAAAATTCACCATCTGCGGATTATTCGCAACGAGCTTTGCGATCGACTATACTCTTGCGCTCTTTCCGCGGAATCTCATCGAGTCTGGTATCACGATTGCTGATTCTGGACACGTGAAGAGAAAAAAAAAGTTATACCAACCTGTTTACGTTAACGGATAGAAAAAAAATAGAAAAAAAAAAAAAGAAATAGATGAAAAAAAATCAGTGGTTTAGCGACGATTATACGTGTCACGCTATGTAAAATTCTTAGAGATGTCAAAAGCATCCTCTATAGGAAGCAATTTGTTATTTTCCTTTTATGTAATAAAGCAACATTATGTTCGTGATTAGTAAGAATTAATTATTATAAATTGATAAATTATTAAGAACGTTATTCGTATATAATTTGCCCATCTTGACATCCTTTGTAATGAAAAGTAATAATCATTGCCCACATTTACTCTGTAGTCGCTGTATACATAGCGACATCTAACTTTGCATATTCTTTGTGTTTCAGGTAAGGATATCTCGCGAGATAGACACAAATTCCCGGATGCTGCAACGAGACACACGACGTCGCGAGAGTGTCTGAAGGTTGAATCGATAATACCATAGAATATATATGAAGTGAACGAGTTTTCGATTAACCGAACATATAGATGGCAGTAGTAAGGGAACGCACGTGGGCAGGCGATCGCGCGCGACCGTCAGTCCTGTCTATCTGCTCGGTATACCCACACGTACTTTTATATATCCTCGCTCGATGGACACAGAACAGAGAATCTCTATCCTCGTTTTTCCATTTCACGGATAGATCGATCCGCAGCCGCGTTGTAACGACCTTCGAGGAAAGATATCTCGAGCAGCTGGGGCGAAGAACTGCGACGCACAATAATGTTTTCTTCTAAAGTACAACAAAAAAAAAAAGAAGTATACTTCGAGACAGTCTCTCTCGTTCATTATCAGTCTGAAGTTGGTCCGAATGCTCAAAACGACTGGGATAATGTTTTCTTGCAAATTCGTGCCTCCCTCGGCTCATCAAGTATCATAATTAGGGACTAAGAACGTAAAAAAAGTTTTTTAAAAAGTCAGGCAATATATAGTTAGAGAGTACCAAGAGTGGGTGGATCGTTCAGCGAGTTCTATCGTTGAGCGTGAAACGATCGAGGGTTAAACGGGAGGCGAGAGATATCTCCACATTTCTCCATTTAACCGGGGCGCTGAGGTACTCAGCGGGTGGACACAATAACACACGAACTCTGGCGAGGGAAAGGGCAAGGGAAAGAACCAAAGCCGACGAACACACGGGGAATAAATTAAGGAACGGGTTCTTCTCTCCCTCGCAAACCCACAACCCAACAGTATACTCGCTATACCTACCTCATTACGTCCCGCTTCGTTTGTTTCCATTTTAATCGGCGCTCGAACCCGACCACGCGAGAGCATTTCTTCAGAATACACTGAAGAGACGATCGTGAGGGAATCGACGAAAACCGGGAGCCACATACCGAATGAACGAAGCTCGTGCAACTAAGTTTTGTCGCTGCTGTTCGCCCCGATGAAACGAAAATAATTGTCGATATTTTATATTATATTAGTATGTTACGGTGACTCCAGGTGAGATGGTCATATACAGTTCTTTTTTCAATGATACAAGTTGCTAGTTTTACCGATTAAAAGTATTACACATCCGATAATTATTGATTTTCTGCAGAATATTCTTTAATAATATAAAACGAAACAGGAAATCAATTAATCCGTGAAATGGCATGCGCAATATTAAGAAAAATAAATTATTGGGCATCTCAAACTTTGCGATTAGTAATTGTTGTAAATAATGTCTTTGTTTTTGTTGAAATAAAGAGTAATGAAACGATGGTGAAGTCAAGTTTTATTCGTGCTTACTTACAAAGATGTATATTTACATGACAGACCTAGACGCCGTTCAAGCACACAGTGAGCCGCTTCCCACGATATTCGAAAACTTATCAGTTCGCTCGCTCGCGACTGTACAGTGACACTCAACCACACAAATATGACCAAGCTAAATTTACTCTATTTCCAACAGTTTTTAGTCGTTGAAGTAATACGCAACATGTTTACGTTGGTTTAACAACCAGTAAGCTTCTTACGTCTCGATACAAACTTCAATACAAAAATATACTTTAATAAAATATCACAGACCATATCAGATTATTTCATAATAAAGTAAGTAAAAAACTTTAGAGATTTTTTATTTAAAGATGTCAACAGCGAACAGGAAAGCTAATACAAATATTATCATAATTATTACCATTGCTATCATAGATAAAAAAAGCTTGCCAAAGTGAACTTTACGCATTCTTTCTTTATTGTTCTTTAACTTTTGCATAGCCATCTCTATGAGTAAGTATATGTTCACCGATTTTAACTTCCTTGTAAAGCAAGCTTTGTGAAACATAAAAAACGATGAGGAAGCAATGACATTCCAAGGGGCAATTTTTCCGTGAATTAATACAAACTTCACACACGCACACTTAAATTCATTTATATTTTTTTGTAAATGTAATTTCTGTATATTTTTGAGGATTTTGTGCACCCTGACACTAAAATTTCGAAAAATTTTCTCGTGATTAAAAAACTTTTTTTATGAAAAAATATTAAATAAATCGTAAACAATAGTAAAAATATTTATTTATCATTCAGCGGTACCAAAACGTATATCAAACACTATTAAAAATGACTGCGAATAAACTCAAAAACTATCAAATTCTACACGATTGAAGTGCGTTTCATTAAAAGTCGAACCATCTCATCCGGAATGACCCTATGCTTATCGAAGAAAGGAATCCGAATACCAACAGTCTTCCAGATGTCTCTGTGAGCATCGACACCGGACATTATTTTTCTTCGAGGATCTTCAGCAGACTTTTAATGCACAGTGGAGACACTAAATTAGCAAGAGGGAGGACGGAGTGGAAAAAAAACGAAAAATAAATACAAAGCGACAAAGGTAGTCGTTTATGCGCACCACTCAGCAAGCGGGTGTATCGTAGACACACACGAGCATCAACGAAGAGGCAGTGAGGCGAGCTCTTAATGAGTCGATACTTGACACACATCGAGTCCGTTGTCCGTCACGCGAGTTAATCACGCTTCGAGGCCTTTCGCAGCATCCTCATCTCACTCGCTCTATCGTCTATCGATAGCGAGAATATAGCGATGCCGCGTAGTCTTGCTCGCCGCACACCGTAGGTCAAACGATCTCGAAATCTTCATGTCGATCTCCCGTCGCGATCAGGACAAATATAAATTATTTAACTATTCACGGCACATGGCCGATGTGTTTTTGTTGATTCGTTTGACGAAGTGAGAGAGAAAAATATACAGACGGTGCGGTAAAGACCGTCGTTTGAAAAGCTCAAAGTAAATAGAGGAGGAGGGGGGCAAGAAGGAGAACGAGAAGAACGTCAAAGAAGAGATCGTAAAAAAACGCTGAGCAGCGAGAGAAAAGATAAAAGAAGAATGGAACAAGAAAGCAGGCTTGAAAAATATGCCGCCTTTATTACAGACCACGCACTCACGATGGACAGTCAAACGGACACCTTCCATCCAGGGGGCGCTCGAAAGCGTGAGCGCTCTCGTCCACGTCCTCTCGCAGTTTCTTCCTTTCTTTTACTTCACTTTTTTATCGGCCTATTCGGTTTACTACCATGATGCTTGTGATGACTCGGACATTAAGCATTTTGTTAAAACGTAAATAACTGAAATAATCCCGACGATTTCTGAGTAATTCGAAGAACTTTCCGCGACACTCGTGAGATTTAATCGTCGATTCGTTGACTCGTCTCCCGTGCATGGACAGAGGGAACAGAATTTCATGTATTGCATTTCAATCGAGTATGCAGGTATTGTTTTGTAAAATCGTAAAATTTTATCGATAGTTGACTCCTCTTGTATCAATACTTTAAAACTCCCGACAACAACGATTGTGGGTGTTGATGATTTGTCTTCGCTGTTGATAGCCCAACTACGTAGGACAATTGTGCGATTTTTTTAACGCTATCCGTGATTTTTCTCAGAAACTGTTATAATCACATTTTTATCTATATATTTATATCACAATTTGCAGATTTATTTATTTCAGTATATAACCTCTTCGGATTTTTACAAACCCCTCTCGACTCTGTTGTTATATTCCCAAATGTAAATAGAATTCTTTACGTTGATTACAATAATTTTCCTTTCTCTTCTTACTTTCGTACCATCCTACACATAACCTGTATTCATGCTTGCCACGCTTATACAATGACTTGAGTTGATCCATACGTTGTCCCCTACCCTGAATATCTCGTCTTTATTCCCGTAAATATTTCGTAGATCTTTATCGCTCGTAACTTTACTCCAATCATTTCACGACGACAATTTCATACCAATTGAAATGTGATGAGAAAGTCGCGAGTTGTGATTACACCATTCACACATTTATAAAAATACTATTTGGGACTGGATTTTATAAATGCTTATACCGAATGTTACTTTCTTGATTGCACATAAAAATTACTTTTTGCGGTTTTTTTGTGATGATAAATTTGAAAGTAACATAAAATACATTGAATATCACTCTTGTAGTTACGGGGATTATAATTAATTTGAATATAACTGGAACTATAAATAAATGTTAAGATAAATAAACAGGAAATGTCTTTTTGTAAGTATTGAAAATTATTCACCTGTTGCGTAATCGTAAAAAGTTATAGACCTTAAGGCTTAAGGAAGTATATAGACAAATACTTGTAGAGAACATTCGAATTGGTTGAGCTCAAAAATTATTGTTAAACGTAGAAAAGTCTGCAAATTTTCCATTGCTGATTTAGGCTGCGAGTAATTTTGGTTTAATTGTACCAGTTCTAGGTAAAGTAGACGGAGTTCATTACTCACGACAGAGTCAGAGACTCGTTAGCACACGTCAATGTAAGTGAAATGGTGCTCCGGTCGGCCTCGAGTCCGCGTCTCTCCGTTTTCATCGCAATTCGCGGCAACAAGCGTACAAAATCGCGTAAGAACGAGTTAGTCAACGCGAAAGGTGTGAAAGCGTGTTGCGTATTTTATTCCAAGTAGCTGTGTGAGCGGGTCCGTGCATATTTACACGGGTACTGTAAACCAGTGACCCCGGTTGATGCTGCACTTGCTTATTCTTTGTAGTTTCAGAGGGAGAATGCGAATCTATGAAAAGTTTGGGAACGTTAAGTCCGAGTTAAATCAGAACTAAGGCTTTCACGTTCATCGTTCACGCTTCCAATTCTCAGTATAAAAGAAATTGAATAATTCCAATATTGATCGACGTGACTATAAACTTTGTTTTTATTCTTTTGAAATGACTTTCATCGGAGATTTCTTTTGCAATGGAGAACCTCGTTAGAGAATCGTTTGTAGAATCTACAGGCACAGGCAGTATACATGCGCCTACCTACTATTATTTTACTCCATACAGTATTAGTTGAGACAGAACTAGTCGAATCGACTGTCAACCCAGAGATAGACCTCCAATGACCACCGAGATTCGTCTCACGTACGACCTACCGATTTCCAGATAAATGTAGCGCAATCTGCCCCGCGGCTGCACACCAATCCCACGGAATTAATATTGCTGATTACGGTAAGCAAGGTTAATCACTTTTTTACGGATGAATCAGCTGTGCGTATAGACAGTGGTGGATACATCATGTTGTCCGATTGATTGATCGATGGTGATGCATGCTCATATGGCTCCGCTTTGCGGTGCTTGTAACGATCGAGTTCGATGCGAAACCGTTGATTCTCGCGATTAAAAGGAAATCTCACCCAGTTTCTTTAGTTTATTTCTTCTCGCCTGTGGCGTCGAATTGCACAGATTACAATAAATGTATTCACCTCACTTCGATAATCGACGATTCAAGGGCTCACGATCCCCGATCTTTGATTATGTACCTGTCAGTGATTGCTTGTATCGAGATTATTACTTTACATCGTAAAGTAAGTGCGTTACGATATCTAACGAAAGCTCGCCATGTTGGGTCAACCACTGTCTTCGACTCGCTTACGTTAACGGCGCGTATTTGGCCTCGCGGGTAATAACAATTTGACGCAGCCATAATCATGACATCATCGGCCAGAATCTACGCCGCGGAACGGCAGGAACAGAATTTTCTCTTCTTATCTGATTTTTTACTCGCCTCCGCACGAGTCGCTGGAGTAAACGAGCATAAACGCCCGCATTACCACGCTCCTCGATAATATAATCTACAAAATTCACAACGTTCGAGAAATCGCGAAAATTTCAATTTTATTTTACGACTGCGAGAATGACGTCACCGCAAACACGAGATCTCCCAACTAGATTGCAACGTCATCTCCTGCTACTTCGATTTCTTCTGGTTCATTTATGATTTTTTTTAAATCTCTTTATATTCCACTCCTTTGCTTTTCATTTTATAGATGTACAATTCGTGCCTACCCACTGAGGAGGGCGAGGCGGATTCCCTCGTCGCCAATTGACTGCTTCGATTCTTCGATCCGTCCAATCCCAACGGGGTGACCGAATCGACGGGGATTCGAGAGCCCGTTCTGAGATCTCGATCGGGAGCTAAACGCTCCTGTACAGATATAGTAGAGCATTGCAAAAGCGTGGCCTTCCGACGTTCTAGGAGTAGCTCTTTCCACCACCACCGTCGCGTCATCGTCCCAAGATCTTGGGACGCCCACCGTCTCGCTTCTAATTCGCGAAGAAACTATCTATACGCGATCCCCAAGCTGGGACCGCGAATGAGCCAACCGATCCGGTCCGGTCGACCACGTCATACAGGTGAATGCGTCGGCGTCTCGTTGTACCGACAACAACGTTGTGGCACCCATAGATACACATAGATCCGCTTGAATCGCCGCCGCCCTGAAACGAGACAAACTATCATGATCCGGACAGCGAAAAGGAGAGGGAAAAAATATTCTGACTCAACGGGTGGTGAGAATATTTCTTGAACACGGTAATTAGACAATTTGAAGATGATCACTTTGTGCATGACGTGTTTTTTTGGAACACTCTTGCAAATATAATTTGTCCTGATCGCTGATTCTTGGAAAATGGTTCATTGCTAATGTCGGTTTGACAACGGCAAGTAAATGGCAACAGCAAAACAGTAAATATATTTATTGTCAATGATGTTGAAAAGGCCGAGAATCACTTAAAAATCATGAAAATTAAATTAAGCTGCAATTGCACATATGAAACATCGCAACTTGATTATTGACCGCTCAATGAACAATACAAAAATTAAACCTTTTTAGAAGTAAAATATGTTCTTGTAGCGTAGTACATCGATACAAATTCTTTTAGAATCTATTTGTAGAGGAGGTTCAAAATGAACAATTTCCCACATGCTTTTTTATTTTGCAGTCCGAGATCATACTTATCTTATCATTATGTACAAGGGTCAACAGAAATATTAATATTTCGAATCTTATTTCAAATAAGAGTATTCGAAAAATTTATTTTTAATTGTCAATAACAAATTTTTGCAAACTTTTGCAAATTTTTGAAAAAAAAACTGAACGTTGATTTTATAATTTAAACAATCGCACAGAACAAAGGATGGATGGAAACCAAAATAATTATAATCATTGCCACAGCATAATTAACCCGTTAAATTCAAATTATTCAAGTTGTCAATTGGCTAATCCAATTTGCTCCACTTGATGGCATTGGCATCGTTTTCAGCGTATTCGAAGAAATCTGCCTCCTAAAGAATTTGTATGTAATAGAATGTTCAATTTATCCGGACACATAACTAACAAATCTTAAGATTACCCGAATGCCCTTCACTGCTATAGATGCATTCGAAAAATTGCTAAAAATGACGTTATCGAAATTAACCCAACAACTCCTGGTCGTCTCCAGTTTCCATTTATTCAGATTTTGTCAAAGTGGGTTCACGCCTCCTAGATCATCCTTATCATGTATCAAGTTCAACTGGTCTTAGGTTTTGCTCTATGTTATCCCTTTTGTTATTCTTTTTCTTATTTTCTCTTCTTCATCCCAAGGCTCGTTTCCTAGGAATTGATCACCCGTTAGACCGTTTTGCGGAGGCCGCTGTTGTGGCGCGAGTCCGTGACGGCACACGCACGGTGGCTCTTATTGAGACAGAAAACGTAGGAAGAGCGAGAAAAAGGGAGAGAGAGAGAGAGAGAGAGACATCCTCTGGATGCGTGGGTTGCAGAAGTTCGCCCTTCCCATAGCACAAAAGCCGACAAGATATTGGCTTGTATCTGCCTCATGCGAAACTACTCCAGCAACGTGTCACCGCGATCAGTGCACGAACGACTACCTTACCGTTTGTTCCGAGGACATCGGGTGTTTCGTTTGACGACGGTGCAAACGCGACGTACCGTGACAGGGGAAACGTGTAGCACGATAGCGTACAGCTTCGCCAGGATAGTGGAGAGTGGTTAGGTTCATGAGGGAGGGGAGGAAATATCAGTCGATACTGCTCGCTTACCCCCACTGCCTACGCGTACGTCTTGACTTCCGTTCGCCACTTCGCCACCCCTCTCATCCTCCGGCTGGGCTTCTTCCGCGTAACAGTGAGCCTGGTGGGAGCTGTGAGGGGGATATCAACTTTCTCGAAAGCTTCGTCGATCCCACAGGTCACTTGCGCCCTCTAACCTTCGACCAGACAGGTGACAAGGTACGAGCACCTGCTGTTTTTTTTTTTTTGCTATTCCATATTAAATGCACCGAATGAAGGGGAAACCTTGCAACGGCTGCTACAAAATACTTGAAGGTCTTTGAGTGGAGCAATCAATTTATTACTTTTTTCGCCGATCTTTTTGTATTTATTAATAAAATAATAATTGGTAACATAGTGAAGACGACATTTTCACTGAAATAAGAATATGGATTATTAATAATAAAAAGAAACGAAAAATGACGGTTAATTTAACATAAATTATAATATTTTTTGTTGTCTTTTGAATATTTCCACCATTCTTCTTCAAATGCTTCTACACTACTCTTATACCGACTCGGTTCAATTTTATATTTACATCATTCCGTCTCGTCTCAAGTTTTTTTAATCTCTTCATTTGGTGCTCAAACTTTGCCAGTTTATTCGGCTGCATCCGTAGCTGAATTCTATAACCTGTGTCGATGCAGCCAATCATAACATAACCTACGATAGTGAATGCTACTTGATTTCATAGAAACTTCCTTTACACCTTTTTTTTAACGGGAGTGACTTTTATTGTTCGGTAAACCTTATTAGCCCAGTCTCCTCAATGTCTCAACTTTTAATATTATCATCAAGATTACTAATTTTTGTCTTTTTCGTTTTAGATCATTTTCGTTCTCCTATAATTTATGCTCGAGAGATATTTTTATAAAATTATATATTATGATTTATATATTATAATTTAACGTGGGGTAAGCGCGAATAAAAAACGTCCCTCTATCTCTATACCTCCTTTCGATTGATTTATCGTTTTATTATAAAATTCTCGCAACAAAATCCCTCGCGCCTACTCACTCGATATCGCTTCAGACACGTACTTTTATATATATAAGTATATTCGCTGAATAATAAAACCGGCCGAACGCGGGGATGAAATCGCGCGTGACTCGAGCGATAAATCAATCGCGTAAACGATCGTCTCGGTTTCCGAAGCGCGGAATAACAATTAGAACAAAAGTAGTGTGCGATCGTTGAATGCGCGGTTGGTGGACCAGGCCAGACCCGAGGCCTTTATTCCATCGCCGCGTGACTTCTCTATTATAAGTAGTAGGTATTATCCTGCGGAGTATAGATGTAGGCTGCCGCTGAAAGACACCTCTTTCGTGTCTAGTGACGTCTTAATTCTGGAAGCGAGGAGCAAAACTCCTTGGCAGTGGTAAACGAGTGAGAATCTCTCCACGCCCATCGCGTGACGAGAGCTCGTTAAGTATCCTCGTTGGTTTAGCGCCACGTGGTTCTCTCAACCAGAACCGCAGATCGCACGTATTCATTTCTCACAGCTTCGCGCGACTTGTATTTCCTTCGCGAGAGTCCTCACTCCTGTGCATTTAATTTCATTTCCTGTGACGCTGAAAAAGATTCTTTATTTTTTAATTTCATCTTTGCAATCTGATGATTCGATATCGTGGAAAGAATTCAATGGGGAATTTGATTTAATTCACTATCATGAAAGCAATTCATGTCAACCCTCGTCGTATTCACGCACAATAATCATCGAGCCTCGTGCTGATTGAATACGCGGTCGCATATTTCGTGGATCGTTAATAACAATCTTACAAATTGCTATTGAAATCCCTCGCCAATTAGTTTCGCCACTCGTTGGTGCCGGCCATTTTTTTCTTCGCGCCTACCGTGGTGATATCCCCCACAAGTTGACAGTAGTGGGCCAACCAAAAATAATAAATAAATAAATAAAATCTGGGTACTGACAAGAAAAGAAATGGGAATAATTTGCCCGACGGGAGATCAAGGAATTTATAACGCGAGTTCATTATGTCGTCGCCGTGTCAGCGAGCTCGAATCACGGCAATGCGCTCCGACGGATCTCTTTTGGCGGACCAATCTCGACTCGTCAGTAGTCACTGAGTTTCGGGGTCAGACCTTTCGTACCGCTTGCCTCACGCCGTAGCGAAAGTATAATTCTGACGTGAGCAGTGTGAGGGCGTTTGGAATTCGATGAGAGCACTCGTTTTGCCGAACTATTGTTGTCTCTAGTATATCCAGCTGGTCGTCAAGCGAAAAATCTGAAACATATATCGCTGATCAATTTTATACTTGATTATGCAACGATCAACCTTCTTACAACTTGATTTTTATCGTATTTTCCCTATATTCCTCCAACGGAAATATTTAACGATATTATTCCCTGTTGTGATTTCTTTCTTTTTTTTTATTAGGTTTTTATATATATTTTTTTATTGATTTCTTTATCTCTCAATAGAGTTCTTTGCCTTGGAGAGAAGTGCCCCCCCCCCCCCCCCATCTAACTCGGGACCAGAAGCAATTTTATCGTACGTTGTATATCTCTTTTGTTCCGATCACTGCGGTAGCTCGTGCGTTCAGCTATACACGTCGTAAATTCTAGCGACGTAACGAACCCGACTGTCGAAAGCGACTTTGAATAAGGTACGAGCGTCCAGCGACCCAAACTGCTCCTCTTCTCTTTTTGTTTTTTTTTTATTGTAAGTTTTATTGTTTATTTCTTTTCTGTAAACATTATTTTCTCTTGGCTAAAAGAGATAGGGAGAGAGAGCGAGAGCCAGCCAATGAATACTGTAGTTGTGCGTAGGGGGTGTTTGTCGTAAATCATACAGTAACGCTCCCCGAAATGCCTCTCCCATTGCGCACTTAAAAACGAAAGCGAGAAAATCAATTTACGAAAAAAATGTATATGCGTACTATAAATTTTACGTGAATATCGTATAGCGTAAGAGCGAGTTGAGAATTGAAAAAAATTACTGCACGGCTAATTAACCGCTCGTAGCTGTGACGCAATGAGAACGAGAGAAATGAAATGAATAAGAGAATGTAGAAAGAGGGAGAAAGACAAAAAGACAAGGAAGAAACTCGATACTACGAGCTCGCCCTCCTTAAGGATAAATCATGACGGCGTAAATTAAAGTTAAATGCGTCTACTTCGCTTTCCAACGAACTTCGCGGGGTTGACTTATCGAGCAGAGACAGAGACTGGCCAGGGCTGATATACTTTCTTGGAAGAACGATCGTAAATTAAAAGGGACGACAAATTGTATCTGTATGGAAAAAAGGAAGTGAGTACGTTCCGAGCTCGTTTCAACGATTACTCACTAAACCTCCGTCGGCTTTCTACTCTCATGTAGATTGGCCACGGTCAACACCGTTAGCTCAACATCCTTAAAACACATGAAATTAAATGGCAATTTATCGCATGATATTAATCCCGGTGAAAAGGTTTGGAATGAGACGATGGCGTCAGTGTTAAAGCTGAAATAAAATAATCCTACAAAAAATTAAGTAATTGACTAACGTACGTCACTGTCCAAATGGAAGCATTCCTTAAAAAAAATTCAGATGCGAAGTTTACTCTGAACGTCATAAAAACACTGAGAATATTTAAAAAATATTCGTCGCGTCAAGTTTACCGAAAAAACGCTCAAATATGAGCTCAAGTAGTACATAACATTTATCATAATCGTAAAAACATTGCATTCCAAAGTAACAAAATTTCGTTACTTTTAAAAATAAGAATATCGTGCTGCCTTCTCCTTTGCATTCTTTAGGGGATTGCGTTATGACGAAACCACGAAAATTGGACGATCATGCAAGAGTAAGGTAAACCGCTCATTTATTGACCGCGTACTCATTAGTGTCTGCTATTGATATACCTTTAACATGGTAACATTCTTCCATTGTTCGACGAACAGCTAATAGATAGCCTTGTGAGTAATTAGTGTACTTTTACTTGCCCATACATTTACACGGTATAAATGAGAAATTTATTTTATAAGGTCATGAATTGAGCCGTTCATAGTGAATTTGGAATTGGATTTAAAAAAAAAACTATTTCATGAGCTACTGAAAAACTTAAGTTTCAAGCAAATAGGGGAATGATTTGCAAAAAAAATATGTTGGATGAGCGTGTATTAGTCGAGTTAATAAGTAAAAATATTTTTCTTTGCATTTCCAACTTATCGTGAGAGTTTATGTTACACCGATGAATTAAATTGGCATTGCAAGATCTCATTCTCTTTTTGACAAAGAATCTGTCCAATTCGAGTATAAGAATTTCCATTTAAAACTCTTGCGCAGAAGTTACAGAGGAAATTCATCAAGAAATTACTGCGTAAATAAAAATTTACTACAAAAGTGAGTATATCTTCTGCGCAAGAGGTTTCAATCGAAATTACTATACTCGGACCGGAAAGAGTCTTCGTTGAAAGAGAATGAGACCTTGCAAAGCCAGTTTTGTCTATCGGTGCAAACTGAACACTACGGCAAGTTAAAAATGAAAAAAAATAATAATTTTCACCGTTGACCCGAGCAAAAAAAAACAGAATTCACTTATGAAAATATTTCATTTATTTGTTCTTTTGTCAAAGTGTTTTTAATCAAGTAACAGAATTTCATATGTGCAGTTGCAAATCAATTTGATTTTTTATGATTTTTAAGTTACTCGATCTTCTTAAAGTAAACCTCAAATATTAAATTATTGATCCGAGAAGTAATAGAAGTATCGCATATATCAATCTCACGAACAAAATAGATAGTCGACAATGTCTTTCGCGGTCCTGTAAGTAAGCAACCACGACTACGAGGGACAACATCTGGCCGCGTGGGAAGATCGCGGTCCCATTCCGGCTCCTCGCGGTCGAACGTCGCAGTACACACGGTACAGTAAGTACAACGTACTACATACAGTACGTTTTGTACAGTTGACTATAGTGGTTCTCGCGGGTTTCTCTATTTATGCGAAATTGCCGCGTACAGCCGTGCGCGCTGTGCAGCATTTATTTATTATGAAACTCGTTGAATGAAGAGAAGATAGCAGATCCGAGCACGTAGATTAAAGAACTGTAGTCGTTCAAGATTCGCTCTTGGAATTCGAAATTTCGAACGATGGGTCTGGTGCGTTGTCGTTGTCGCGACTTTTCCATTCTTTATCGGACAAAACGCGGCATCTCTCTGTACTATTTCACATTACTTTTATTACTATAATAAACATTACTGACGACCACCTCGATGACCGAGGTCACAAAGACCATAATCTTTCGGTAGAATCGCGGCAGCAGTTTCGATCGTCAAAGTCGTTCGATACCATGCGCGAACGGAAAGAGCAAGATCTCCTTGGTATCATATATATATCGAGCGAGAGGAAAACGCAGTGCACAGGTGACTGCGATATAGCGTAGCGATGACTAAGATACCGTGCCATCGTGTGATTGTAATTGGCGGTGCGCTCACCAAGTGCGAACTGAGAGCGCAAGACGATGAGAGGCTCCTCGAGATTCTGAAGACTGGACTCTGGAATCATGTGCACTATACTGCACTGAACAGCATCGGTGAGAGCACCGCGTAACGCGGTGGCCGCACGCCGTTAAAGATCGTAAATCAGAGACAAGAATTGCGAAGCAAGGATCGTTTATAAATGACCAATTAGGAACACCTGTACGTCTATCGCGGTCTCGTTCGCTTGATGCT
This sequence comes from Cylloceria caligata, assembly GCA_963942595.1. Taxonomy (NCBI): domain Eukaryota; kingdom Metazoa; phylum Arthropoda; class Insecta; order Hymenoptera; family Ichneumonidae; genus Cylloceria; species Cylloceria caligata. The sequence continues at coordinate 12,175,265 of OZ012705.1, read as the reverse complement.
ACGTAGATAATCGTCATCGGACTCGATCGAAACTTTTCGAACGAGCTTGAGAGTCGAGGAAGGAAGAACTAGAGGGAGATAAGAAGTCTTTCGATCGGAGTATCGTTATATCTGTAGAAACGTATCTTGGTAATCTGCCTCTGGATAAATAAGGTAACTCAGGAAGAGAAGGCCATTGTCTTTTCAAAAGTTCGGACGATCAATGTAATCATTAACGAGAACACCAATTCAACAAGTAATTGACTCATTTCACATCATTGATAATATATAAAAAAAAAATGAATGCATAAACCAAAGCGCGAAGTAACCGCCGCGATTTTGAGTTAAATATCGTACAGGGCAATATCTTGCTCCGGTAAACCCGTGAAAGATGATGATCTCGAATATTACACAACTAGAATAAAGTACTGTTACAAGGAAAAACGACTTTTACAATGGTCGCAGGTACCGACTTGCACGACCAAACATATACCAGCTTCAGTAGGGCGTATATCCTTTGACGTATTTTATAAATACCAGATTCAATAATTCTTATGGTCCAAAGAGAAGAATGATGAAAGCAAATGGATTCGCTCAAAGATTCTCATTAGTATTAAACATGTTTACTGTTATATTGAAAATATTTTATTATTTTTGTAGAGGGCTGTTGAATGATTAAATTACAACTATTAATTGTTAGTCCCTACAACTATTTACATGAACTTTTTTCATTGTTTTTACCATGACTACCTTTTTTTTAAGTAGTTACAGTCATATAGTCTGCAATATTGCAACCAATTCAGAATGTTTTACGCATACATTCTCAGACAAAAGTGAGATACGATCAGAATTTTAGTGCTTTGCGATAAAAGTTTTGATTACTTTGTTAATAACTTTTTATAATTATTATTATTCAAAATCCAAGTTCTTAATATGGCTAATTATTTTGAACAATTTTTCTCTTATCACGAAGTATTCTAATTCTGATCAAATTTCACTTTTTGCTGGGAATGTATACGTAAAGCATGCTTAAAACTTGTTACGTAACAATAGAAAAAGTTATGGTAAATATTAAAAGATAGTGGCATGAACTAACTATCAATAATTAATACTGTATAGCTGCTAGACCTACAGCGATTACTCCGTCTGTAACCTAATGAGGGTGAAAAGAAATTTCCGAAATCAAAGTCTACATCGTATCTTTTAATGCACTTTTTCTTACATCCAGCGATCCCCGAATGTTTGAGCTTCACGAGCAACGCGTACAAATTTGAACCTGATTTGAAATTTAATCAGGCTGGAGTCCGGTCTATGTCAGGTTTGGCCTAAAATTATATCAGGCCCTGACCCGACCAGTCTACTTTATTCGGATCAAGGGTTTAACGCTATTGCACATATGGCCCTGATGCGAAACCGGATAATAACCTATTCAGGATCTGATACGACTCTATTGAAAGTCTGATAGCGTCTTGATCAATGTGAGTTGTTACAGAATTCTCCAAAGTAAATAAAAAAATTTATTTGTGTTATTAATTTTGCCGAATCAAAACATATCGATATAAAATCTGGCTCAGATCCAGCGGCCCTAGCAGGCATGTCCCACTGATACCTAAAATGGCCTTGGTACTTAGCATTAAGCAGCCTGAATAAATTTCTTCTCTGGTAGGTACCAGCGTTATCGGACTGTGGTTATAGCCATCGGCCATCTAACCCAAAACCTACCCTACCTTATCTGTACAACATCCTGATCGCGAATCTTACATCTTCGCGTGTCAGTACAATCCTCTTCCTCGTCTTCCTAGGTTGACGTCGTCGGAGGGCATCGGCGCAACGCGTCGAGGGGCCATCGCAAAAACTCTGCTCAAGTAATGAAAACGTCGGGTTCCCACGCATAAGCATCGTGGACGCGCGCGTATACACATCCAGTCAGCAACAGTAGCACACGTTCCCCGCTAATCCCGAGTCCTTTTTTCCTATGACGTACCACAACACCATCTGCGCCTACTTCTTATTTCCACGAGGCGCGCGCCCGCTTCTACTGTACTGCTGCGCTGTTGATTCCACTCCGCTTGCTCGTCTCGTTCACCCTTTTACCGTTGTCCGACGTTATGGCTAGCTAAACTAACATCACGGCTCTGTTAATGCCAATGCCTCGTTCGTGATTCTCGAGGTTTGCTCTCACATCCGGCGCACTCGTTACTGATACAGATCACGCTCTTTGTAATATTATAATAGAGTTCGACATTGTTCTCAGTTTCAAAATTATTGTACAATAGTTTTTTCGAGTATCATTGCAATTAAATGTAAACTCTGATCTCTGGACCGTTACAAAATACATAAAAAATCTCAAAGTTTTCCAATTATAATAACAATGCGATCATTTTTTTTTTTCGAGTGCATCGAAAACTTTTCGATTTTAAGTAATTATTTCGTACTTTTTATGTTTCCGGACGAGGATCATCTATCACTATTCGTATTACGGCAATATCGTTTTGTATTTCAATTTTATTCCACCGGCATTATAATGAAGTCATTACAAGTCATTTGATGAGAAAGTGAAAATAAATAATAAGGGAGTAAAAAGAATAAAAGAAAAGGAATCGTGAGGAAATAGCGAAATCGCGTTGTTTGATCGAAAGAAACGAGATTGGCACACCAATCTCTCTTGTTCCTTACGCACGGGCGCAGAACTTCGATCTTCTCGTTGGCCATACTCTCACTTCTTTGCCAACGATACTTGCGTCTCTGGTTTCCAACGTTTCTTGCACCCTCTCGCCCCGAGATCCGTGTTTTTCGTCGTCGTCGTCCTCGTCATCGTCCTCGTTGCGTTCGTTTCCTCTCGCGCACGGACAAACGCGTCCTCTGCGCGAATACTCGCACGAAAAGATTCGCACAGAAGCTCGCACGTACTTACGTACACCGTTTCATGATCACACGGAAAGAAAGCCGGCTATCTGTACTCTGTATAACCTCGTGCGTGCTTACGCGTGCGTGTCTCATCGCGGACTCTGCGAGTTTTGCTGTTGCTGCTCGATAATAAAAAAAATTATTTTAAAAAATTGGCGACACCGCGATCGTCGTCGCGACGTGGTTCGCTGCCGTTCGAAAGCTATTGATCAGTGAGTAGTCGATGCTGTTCATCCTACTTCTCGCTACGACGATATTTGCTACCGCGGTAATCACTGTGTGTAATAAACAACATGAAGATCCTCATTTTTATACGTCATTTATCGCAATATTTATTCCTTCGAAAATGTTTCAAAATATTTATAGAATTCCACCTTTTTTGTGTTAATTTTGTATTCTTTATATGTCTTTACGGTCTTTATGGTCCCATAATTGATCGATTAGACTATTCGTTTATTTGGAAGAAGAAGTTAAAATATTGTTGAATAATAGACGCCCCCAAGCTTGCAAAGTCAAATTACCATATTTAACGAAAGCTAGACGAAAATTGCTATTTAATTGTATAAAATGAGGATGAAATTATACAGGGTGCGCCATCTCAATCTGGTCGATGGAAGTATTGAATAACTTAGAGAATTTTCAACAGATTTCACAAAGTCGTATTTTTTTATTAAATTTGATTCATTACAATTTATTTTGATTAGTTTCCAAAAACCACATCGATCAAATGTCCGCCTTTATTACTGAGACAAAAATGAGCTCTTTTTTCGGCATTTTCCATTGTATTTGCCAGCGTCTCGGACGATATCGCTGCGATTTCGGCTCGAATGTTTTTTTTTAGCTCCTCTATGGTCGTCGGCTTGTTGGCATAGACTTTACTTTTTTAAAATCCCCACAAGAAGAAGTCCGGTGCAGTCAAATCCGGCGATCTTGGTGGCCAGTCAATATCACCTTTCTTTGATATCACACGTCCTGGGAACTTCCGACGCAAATAGTCCATTGTTGAGCGCGCAGTGTGACATGTCGCACCATCTTGTTGGAACCAAAATTCCTTAAGACCTTTTTCACGCATTTGTGGTAAAACAAAGTGTGCCAACATCCACCGATATCGATCCCCATTGACAGTTTCACCAGCTCTGAAGAAAAATGGTCCAATGGTGGTTTTTGAGCAAACACCGGCCCAAACTGTCACTTTCTCATCGTGCAATGGAGTTTCGTGAATAATATGAGGATTATCGGTGCCCCACATGCGACAGTTTTGTTTGTTGACAGCGCCAGAGAGGGTGAAATGAGCCTCGTCGGTCATCAGAATTCGCTCCCAAAAATCCGGCTCAGCTTCCTTCATTCGACTAACGTTATTAGCGTAAGCCAAGCGTCGCGGCTTGTCAGTTTCCAATAATCTTTGAGTCAACTGCACTTTGTACGGAAACATGTGAAGATCTTGCTTTAAAATCCTTCTCAAAGTGGTTCCACTGATGTTTAATTGCTGAGACCGGCGGCGGTATGAGACATTTGGATTTTCTGCAACACTCTGTCAAACAGCTTCGATATTTTCATTTGAACGACCTGGACGCGGTCGAGCTTGATGTTGAAGATTCGCTACAGACCCGTGCTCCATGAAATTTGAAGCTAAATGACGGATAGTGTCGCCTTTGGGCGCAGTACTTCCGCGATATTTTTTACGATACGCACGCTGAGTTGACACAACTGAACGATTATTTTCAATGTAAAGCAAAACTATTTCGGCGCGTTCTTTCGGCGTATAGCGATACATGGTTGAAATTGTACTGAAATAACCTATACGAAACGTGTTGTACGACGCTGGTCGGTTAAAATCTGTCAGAGTTATTCAATACTTCCATCGACCAGATTGAGATGGCGCACCCTGTATTATCGTATCTTCCGCATTAAAATAGTAAGGAATAATGTCCTGAAAAGGGCACGAAGCCATAAGATTGTCTTCCCATACAACATACCCTCCAACTACTTATATTATTCTTCTCGTCCTATCCTTCAGAGTGGCTTCCAGTTGCACAATAGGCGTCGTATGCCGGTGAGTTTAATCTACATACGCAAATACCGGCGATAGATCTCGAGCTCTCTGTCTCGCTCTTTTATTCTCAGAAAGAGAATCGAGAAGTTGCCTACATATATACACGTATAATATGTATCGAGCGGTTGCAGAATTGCGGCATTGCGTGGCAAGGACTCCTCCCGACGTCTTGCGTCTTCGACAATGGGCGGTTCAACTTTTCTCGAAGGTATTAGCGGCTCGTGCTTCAGTGTGTTATCGAGCCGCTGCACACCAGAGCGAACGATGCGATGCACCGGAATGATGAGAGAAGGACAATAAGCGCTCCTTGATAGTCACTGTCCTAATAGTCCCGTGGCTATCGAATACACCGAGTCTCTTTGAGGTTGTCGCGCGCGTGCGGTCCCGCAATGCGAGACATGGCCCTTGAAGTCAATGTTAATTCCGCCTGATCAAGAACGAAGGATACAACAGTCTGTTCTAGCGATGGGGGCCGAGTGACCAACCGAGTAATGGGATCGCTTACATTCTCCTCTGGCAAGAAATAATAGTCAGTAATAATCGCTAATATCAATTGAGACGCACTGCAATGAGATTAACTCCCGGAAAATTAAGCAGAGGGAAAGTATCGTACACGGTAGATCGTTAAATGGGGAGTAGACCGTTTCCAGACCACCCCCACCCCCCTGAATGCTACGACCTCTGAGCGACGAGAACAGATGAGAGATTTCCCACCGTGCGAAACCTGTCGTATGAAACTACGAAGGGATGCGTAAGGTAACCGGAGGAAAGGCGAGGACTCTCGTGCTCTCGCACTTTTTCATCGAGTCATCGCGGATGCAGTTGCAGTAATGTATCGTGGGGGCACCTCCGCTCTACCACGATTACTTCGAGACGTACCGGGGAAGAGAGAGCTTTTCCCCGAGTCGGCAGCACGACGACCTTTGAGGTCGATGCACCGGTCGAGCGGCGTCAAAACAAGACCGGGTATATCCTATAGGCAGCGATACGAGGCTGTGCCATGAATTCTACGCTAGCTGCGTTACTTTTCTATCTGCTGGTATAGTGAACTGCTGAGCCGGCCGGGAATGGTTCCCACCGTCTAGTGTTGTGTACCGTGGCTATATCTATCCAGTCCTTCGTTTCATCTTCGTTTCTCTATTCCGTTGTCCGATCTGGTTGTCTCGCTCTTTTCCCGAGGGGGAAGCTCCAACTACTATGAGAAGACGGGGACGGGGACGGGGACGGGGACGGATCGCGAGTCGAGGACGATTCCTGGAAGCTCGCGGAGGCGCAGCGCTGTCTGGCCAAGTCGACGGGAATCGTCTGCTCGGGTGCATCAGCCAGCCAGCACGGGGACGGGATGATCGAGGCTGCGCTGAGTCTCGGAGCTGTGCTGGGTTGCCCGGATGCCAGGGTGAAGGTGGTGGTCATGGAATGAACGTGAAGTACCGATGACGACGACGACGGCGAGGACGTCAACGAGAAAATGAGAAGGAGAAGGAGGAGGACGTGGTAACCACTTGTCCGCGTGGTAGAGAAACGAGTCAAACCAGAACACGGTCGCACCGTCGCACACGGATGACAGGGACGCAAGCTGCCGCATTGCGCCAACCATGAAGACCCTTGCAGGTATGAGCGAGTCGGAAGCGTCGCAGGGGACGCGTAAGAAGGATGAGGGGAGGAGCGTTATATATCCCCCTATAGTATAAAAGCACGATGGGACTTCTAAGTATCTACGTGATGAGCGATAATAACGCCGCGAGCTACGTCGGATGCGTAGTAGAATCGTACTATCGTAGAAAAAAAACGACAGATAGATAAACGCCCGGTAGCACACGAAGAGTACGGCCAATGTATCATGGTACACCGGTCAGTCTATGGGAAAATTCATTTCTAATCGCTCGATTGTTATGAATATTTGATTGACGGAGCTCAATCGAAAATTAATTCAGTTACTCGAGGAATGCCGATGGATTTTTTGCACGCTCTCTTCGTTTTCTCGATGGAAAACGAGGTGACACCGATTTCCTCATTCTCAGGCTCTTCACAGCTTCTTAGAACAAAGTACCAACATCTTCTTCCGCTTCTTCTCGTTCTTTCTTCTTTGCCCTCGTTCTCTTCATCGCGAGCTTCTTCGTCGCGATCCCAGGCATCACCTTCACTTCATCCAGCTCTTCATCACCTGGCTCGCAAGCGTCCTGTTCGCTAGTCGCTTTTATGTTTTCTGTTTCAGTTTTTCCCTGAGAGAGACTCTCTCTCCCTCCCTTTTTCTCTTTCTTGGGTCACTTTATTCCAATCGATTCAATATCCTGAACACGCCAAGCGGTAGATATACCCACCACCGGAGTCAGCACTCCGGTACTGTTGTGATTTCTCAGAACGAAGTCGTAAGCCTCTCTGGCGTGCACGCCTCGCGCGATCCAATACACCTGTTGATCTTCTTCTTATACTTTTCTTATCTCGAACGGCGTGATCGCGGGATCCAGTGTCATCCGAGCTCAGCTCCAAGATACCTGACTAGAAACCCTCCGGTCCCCTGTATTCCTATCTGAATAGAACGACGAAACGGTCAACGAAGCGTCTAGTCGTTTACCTATTTCTATGACAATAGAATCTTTCACCCCACTTACTACTGTCCGCTGCGAATAAACCGTTTGCCTCTCAACTGTTTAATGGAGCCTAATAAATTATGTACTTGACAGTAAACAATATACGACACCGTAGCCATGGTCTACTACCAGCCAAACAATAGGTGACAGAGTTTAGGGGATGTGAAGAAGACACGTCAAAGAGAAGTCACGTCAACCGCTCGCGGTATAGTTCGAAGCCTCAGAGCTCGGATCGTATGCAAAACGTTGTGCGGCTCCACTTCTATCATCTTTAGCTCTCTCGATTCATTGGAGCGAACTTACGCACAAGTGTCTTTCAGGTCTAAAGTCGCAACGTCGACAGGAGCCACGGGTGATTTACTGAAGAGAATGCAGCACATTGTCGCTGTAGCACCGACGCTAATGATATACCGCTTAATTGGCCTCATTCCTCACTCCTCTGCGCCGCCGGGCGTCCACACGCCTGAACCGCACCCGCAGTTCGCGCGAGGATCACCCCGTGTGAGTGTTCTATTCGTTTACTATACGTACTAAAATAGAATCTGCATCGCGCGAATACAGTATGCAGGGTGAACGGTGCAGTGATTGGCCACACTTCGCTTAACATATTTTGTAGAAAGAGCTGAAAAAAGCACAGTTTAATATGCCAGTTAGGGTCAAATCGGCAAAGTATACTTTTATATTTTGACTGTTTATTCAATTGAGAAGAAACGGTTGATATTGTTTGATGACATAAGTTGTGATAAAAAATTGTTAAAAAATGTTTTTCTGCAATCAGACGATGTTAATAAAATAGTGTTTATCTCCTTAAACACTTCAGATGAACTTAAACACATTGAAGATAAAATCGCCATGCAAGGAAGCTTTTGAAATTATTTATATATTTTATTTTTGTTATTAATTTATTATGAACTCGAGACATTTTTTCGTAAATGCAATGTTTGTCTTTATTCCAATTGCCTGGATTTCATTCGACTTAACCAGCATTTTTACACATCGATAGGCTAACCGTTTCAACTAAGAGTTGTTATATTTACTTTGAAAATAAGTACGATTTCCCGTGTGTCATCGCAAGATTCCAGAAATCAGCAAAGAGGACATAGCGAGCAACGCAAGGACTATAGGGAACGTCGAACCCAAGTGATAGAGGTACGTAGCGGTGAAGAAACGCTCACCCCGACCGGGTCCCTCGCCCGCACCCGTCCGATTTAAACCGTGATTTTGCTCGTTGCCTCGCTCTTCTCCACGGGGACAAAGATAGCTAAGGTTTGCGTGGACGAGAGAGTGAGAAAGTAGAGTCTGGGGATTCCAGGAGCATCCATCAGCCTTCGTCAAACCAGCCGACGGCGCGACGCATCAGTGGATCGGCATTCATTGCTTGCCCCGTGCGCGAGACTCGACGTGATGTGCAGGGGGAACCCTTCGAACTCATCCTCTTTTCTTGTCTTCGTCTTCGTTCTTCTCCACCGTCTTGGCAGCGCGACCCAGGCAAAACCTTATTTCTCCTCTTCGCGACTCTCGTGGACACAGAAACCTACCGGGTTATCAGGGTTCAATGAGTTCTTATTCTCGTCTCTCTTCGTTACCAATATAAAAAATCGAATTCTCACCAAATATCTCCTGACTGGATCAGTCGGTTGCCGTAAATATTCACCACGTATTCACGTACTACGGCAACACACCGAGAATCTTCGTTGTGTATCTATTCCAAAGAATTCGCCGCGTACATACGCGGTGCGTAAGTCTGTCTCTGGGAAGAGTGACCGGTGTCAAAACTAACGACATTCTCGTGTCTCGCGCGGTTCTTTCTCTTAACTCGATAGCTACGTGCCGGCGAGATATCTCGAGTGCGACCAGTGCGTATGTTCTACGCTCCAGCATTTTTCTTCTTTTATTTTCTCATTGGGCTTCGAGTCCGATCTTTGGTCTATCGAGATTGAAGCCAGCACTCGTGTGTGCTTATAGTACTATTATGACTATTGAACCATTCTCATTGTATCGTGAACAAGTGAATGAGTCGATCGCGATAGGTACGGCTTGACGAAAAATCGCTGGATTTCGTAACGCTGGTTTGGCAACCGGTAACTGCGCAGAAACCCCGTGGTCCAACAGGGGGTCACGCCGGGATCAAGGATGAAGTGGCCCGTTGACGAACATGTGTGTCTTCTTAGTTGGCATAATGTGCCCTAATCAACGTATCGAGCATTATTTTTCACTGAATGTGCTTCGCATTCCTTTGGGTACCGAATCATACAAAATATTCTGCCCAAGATGACCAGGCTAGACATGAATCGACGAAAGGAAAGTTCCGCGATATGTACAACGACGTATGAAGTTTAGCACTCGCTACGGTGGGTTCAGCATTCACGATTTCACAAAGGGTCAACCTATGTGACCTGGTATATTATCCATCCGTTACAAAGTTTCGATGATGAGATTTCGCAATAAAAGCCCAACGACGCGTCGAACAACGGATACGTTACATTAAGGTAAGTCTCGATAATACGACCGTCGGTACGGTGAAGTCGTAATGCTCATAGGTAATACTGTGGGAGCGGTTAGTCCAGGATCTACGACGACAGGTGAATCCGTTAATCGTTTGATAGCCAGACACCAGTCTTCTCCCTCTCTATTCTCTTTTTTTGTTTGATACTGGGACAAGTATTTACTATGTCCCAACAACTCCGGTGGTTCATACGTTCACCCATTACCCGGACTGAAAGGAGATGGACTGCTTCAATAGCAACGAGCAATGCACTGTCTTACTGAGAGTTCACGTCAAGCTGATCAACTCACGAGGGCTTGGCGCGTTCCTTCGTTGGAGTTGGCGTACGAGTGAACGAGCGAAATCTCAGTGTTACATGTGCCGTGACGAAACCAGCTATGATAGCTGTAATTGTGCTAACTGCTTGATGACCGGTAAATGGCTGATAATTGTACCAAAGCGTAGTACATTTACAAGGTGAATACACGCAGGTGTTCCATCGTTCGACGAGTACAATACGGTCGCAGTGGGGGAGTGGATGAAAGAACATATTATATACGCTGTCGAGTCGTGGTATTGGAAGATTCTCTCCAGCAGAAAAGAACCCATTTCTAATTAAAATGAGATGGTAACGATCCGATTCCCCTTGTCATTTAAGCAAATCACCATTGTGAATGTCCTTTTCTTGTTCTACGATGTGCGAAGAATATACTTCGACATTTTCCTGGTTTCTTTTCCCCTCTGATGAAATTTAATTCCGATGTTGAATCTTAAGGTGAAACGAAACATCAACATAAGACCAAACATTTTGGATGTTCAGTATTTTTGGGTAAAATAATTGTCTGAAGGATTGAAAATCTAATAAAATTCTGCAGTTTTTTTATAAATTCACCCGAAATAATTACCTTCTGTGAGAACAATATCAACATAAATATATTATTATGGCTGTTGGTTATTTTCAGTTCTGGCTACTATTAAGTGACAGCCACCAATCGTTAGTCCATGCGAACATTTTTATGAAAGATAATAGTTATGGTAACTATAAAAATAGTCGTATCGATCAAATGAACCGATAGTCGTCACTTTTAAAAGTTCTTTTAAAATCATTTCTTTCTCTAAGCATAGTTCGAAGTTCATATCCCTTTCGTTGAGGACTTTGAAGAAGATGGGATCGTATCTCTTTGAATCAAGATTTGCTGTAATAACTTCACAGTATTACCGCAGAGTCGTCACAGTCCGCAAGATCCGCAGACGCCGCTCACGGGCGGTACAGAGAAGTCCTCGGTGCCGCGCTTAGTTGTCTCTCGAGGCACGTCGTCACCGCGAGTACCGGGAATCCGTCCGGACTGCCTCGACGAGCTTGTGCTGAGCTCGATGACTCGTTTCTCCTGATCCTACTCGTCTCTTCTTCGTCTTCGCGTGTCCTCCATCACCAGCATGTAGTAGGCCGTACTCCTGGTGCAAGCTAGCTCTGCAGTCTCCCTTGCTCTCGCCCTCGCCAGCAGCTCAACATAAGTACGCACTATCTCGAGCGACGTGGCTCTCCTGGGAGACCAGCAGCTATGCGAAACGAACCTTCCACACAAGAGACCAGTCAATGTCGTTAGTTTTGACATGCTAGCCCGTTCCCTCCCGCGGAGTTTCTTCATCCTTCTTCACTGATCGTCGCACTAGAAAAAACAACGGGACGATCGTTCCGAGCTTCGAACAGAAATCCCCCATGGAATCTTCAGTGTCTCATGCGTCTTCACAAAAAAATCGGATTCCCAATTGACTTCCACTTTTTTACTTTATAAAAACAGGACGTACAACCGGATTTTAATGAAAAATAATTTTCTTTTGTTGCAGGTAAGAAATTCCAACATCTCTACGCGGGGCGAACGATATGAAAATAGTCACCAGGTTCGTGTGGTGTTCAGAGATTATAATTAAAGAATTGGTGCTTAAATGGAATCACCTCGAAATCATGAAAACGAAAATGTATTGCAATTACGCATATAAAAATTTATAGCTCAATAAAAAATAGAAAAAATTTAACATTTTTTCATAAGTGAAATATGTCTTGCGTACTTGGTGAAAATATTTTTTTTTAGTTTCAGATTGCACCAATGCATTAAATTGGCTTGAAAATGTCTTATTCTCTTTATAAAAACACTCCGTTCGGTCCGAGTATATTAGGAGTTTCCATTAAAAATTCTTGCGCGTTAGATATTCTCACTTTTGAATAAATTTTTCTTCACGCAGCAATTTTTTTAATCAAATTTCCTCTGTTACATCTGCGTAAGAGTTTTAAATGGAGATTCCTACACCGGAACTGACCGGGATCTTTTTACGAAGAGATCGAGACCTTACGAAGTCAATTTGATCCAACGTTGCAACCTGAACTTTACAAGTAAAAAAAGAAAAAAATCTGTTTGTACCGATGAACACTTCTACGAAAAAATATTTTGTCTATGAAAAGGTTTTTTTTTTTTTGTGTTGATCGAGTACTATTTTTTATCAAGTTGCAAGATTTCATACGTGCGATGGCAATACAATTTCATTTTCGTGATTTTCAGGTATCTCGACCCCCTTAAAGCATTACGTATTTATGACGTTACTGAAACAGTATCAGACTTATACCTAAATTGAGTCGAATACTAAGACATTAGCATTAAGTATGACTTCAGTTTAGAGCGACGCATCGTTCTTATCACCCTGATTGCATTTTTACGCTCGGATTCGACTGCCAATCTCCATAGTAAAAATCAATTATTTTCACAATTAGCGGTCTAAACTGAGAATACTTCTTTACAATACTTAGATTTTCGCCCATAATTTAGCAATTTCTAAATATCCTTAGCTTATAATGTTGTCTTGAAAATATTTATGTATTATTTTGAGTGACAGTGACCCTGTGACTTTAGGAATTATCGTATTTATCTCGTAGCATATAATTTTATGATCTGTATTTTAATTTCAATCTGTAGCTTACGGCTTTAACGGTTTTGTTTTTATTTATCTATCTATGCACTGATTATAGATATTTTAATTATAAATTCTATCATTCTGTATCGGATGTCAAATAAACGTTTATAGCTATGTGTATTTCGGCGGTCAATGATTTTCGTAGTAAATATTTTCGTTTATACGATTTCATTGGACATTTTGTTGAAGTAAGAGACACAGATAATTGTTCAACACTTTAAACTGCACAGTAAAGCAATGGAATGATGTTGAACACGGTAAGATTGAACCAGAACACCCGTTGGATGTTGGATCCGGCAACCGCGATGAACCGATCGGTCGTCGATCCTCTCGGCGGACCGCGTGCAAGTCCACCGGGCTCGTAAATTCAACGGGGTCGCCTTTTTCTCGGGTTGTAGCTCGCTCGCTCGCTCGCTCGCTCGCGTATAACGACGGCTACAGCAAGGCAGTAGCAGACACAGGCAGCGATGCTCGAACACGCAGGGTTGTGGTCGTCGTGCACCGAAGAGAACGTAAGAGAATCGACACAAACACGAATGCGATGGGAGCGGCATGCAGCGGGACGCCGTCGTCGTTGTTGTTTCTATCCAGTTTCACTTGCAAATCGATTCCTAAACTCTTGAGAAGCGAGGCGCACCCCGAGTCTCGTATTCCCGTCTGTTCCTCTGTTCGTCCGTCCGGGTTTATGCGGGATCGAGAATATGCGAAAGAGCTTGGCTGCAGTTACGGACTCGCCCGTCTGATCCGTGCATGCCGTTACTACTGCTGCGAGATCAGGACCGCCAAGACAAGCGACGAAGAGGAGGAGAATCGCGGCAGCCGATTCTCATGTTTTATCTGACGTTCGTTATGCCCTCCAAACTACGTTGGTGCACAACGAGTCAGTGAGAGCCTCCGTTTACCAGTAGTCGCAGTCGCACTTTGTTCACGATGCTTTACTGCCCTCTGTTCGAGCGCACGGTACTGACTCGACGATGGGGAAGGTTAAGCCTCTTCTGTCAGCTCGTACCAACGAACGAGCTTTTCATACAGCCCCAGTATTTACTGTTGGCTCGCTTCGGTCTCCACGCGCGATTTATCGTGCCACTCGTTCCATCGGTATTTTATGTACGATACAGAGTATCAGATGCCGTAGAAGAATGCTCTACCTTCGACTGCAGTGTCATAGTCATTTCTCTTGTGTAGAATACTTCTAGATCTTTCTTTTCATTCCTCATACAGAAAGTTTTTGTTTTTATAATTTTTTTTTTTAACTTATAATGTCAGGGCACTAAAAACGTTTTAAAACGTCGAGGAAAAGGCTTGAGAAAAAATGTCTAGATGCGAGCGCGCGCATTTGAAATATTTAAACCTCTCTATCTCTAGAAAAGTCACTTTGTTCGGTGTCATTTTCGTTAAAATTAATTAACATCTGTAATTACTTTCAGTGCCGCGAAATGTAGCTATCGAGCTAAATAGTTTTTTTTTATAAATAGAGTTATGTTTAAGAATGCTTGGGATTGAACATGAGCCGAATCTTTAAAGGGATTTAATAGGAGTTTGAATTTGCGGAAAGATAATTTCGACACTTATAATTTTCGTATATTTTAACTGAACCTTTCAGAGGTAACATTCTTATTCACTTGTCTGGAGTAAAGCATATTTAATTCATGGTTCATGGAGCCTAGCGGTATAAACAAACTTTTTGGATTTCGTACCCAAGCTCTACACACTTAGGCAATACTTTTGTGTTTTAACTTTAAAGACTTTTTTTTAAATCAAATTAGTTCCGTAATTTCTAAATTACGTAACTAGAATGCAATAAAATTTCAATCTTTGAATTTATTGTATTACTTTGAAAGTCAAGAAATACTATCTGCTGCGACAATTTTGACGAACAGTGGATAATTTTTATTAGTATACATCTGTCGTTGATTAATCCTTGATAAACTGTAAATTGAATTTTCAACTCGATATACCGAGTTGAAAAATTTTCTAAACGTGAAAATCGAATTGTAATATGCTCAACCTTGCACGTTATTGTACTGTCTGCCCCGAAGCTACTCGTTTGTTAGTTTTTTACGTTCGGTAACATTCTCTCTTATCCTCTCAAAGTCTCCCTCGATCACTTCACCTGCTCGTTCTGCTTACCGGGGGGCATAACTCATGCCCAAGGCTCATAAGAGAAAAGACAAGGATGGCCCACCACAGACCAACTCGCCACACTGTACACTGGGTAATCATCAATTTTTATAATTTTCCGTGTCCGCTGCTCCGTCGGCGCGTATTATACGCTAATTAAAGGGGAGAGACCTTTCTTTATTTTTCTTGTGTTTTTTAAAATCTTTTCATCGTTGAAAGCAACGTCGGCTGTGCACGCGCGCAAGAGTATCGAGTAATTCCAGGTGTTTGGGACAATAATATGTAATTCCAGAACCCCTTTATCTCCTTTATTTTATCTCTCATTCTCTCTGCTTTCTCGTGCATTACGCTACAGTAATTAAACGTAACAACTAAATTAAAGGTTATGTCACTAAATGATTAGAAATATATGAAAAAAAGCTGTGGCATCAGGCGGAAGCCGTTTGCTTTCCTATATTAAACGTAATATTATTTGTCTTTGTAACTTTATGATTACATTTCGACAATTGGAGTTCATTCAAAACTTATTTCATAAAATTAAAAATAATGGGAAAATAGAAGAATATGACCAGCTGTTGAATATGGCCATATCTTTTTCCCGTGGCACCACATATCGAAGTCACTTAGCAGATGTTTAATTTGTACACAAACTGTAACATAAAAATGTCTATTTCGTTGAACTGGTAGATTCTGATAATCAACTGCATGTTAAACGATTATAGTTAAATACGCTCCTGGCGATTAGGACTTTTTTGTGGACGCTGCACATAATAATTTTATCCTTAATAATAATTTATTAGATGTTGCTACTTATAATACAAGAAAATATTGCTACAGATCCTATTTATATGATTAATCAGCTGAAAACCAAAGCCATATTAGACGGGTTGCATGTCCATTAACTTTTTTGTTGTTGTAATGTTGTCTTTTTATCTTGTTCATTTTTGTATCTGGTTCCCATTAACTGTTCAACTTTTGACTTCAAACACATGATTTTGTCAACCAGTGACGCAGTGACCGACCCAGATTTAACTATTTACCCGATCGTTCCAGGGTTTGAAAAGATCATCATCATAATGTTTCATTATACCCTACTTGGGTTTTTCAAAAACCGTATCCTAATACATTTTTCAAAGACATATAAATGATTACTTCGATTTACAGCTACTGGATTCAATCCAATATTCTCATTTCAAGATATTTCTCTTGAAATCAAAGTGCGCTTAATTCTAGATATCATTCACTACAATGAGCCATACATCCATCATGTTCTGTAACACGTCGATAGATGTCGAATTATTCACTCCTAGTTCGCAGGAAATCAGGGTTTACGTCGATCGCGTCAGAGTCACTCAAATAAATCTCATTTCGTCGGTCATTTTCGTTTGATCCTGCTCTCGATTAATTATATTTGTAGTGGCGTTCGTCACGATCTTTCCGTTGATCGTCGCGGGACAGATTACGAATTAACGATTGACTAATATAACAGGCCGCGCCTAGTCGAGTTATTCGCCGGTTCGTCTGCACGGCTGGCTGTTAACCTCGCGCGCAATTAGTCATTTGTGACAATAGCGTGCGGACTTTACAGTGGGTCTCCTGCATGTTCTGTTCTGCTCCGGCGGCTGATTGATAGCGTTGCTATCAACACGGCCAGACTCAGGAGTACATACGTGGATTGCGTGCGTGGTTCTCATTTCTAGTTCGATATTGCGCATATCCAGCTCACAAAGAAATCCAGGCATCTCTGTGATTAATGTCCTCTCCACTACCGGAGCTACACGATTCGCCGTCGGACACCCCGTGTACCGGTGATCGAACCAAAACCTCTCAAAGATCTCCTACAACATCGCTTCATGCGTAATAAAATAAAATATAAAATAATTATTGGCAAGGGATGACGAGGGAATCGAGCATCAAGGCAAAAAGGATAAAAAAGAGAAAGCCTGTGCTGTCAGAATAAACGCACTAACGAAGCAATAACGCATAAAAGGTGAAACCGTACGTAAACTCTTGGGTGTCTCATCATCAGTAGCCATGCAACGTACCGCGTGTATATCTCCGCATATTTCCTAAGTATAATTCGACAAAAAAGTGTCCGGCGAATGATCCAAGGGGGCCGTCATCATCGGCATCGTCGTCTCGTCATCTGGGTCAATCTGCGCGTGCACGCGTACAACCAAGTAGTGTCTCGCATCGAGAAGATCAGCGAACAGCAAGCCGAACTCGTGCGCGACAACGGGCAAAGCAAAACGATGGGGCCCCCGGAGTTAAAATTGCGTGCTCCACAGCCCCCCTCCATTTCTTCGCTGTGTTTCGCTGCTGTAACTTTACAACGAGCAAAACGCTTGGTGTCTCCCTCTCCCTCGCTCCGATACTTCGGGGCATACGTGCCCCAGACATTTTGTAAGTGCGCCCGTGTCTTCTCCCTCGTGGCCCGAAAGACTTTTATATGCCGTCGACCATGCCGCGCTGCGCCCTATGCACTGCAATAAAAGCTCTCCCCGCGCTCTTTTCGACCAGCTTCTGTACTCGCCGACCACCAATCGGCTCGGACTGGTCCCTCTACCGCTCCTACTGGTCCAAAGAACGCGCAATGGAGGAAGAAATAAAAAGTACTACAAGAGAGAAAGAAGATATGAGTCTGAGCGCGAGCGCGCAAAGAGAGTTGACCCTTTGGCCACCGAGCCGAACGTTCTCGTTCCGGATTCCTCTCTGCTTCTCCGCGATGTTTTTTCCCCACTTCGAGTCTAACCTTCTCGCTCATTCCACCACGACCTGGATGCATCCCAACAGCACACCAGCATCCCCAGACACTGCTCCAAATTAACTGTGGATCGAGTAGCCAAAACAAACAAGTATACTCAGAAAGCAGAACAGAAGTGCACAGCAATGACAAAAATTAATTGAGTAGAATGAAGAAAATGATCAGTTACGCCTTGGTCATCCCAGGGCTGATAGGAGTAATAATAAGGGGAAGTGTAGATCCTGTACCGAAAATCGACTTCTCATTGGGGCGCTGTCGTAACAGGTGTCATAGCCGTTTCGAGGTTAAAATTATTTGACAAAACAGTCGACTGCGCGAATGTTATGCTTGACTCTCATTTAAGATCATAGCAGGATACTCGACGATAGAGCTCTGACTGTAGATTCAAAGAATTCTAGGTGTTCGGTGCCAGAAGGAAATGATAAAAAAAATATTCATCATCAGCGGACTAAGATTCATCCACAATAGGTTATGAATGATGGGTTCTAGTACTCTTAGATTGTAATATTGACGTAATACTAGCGTTCAACACTTCATCTCGACCACCAGATTCGTATTTCTACTTTGTTCTTTCAATTCGAAGCTATCTCTGAGATGTCAACATGGCGTTTTCAAGTTGATTGTACAGTTATAATTATCAATAGACTGATCATAAGATTTAAAAAAAAAAATTCTGCAAAATCTGCTGTCCATTGACCATAAACCTGATAAAAAACAGCTACCGTCCTGACATTTCGTTGACATTAAAGTATAAAAATGGTTTTTTTTACGGTAAATGTGTTGCAATGTAACATAAAATTATGAAAATAGGTGACTCGAACCGACAGGGTATTCCTTCTCGTCGATCCGGGCGACAAACTTCTTTTCGACCTCTTCGACTGCTATCTTGTGGCCCGCAGGAGATATATTATATCGTCGTGTGCCGCCACCGAGTGCCCGGGAACGCCGTGACCGAATTTCTCCATTCTTTTTTCTCTCTCGCACGCTTTGATATTCTTCCTCTTTTTCTATCTCAGCTACCTCTCTCGCTCTATCTTCATTGTATCTTTTTGTTCTCTTTTGTTTGGTATTTTCTCCTTCGTGTCTTACAGATAGACGGTCAGAGTTGCACGAAGTTCACGAGAGGCGAGGCGATACACGGACCAGCGCGAATCCTTTTCGCGCGTACATACTTACGATACTTTTTGGATAGTATATAGGCAGTAGTGTATGGTATATCGGCGTTGAGAGCGACGCGAGTGAGACTCCTTCCAGGTAACCTCGACCACCTTGGACGGGTCCGGGCTAGGTGGGTCAAGCTTCGGGCTCGCGCGACTCTCCTTCTCCTCCTGCTCCTCCTCCACGTTCTCGTCGCGGCCACCAGGCGTTCGCGCTCGCCGCCTCCCGGTGAGTCACTGGCGGTTCAGTCCCCGAGGCCCCCGGCGGCATCGCGACAAGCTTACTGCCTGGCGCCAGCATTGCGCAACTTATGTACGAAAGACGTACGCTATACAGCGATAGCGACGAAGACGACGAAGTAGACGACACGAGGAGCCGCGCTTCTCGTATGTGCCTTCCTCCCCTCGTACGTTTGTTTGCCACGTTGAACCTCGATATCCTCCCCGGTCTCTCCACTGTGTCCTCAAGAAATTCGCGACGAAATCTCAAACGTATGACTCGACGCGCGAGGACAAACCAGGAGGACGACCATGCCTTGTTTACGCAATATTTTTACACCCGCGTGACATTTAAGGTAGTCCTTTCATCTCATTCTTGATGAGTATTAGTTGGGTATTGGAATTTGTTATATGTTGAATGAACAGTAATAAGGATGAATACAAAAAAAACGGATGCAGTTACTGACAAATTGTAAGAAATAAGACACGTTAAAATTTAAGGGGTTTAATTTAAGGGTCTGTTATGGGAAAATAACCACAATGGCCGCGCTTTCAACGCATCATATATGTGATTAGATGCATAGATAACCAATATCCTAAAATATTCCCCGCTATTTCTAGACCTCGCAGCTTCCTCGTAAAGAAGCATTGACCAAGTATTTTGCTCTGTTATATAAAGTTAAATAACTAAGGGATCCAATCCCAAATGGCTTTTGTCATATGTACATTGTCAAAAATGCGACATGGAAATTAGTAAATAATTGAATATGATTATATCGTGCGCGTAAAATCATATTTCATATTGTTATAATTATTGCTATGTTACAATATCACACTGAGAAAAGAGTTTATTTGTACGCACCAGGATTCGTTAACAGTTACCAAACGGTAAAGTTGGATATGGTGAAAGAAATATTCCGTTAGAGTCAACAAATCGTTTATTTGAACCTCTGAATTGGCACAAATAATTATTTATTAACAGTTAATAAAAATACATTTGAATGAAATCTTCCTCTATTAGGGTCTGAGGAACATCATGTTAACAAAACATAGCATTGGTATTAATTAAAAAATTCTTATTAATAGCCATTGTAATAATATGTAATATATAATGTAAAGAGAATATTTCATAGATTGAGAGAACTGTACATGTATTTGTGTATGTATCGTCAGATCGATATCTTTGAACACAGAGGTTAAACACAGCTATTGTAAACACTTATATTAATTAATATATTATATACTTACGTTTTAAGGGTTGCCTCGACTCTACATGCAGACCCCACGAAACAAGAAGATCATTAAGGTTGTCCCGATAATCCTAATAAATTCTAACTTTACATGTGATTCTAGCCACTCACTCGCATTGAAAGCTACAAGTGTGGCATAATGGCGGAGTCCGCGCAATACCGACCTTATCCGCTGAAGGACGATGATTGACAATAAACATAATAATCATGCCAAATGGACAGTATTTATCTCAATTATAGATTTGGTAACTATTAACAAATCTGTTAACTATCGACCAATCGATAATTGAGTCGAGAATTCGGTCCTCGAACGGTGATTCGATAACTATTAACAAATCTGTATTAGCGTTAATTCGAAATTTATTAATTGCTAACAAATATCTCTTTGCTTTGCCGAGACAAGAATTATGTCAAATATATATTTCATAATTATTAACAAATTTTAAGTCGTTTCAACTATATTAAATCTTGTTGCCGGAAATCGTTCTTTATTGGTAAAAAAACATCGAATGAGTTACGAGAAACACATTTATCAAATAAATTCTTCGTTTAAGGAAAGTGCTTTCGGTATATGATTTTATTATGAGAATACTAATATTTATTAATTGTTAATATATTTTGTAATACTTAAGAAATATTTTAGATAACAGGATAACTAAATGTATTTAGTTATAGTGAATAAAGTGCTTTTCTCAGTGCATTATTTTCAATTAATGTTAATTATATAATATAAATATGATCATTAATTTTACATTGATTTGGCTAATACACTTGTATTATTTTAAATAACGCAATATATTAGTACACAATAGGTATAAAATGTTATATTATATTTATTCTTTTCTTTCTTCATACTATTACATTTTTTAATTCTTTAATACGAGGGAAATTTATGAAACAATTTAATGAGGGTGTCAACATGGAGATTCCGGAAGAGAAAAAAGTATTTTAATAAAATATCGACAATTTATATTATTCTTCTAAAGCACGAATGCTTGTAACATGAAATTAACATTGGATAAGCAACGAGAAATGACACTTTAACGGTAACTTTGAACAGTTCATTGCAACGTATTAAAATGATATCTGAAAGCTTTTTATTTTATCTTAGTGATACCGACATGATTTTTTCTGCAAAAAATATAATTGTTGGAAGAACCATACTTTATAGCAATTAATGAATGGTTAACAAAACAATGATTTAAAAACCATTTTAAATCCCTATTCACTGCGACGATCCTCTCTTACTATTTTTCGTGCATGTGATATTACAGTCTTATGAGCGTTGCGTCGGCATGTCGCGAGATGCTCGGCCACCCAGAGAATTCTGCAACAAAATCGTCGGTGTTAACTTTGTTTTTTTTTTTTTTAAGTTTACCGTCAAAAAGTACGAGGTGCTTCCTGAAAATTATATGGCAATTCCCGAATGCGCGGTGCTCGTTTACCCAAACGTCAAATTACCGAGATTGCGGACTAGCGGGACAGCTCTCGCTTCGTTATGTATCTGGTGCTGCCATCGTCGGATGGTATATAGACTCCGAAGCTTTCATAGGGAGTTGATTTTTATTCGTGACGATCGGGGGGTCCGAGACCCGTCGATTCTCGTTGCGTGTTTTTTTTATGTTTAAATGCCAAGGATGGTGTCGAAGCTGCCAAGAGGAAAGGAGTAAAGATGAAGGCAGGAAGGCGCGGCAAAACGGCAGAAACGTATGTTGGGGGGCGGGGGGCGCCCGGGGTGGCGCGATCAGAACCTATAGGTGCCCGGAGATGCTCATAAATCTTGTCCTAACGCACGCGGTTTATTACTCGTAATCAAGCCGCCATGAATTTTGCTGAAATCACCTACGTTATAGCGAGGTGGCTGGGCCTGCGTGTTGTCTGCCTTCTACTTACGCCCGCCTCCCTTGCACACTCTTGAGAAACTTGCGGCGGCAACCCGACACGAAGCCCGAGCGCAGTCCATGCTCTCTGCGCATCAACCCCTCTAGATTCGTGGGACAACGCTCTTTGACTCGCTGGGTCGATCGCCGCCGACACTTTTGCTTTATTCTATTTTTCCTTTGAGACCTTCTTCAGCTTTTTCTTCGATCGTTCTCTGTACTTTTCCTTCTGGCACGAACCATTTCGCTATAGATGAGTTGCAACTATTTCCTATAGCAGTTTTATTAACGCCTGACACAAATCATTCTTGCCATTAGATACCTATACTTTCTTACATGGCGAGCGGTGATTGATAGTAAAATTAAAGTCCTGGTCTATTAAGGGGGTCAAGTGATATAAAAAAGATTTTTAAATACTCATTTTCTCTCTGGGGACTTATCAGTAAATATTGTTATCATCATTTAGATTCTGTACGTCTATCATTGGCCAATTTTACAATGGAAATTACCGAAGTCGTACTCATGATACGAGTATGGGATCGATCGAGAATACGCCGAATATTAACTTGGTGAATTATCCATTACGCCCACCAGGTTAGAATTCTAAATCTTCTCGGTTCACACCCGGGTCGTGATGAAATTTTTTAAAGGTTCTTTGAGTTAAAACTTCGTCGATTACGATTGGTTTATTAATTGATTCATCAATTAAAATCATTTGCAAGATTTCGTACTCTAAAGATTTTTAATTATGCTTCTCGTTGCCGCGCTTTGTTGCCTCACAACCCAAGTTGGAAGACTCGGCAAATAGCTGTAACTCAAGTCTCACCAACGGCCAATTGGAGAACGTTTAAAACGATGTTCAGCTTTGATTCTATAGAACAATTCATTTTTTCGGGAAGGTTTTTTGAATTCAAAAAAATCAATCATTGTTCAGTAAAGGGGTTTTATTTATTTATTTATTTTCCTTTTGAGGTCTGATCCTCTTCGGAATTCCGGTTTAGTGATAAATATTTCGATCGTTGACTGCTGCACTTTGACCTTCTTTCTCTCGACCTTGGTTATACACATGTAGCAGTATTATAGCGATGCGTGCTCCAGATACCGCGAACGGTTTGTCTCGGCTGAACGAGAAAACGATGATAACGTATGTAGCAGTGCTACTGCTGTGCAAAACTTCCAAAGCCAACGGCACTTACGCAACCGTACACCACGACGCCGCGTCGGCGTAGAGTTTGCTCGCAAGAGGGTATTTAATAATCCACGATGATAAATCGCGGCCCGTTAACTCGAGCGCCCCAGGTACAAAGGAGCCGGCGAGGCACTTCGAGACTCCCTCTCGCCTAATCGACCACCGTCTCCACCAACGATAACCGATTTCTCTATGGGTGTCTCTTTCTCTCACTTGCACGTTTCGCCGTAATGCTAAATGCTCGTTTCTACTTAGTCGGCGGTGAACGAGCAGCGACTTATAGCGTTTATAGTACCGAGCATTACTTTATTTTGTTATGGTCATCGACTTGGTCACATACGGTGTTGATGGAAATTTACATCCTGAAGAAAATGTCAATTAACAACTGACAATTTTTAGTAACATTATTTCGCATTGATACTGAGTGATTTTTCATTTTTTAAATTGTTTTATTAAATGTGACAAACCCGTCGCTTTGGTAACACCGCCGGTTAATCTTTTCGAAAGCTGAACGAAAATATGTATAAATTTTGAAACACTTGCGCAAATTCTTCTACATTTTTATCAATACATCGCTTCTAATGTCGACCCAGGTTTAGAATATATATTTTAGCATAGATAACTTCTCTTCAATGTTCATTTATCTCAAGTTTTTTAGGAACGATTTAAACTACTTAGCACCGATTCAACTAGTAAGTACAGTTACAGCCTTCTTTAATCTGTTTAAAATCATCGTTACTCACTCATAGGTACAATAGTCTTCCGTTAAGTGCACACTAGCTAAAGGCGCACCTATGCTCCTTCCCTTGACCTGTTGCATGTAACGTTTCCTTGCCAATAGTACAACGCTCGGCTGTTGGAGCGCTTCAGAGCTTGGTTACCACTAAACACATAGCACTATCTTTGTTGCAATCACATCGATGAACTGATTTCCGTTCCCCACTTCCGAGAGAATCGCGCGTTACGGTCCTTGCTGAGTTCTACCGAACTTTGCCGAGCCTTGCTAGCCCAGTGAGTGGTGGTAGTTCCATCAGTGTTTCATCTCCTATAGTCATGTAGGCGCACTCTTAGCTGGCGGCTACTGTACGTATAATGACACCAAAAACACACTTTCAAGAAGTCACAATAATTTTAACAAAAAGTAATACGATTGGTAAAAAGAATTACCACGTATTGGATGATGTAACGTTGCTTCTGTACACTGAAAGAAATATTTAAAAGTGTCAATGGCAGTGAAGAAACTAATAAAATGATCATGGCAACTACTAAAAGTGGCAAAAGTTCAATTGTCGTCCACGCGCTTAATTTTATAGTTACAGAAACTACCTTCAATTACTACGACTATAAATAAAGTGCATGCAGCTATAGAACTAGTTGAATTGGCTAATAATTAATAGTTGTAACTCAACAGTTATTGGAATTACCGCGATTTCTCAGAGTATTAGGAATGTCCACTAAGAAGGTAAATGCTCTTAAATTATAACTTAAATTCTACGCGTTACATTAAGTCTCTTTAACATAATACTGGCACCAAAATTCAAGAGAATTCTTCATCCGTCTTATCGGCATTAATTTTGTTCATCTTCAGTTCTCTCGGTCCTCGATCGCCGCTTCTGGCTGTTCGTCGTTGCCCTCGCCCTCCCAGACTTCGCTTCGTCGGCGTTGCATGCATCGCCGCCGCCCGATGGTCATTATTTTTACGAGCGATCACACCGCTCATTATCTTTAAGAGTCGCGTTACACCGACGGCCGTTACTCGTTATACAGAGGGATCAGTTGCAGATATACATGGACGCGAAACCTACAGGGCGATCACTTTGCTTCTCTTGAAAAATCAGGTCTCGAAAATGATACCGAGTTCCAGGATCGACGCCAGGATTAAAACTATGTATGAATCCCTCGTTTGTATAATTATAATTGCCGGTTTAAAGATAGTCTCTGCCTTGATAGGCAGAGGTGCGATAAAAACACATATTTTTAATGCGTATAAATATGTGGGACCAAATCCAAGTCTACGCCAAATTGATTTCGCTGTAACAGTTTTGTTTCAAATTATTGTCTATCGGTATGTTGTAGAAAATAAAAACAAAAATGCTCCAAAACAACTTTAACAATGATTGTAAAATACAAAAGTTGTATGAGCCACCACTTGACTTACGTTGCCAATATTTTACAAAAATGCATTAAGAATGCATATTTGATGTATGCATTGAAAATGAATATATATCAAACCGTAACGTTAAACGAAATACATGCGAAATAAAACAATTTCTCACAGTCTCACATATATATGTGAAATTTTGGATGAGTAAGTTACGTAAGATGTAAGAGATGTGCGTAGTTGAGGTCGTTAATAGTTTGATACCGATTTTCATGTTGCACCTAAGGGCGATTTGACGTAGAACGTTCCACAAATGTATATGATATATGAAAATAAATACAGAAAGTTGCATCTGATAGCAAGTTGAAACGAACGTCACTCGAATCAGGCACGAAGGTTTAATCCATATTCGTGCATACATCCTCACGCACTCGATAGGCGCACTGGTATATGAATTAATTAAATTATTATTACTGTACTTACACGTACCCGATGTCAAGCGGTATAATTGACAGCATCGTCGCACGAAGTTGCAAAGCACATGAGAAGGATTGAAGGTATAGTGTGTATACGAGACTGGTTTCTCGTTGGTGCCAGTAGGTTATAAGCGTCAGTCAACCGTCCTGTGAATCCTCTAATTAAACACGTGAAAATTTATATATTCTTCGTGAGGTGTAACGTCAAACGTACATAATACCCAAGGAATCGAATGAGCCTTCGTAAATTCATCAAAGGCTTCATGTGTATATCTTCGAGAAGGGAGAAAGAGGGTGAGACGCGACAGAGGCTTCTGGTTTCTCTAATGGACCGAGCGCGGCAATTAAATTACAGGCGCTCGCACGACATACGTCGGTTATATTTAATTAATAACGACTCGTCACCGCGGCGAGATATCCGTGACATTTAAATTCTGATAGAAAATCGAACTCTGGTGATAAAATGTTAGACGTCCGTCTGTCATGAACTTGGATAAATATTAAAATAGAGAGACTCGCGTTTGAGTGAAGTATTTATAATTAACAATGAATATAGTGATTAACGATAATACCATAAATTTATCGAGAGATAAAACGTTGCATTGGGGATGCAATTCAATTACAGGTGTCCATCGAAGTGTGTATCTCTTGAACGTATATAGTACGTGTCAGTGGTCATCGCTTAATTAATAACGTCGTCACTCTCTTTCTCCGAGTCTCAACAGCATCAGCTGTGAGAAATTGAGCTCGAGCGTGCGCAACCGAGTTACGAGTCTCGGTGAGCTCACGAAGATACGTCACTCCAACAGCGAGTTCTCCAATTAATCGCTCGGATACTCGTAATTAATCAAGCTCGAAGGTCGAGGGATGATTAAAAGTTACGTACCTCCGCAATTTTTTTCTTCATTACTATTGTTTTTTAATATCGTGTCTGCGTTCCTCCCTTACCGAATTCTTTGGCTGTCATTAAAAAATCTCTTTTTTCTTTTGTCGATAATAGAAAAAACGAACCCAAGATTCGATGTGTCACGAACACGAAACAATAATCATCGGTTATAGATCCCGCATTAAATTGCAGTAAACTCGTCGCACTTATAGTGCCACTCGTATCACACGGTAATTATAATAATACTCTTGGCGTTTGAACTCGGTACGTGCACTTTTTCATTTCTCACTTAGCCGACGGTACAAACCTTCTTGCTCCCACTCTCTCTCAGGGTCTGAACACCGATTACGCTGAAATGTCTTATTTTTTGCGTCCGCATGTTCGCGAAACGACACAAGCGTGCATTAGATATAATTGTCGGTTGTGACGCGTAATCTCGTCCTATTTACTCGAATTATATATTTTTCTTTTCTGCTGTTTCTTACATACGTTTATAGTTTGAGTTGTAAAGCTCTTACTCCAGAAGATTTGAATCATTCAATGTGTTGGGACATAGAGAATTTTGTCATCGTTACTAATTTGACTACTTGGCGCAGATACAAAAAGAAAAAACGGTAGCAACATGTACCGCTTGAAGCGATTTCTTGCTACATAAAAACAGAACATTGTTACTGTAATGAAATAGGTTATTATCGTAAGAAAATACTTTGTTATAGCAACAAAACGGCTTAGTTATGCAATTAGATACACCAATATATATATTTTTTCAATCCTTTAATCACTTGCTCTAAGAGCAGGCGTAGGTTGTTCCAGTAGTGAATTGAATCGCTGCAGTAATAAATAAATAGCGAGTCAACAACGTTACTCACTGAAGAATTATGGTGAAATATCTCTAGAAGTTTTAGTATTGAGTAGGAATTTTGTATCAATAGGGACGTAACGCTATTTGACTTTTTCCGATTTCACTGAATATCCAATAGAGAACGATTTTGTTGGATACGTAAATATTTGTTGATATTGGAACAGCAAATGCGTTTGTTGCAACAAAAGGTTTGCTAGCCTAGCAAAATTTATTTTATTATAACAAAACTGTTCTCTCCGTGATGCTGCTAAAGGTAGTTTCACATGAACAAAAGTTTTGTTACTTGAAGAATATACATTGCTCCTGCATACAAATTTTTACGCTGTCTGTACATGTGATTTCCATACGGTAATAAGGTAAAATACATTTTGTTAGAGTAACAAAATAATTTTTCTTCTTGTACCAGATTACCGAGAACTCTTATACCGTTACTGTAAAAAAAAAAGAAGGATGCATTGAAAGCTGAGTTAGGCACGATCGAATGAATGCTGAGACGTCTTGCGGAAAGAACGTCGAAAGAGAAGGCAGAAAAATATAAAAGAAAAAAAAATATCGATGCGGTACCGTACGTGTGGCAACCGGCACGTGAGTCTTCGGGCGCTCGATCGTCAGTGCTAGAAAGCTCTTGAGACGCCCGCGATCGACGAGTCACGAAGTCCGAACGTTTCCGTGGCGGTTCCGGCGACGTGACGGCCTCCTCCTCTCGCCTTATCCTCGCTTTATTTTCTTCCACCTTTGCACTCGTAGAGCTTACGTGTTCGTACGTTAACGGTATATATATATTGAATTCGAATCGATCTATTCTGTTTTAACGTGACATCTTTAAATCTTTATTGCTTATGCACGCGAAATTCTCAAAAGAATAACAAATATTTTGTCACACATGTAGTCGATAACAAATCGATATTATTATTCCAATTAATATTGCATTCGAATTTTTTATAATTTATTTGTACTTGAGTAAGTGGATACCGTGGTAAGTTTATTGAAAAAGAAATTAAGATTTAATAATAAAATGTTAGTTTCATTATAATTCAGTTGTATCGTTGTATCGTTATATCACCGAGGTTAAATCATGGGTGATTTATTGTATTCCTTTTTTTTTTACTTATTTGTAACTAAACAAAATATTTTTTTTCTTCAAAAATTCAATTAATTTTTTCAAAAATATTTGTTCAACTGTATGGAGTTCTGCTTTTACGAGTCCCATCTTCCCCTTCATTGCATCCGCAACTGACTTACATCCTTACTGTATGGCACTCGCATGTCGGCACAGTAAAACTGTGTGAAAACATAGTTCAGTCGGCCCTTGTGGTGTTTCTACAGGGGATCGTCAGTCAACGGAAAAATGATCTTCCGCTTCATGGATCGAAGCGCCAGCCAGCGCATGGCTATGCAGTCACTCGAGTCAGGGCAGCATGTAATGCTGCTGAACTTCGAGGTCTGCCGCGTCTACTGCGCACTTATTATCATCGGTGAGGATACAGTTATTATTTAAGAAAAAAATTAAGGACATCATCACGAATCATCATATTTCAGTGATTTCTCGAAATAGTCATGAATTTTCATATCAATGGAAAGATGTAAAAATGTCAACACTAAACGGACGGACTTCATTTTAGACGTTACCAATTTTTTTATGCCAACTATTTTGACCACTCTATGCTCAAGTAAAGTAACAAGTCCCTGCATCAACCAGCTTCGATCTCCCCTATCAGAGAATGTCAAGAACAAAATATGAAATAATTTAAAAAATGGACCTAATACTCTAGCCAACATTTCTAAGCCAACGTCTAAGAACGTTCCGTCAACGTTCTCAGCGATAGTGAGCACACTGATACGAAAGTCATATAGTTTTCTATGCCTTTTCCGTGACTCGGGTATTGCGGCAGCGTCGCGTCGTTGCTTTTTGCGAGGCGAGAGAGAAAAATCGTGGGAAAGTATGTCTTACCCTCTGTGTTGCCAGTGCTGTGCCGCAAGTAATTCTCGGTGACCCGCATCACACGTGTTGCGCACCTTCTTGTCGGCTACTGGCGCACGCATGAGCATCAACAACGGCGGCTATTCTCTCGAAAGAGCGGGTGGCCAAGAATCGCGGCGAGAGAGTTGTTTCGCCGTTCTGTTGATGCTGTTGCGGGGGACGTACATACTTTAAGAGGAATCTTATGCTTCGTTCGCGTCTCATGATTGCGCGTCTCCACGCCGGAGGCGGCGGTACTCGTCGCCAACATCGTCGTCGCACACGGTAGAAGTAAACGCACGGGAAGCTACGAGGACCGAAGTATCGATAAGATCGGAAAGCGGCAAACGACGAACGACCAGCGGGATCGATCGCCGCGATGTACGGGCGCGAGAGACTCTCGCCAAACGATTGATGGATCTCTCGCGTCGACGTTTTCGTAGTTGACCGAGCTGTAACCACTGATGCTGCCGACGAGTTCACCTTTCGCAACCTGTATATATACTGTCGTAGTGTACATACATTGACAGAACGTAATGTCACTGATTTAATCACCAATTCAAACTGCAGCTGGTCAGCAACCGATTTTTCTGTTCTTATTCATTTTTCTTCGTTTTATCGAAACACGATTGATATTGGAGATGCACGCTAATTCTAAGAAGTTCCGAAGGTTTTTTCAATATAAAACTGTGATCGTCAATCAAGCAGTAACGAGAGTTACAAGCGCTGTGACTTTCGTAACTTCGACACGCTCGCTGAAACCACGACGGGTAGGTGAAATTGCGCGACCACGATCTGCGGTATAGGATAGCCTCGAATTCTTACTATCTCATCTCCCTTTCTGTATCCCACGCAAAATGTGCACAACACATATACTGTAGTGTAACAGTATTTACCTGTTCGCATTAAATTTATTGATGTAGAGAATCTAGAATCCAGACTGGAACAACAAGGAGATTATAGTACTCATCGTGTCTCATCACATTTACAATTTTCATATCCCAGGTACCACCGTGCTGTTATAATCGTCTCCGCCTTGAAATATCGAGCATTATGCGGCTTTGCGAATATTTATTTTGTATAACTCGGGATTTAGGTGACTTGGGGACGACGCGGGCCACTCACCTTTGTGTGTTTGTGTTGTGCCGCGAAATCTGCGTGGTATAACTTAGGTTGCTGTTTGATTGTTAGCTGTATATTTCATGAGTCGGGTCAGAATTTTATTTAAATGCCCACATTTTACTAGGCTGTATTTTTTTATTTTGACACTCTAACGCCTTACTCGGCTAATCAATAAAATTGTCACTTAAAATGTTCAATTAATATCGCTGCTTATTCTATAGTTATTTGGTCAATAATTTTCGGTCATGTAGTCTCCCACTCTGCAATTGACCTTGTGCACACCCAGACCACTTTATTCAGTGCATTTTTTGAATGTACTGAATAGCGTGGAATGCGAGAATATAATTATATTTCACTGAGATGGCGTGACGACGAAATTTAACGATAATGCAGTCATATTTCGGGTTAAGTGTCTCACGAGTTATAATCACGCCAGCACAACTGGTGGTTATAATACAGTGTGCATGTGCCTCTCGTCCCAGTCCCAAATTCAGAATTAAAATAAAAATCTGTTATTGTCATGTCAACTCTTAGTCTGTTCACATATTTAAAATCGCGATATACTTGTCCTGATTCCTGATTGAATTCTGAAAATACGCTTGTCTATGCTGAATGACGATGGGATTCAGCTGTTGTGATGCTAATAACGGAACACCTAGCGCAAACGCTTCGCAGTTTTATTTACTTGAAGCCGACGTACCGCATGTGAGAAACAATCCGGCCGTGCGCCATCTAGAGGCGACGCGGTAACTGCAATTACGCTCGCAGAATCCGGCCTGTTTATTTATACCTATTTGTATTGCATCGTATTATTTATACCTAAACTTAATTTTCACGAGTAACATCACAAACTAAATATTATGAAAACTGCTATTAAATTTTTTTACTAGGTATACGTTGTTTGTTTTTCACATTTACTTATCTTTATTTGTATCGTGACCAACTTCTAGTTAAATTTAAAAATTGCTGTCGAAGCTAGATAGGTAATAATATTGATAATTTAATCGGCCTCATGTTTCGTCGCTAAGTATAATACATTTATATAACTATATAGCGTAAAAGTAGACCTCATTAATCGACGTCATATTTATCGTTAAAAGCGTCTTGTTAACACTGACGGTAACTCGACGAGTAAGAATTTATTCGAGTGCGCGCTCGTATCGTACAGCGACCAGCCGCCGTAGCAAGTATTTAGCTACGTACGTGTGTCCTCAGCTCCTGGCTGTGTAATCTCAGTACGGATCGTCTTATCTTTTACTCGAGAACGTTTTCTGTCGCTTCTGCTTCTGTAGTTCTCCTCCTCGACGTTGCTTTAAGTGTCGGTCTCTCGGACTCCGGGGGTAGCAGTAACGGCGGCGAAATTAATCGACGAGGATCTCCGAGCACGCGAGAAATCGCGCGCGAGTTCCGGCGCGTTGCTCTTTACGATTCCGAGTGAGCGAAAACGGTCAACGCGCGTGCGCTCGCACACAACCAACAAGGCAGGCAGATCGACGAGATCGGAGATAAACCTGCGCTCCGCTCGGACAGGAACATCTCCTCGTTTGTGCCGATCACGTCTGGACGTGACGCGTCCGCAAAACTCGACGACGAGCCGCGACGAGAGACTCAAAGGATTTCTCTCTCTCTCTCTCTCTCTCTCTCTCTCTCTCTCTCTTTCTCTCTCTGGTACTCTCTGTAAGATCAGCAAAAAAGACGCGTTGAAAGGCGCAAAACATCTCGGACCATCGAACGCGATGAACTAGCTTGCGTGTAACACTATTTTTGAATGACGTCTCGGGCGAATATTACGAAAGAAAAAGGGCGTCGTTCCTTATAAATTCGACGTGTGACCTTTGCAGGGTAAAAAGAAAATAAATTAAATGTGCATCGACACATGCGCTTACTAATTGACGTATTCGATAGATCGTCGAGCTTCTACCACAGAGAAGTTGGGCCTCCGTGACCCGTCAGGGAACACGCGTGGCACTTGGAGAAAGGAAGAAAAATAACAAAATAAAAAAAGAGAAAGAAGAACGAGATAAAAAGCGGGGGAGATTGAAATGAGAAGTTAAATGAGAAAGAGAGATCTTTAACTCATTAAGGAACTTGAGAATGCGCACGCCCAACTCGCTGCTCGACCTATCTTCCGTGATTAAAGAGACGCGAGGAGAGCTCTCAGCTCTCAACGCCGACAACTGCACGAACGAGGGCCAGCATTTAATTAGGAGCGACACACAGTGCAGCAGAACAAGAAGAACGTAACCAACTCCGACATTACAATATAACGTATGCCCTCAGAGTTTTGTGTTGTGCAAGTCGCGTAACAGAACTTTTTTTTCAAGGCGCGAATATAAAATCGGTTTTTGTTAACCTAAGTACCTATATTTATCATGATTTTGTACCGTTCAACCGGACTTGGCACTTCAAAATTATGGCACAAAATCACCTAATTACCATAAATTGACGAATAAAATTAAAAAATGTAAGTGCCTATGAAAAATCACGAAATCAAATTCCTTAACTCAAAATCTCTCTGAATAGTTATTAAGGAGATTTATCAAGTAGAGAGATTGTTGGATCGGGAACTAGAGATCGACGTCCTTTTGCTGCCATCAACTTTGAGGGCTATGATTACATTTAAATAAATCGAATATTCATAAACTAAGTATACATTCGATCGGACTTTCGTCATGCTACATTAATCGTTTGCATTTTGTTGTAGAATCATTTTTTTATCTCTCTACATTTTCTCCAGAATTATAACGAACGAAACGCACAATTTGCGCATACGCCATAAGACCGGAAGTTAAAAGAGTCTCATAAGACACTACATTTTGTATGAACGGTGCAGATGAAGATTCGTAAATAATTCACGTATACTTCAACAAAAGTTGAGAATACGTCATATAAAACTATTCAAATGTAAATTAACGTTAAGATTTTCTATATTTGGTTCTTTAATTCGCATACCGTTAAAAATCTGTCCTTGAAAATCAACAACTTCGCGGTGTTTATATGAGTCTGCAACGACAATACCAATGACCAATATTGAACAGGTGGTGTCAATTTGCTTTATAACCACAAAAAATTTGACACCTCTTACTTGAAAATAGACGAATAAAATTCAATAACATTAATGGATTTTATTCTGCGTCGATTGTAAAAAATTGATTAATTTTGTTCTAGTTATCCCGAACATAAATATTTTGAAAGTTTTTCGGTGGGAGTCGTATAATTATAACACATTCAATTTGCGTGAATTTAAAACTATGAAAAGTATTACTTTTAATACAAAATGTGTCAACATTTGTCAAAAGTACACACCAATCCCCTTTATAACGGTAAATTTTTTACTGTGCATAACCTTTTGTAACGTCCTAGCTTGAATATTTACTTCTGTCGTCTTTGGTTAATTCACATTCGCGTGATATTATTTATTGGTCGATTGGTTGATTTTTGTTGCCTACGAGATGGCCTCCGCAGATCGATCGAGAATCATCGATTGGTCGACCGAGACCAACTCAGCATTCATGTAGATAGCCAGTATTATATAGAAACGTGTCCAAGTTTTATTTTATGGAGTCTAAACCGTGGGCGAGTATATGCCGTCTCGCATACGGCATGCGCACTGTCCGGTTGGTTGGTTATATGCGTTTCCGCTTGCGCGCACGCCGCACGAGGACCCAGTGCGCGTCCGCTCTTTGCTCGCGAGGATTTATGCGAGCTCGAATCGTCCGTGGAATGTCGACGGCGCGTTCGCATAATCAACGAGATTTTTACGAGCTCTCCGCGCGACCAACAACACAACCAGCAGCAGAAACTCTCTCGACCGCAGTTAGTCATTACTGCGCGATCGAACCACGGATATAAGCTATCGAGAAACGATGAAAAATTATATCCGGTTTCGCTTTTGATATACTGCGTACTTAGTGCAACCCCTATTATGATTATTCGCATGCTATAGGGACACGTAAATTATTTACTTTTAATGTACGTTATCCTGTGGTAATAGTAGTATTAATACACAGTCGAAGATATTTGTAAAATAAATTAGATAAAAAATAAAACAACTTTTTAAGAATACATCAACATATAAGGGTGCACCAGCAAAATAAAAATTAATATTCCACTTGCAATTGCACCCTAAGTGGATCATTGTATCAATTTTAGTTTACAATATAATGTTATGGCATTTTCTATTCCATACGATACCATAACCATATATTTTAAGGCGTTGATCGGCCACGAAAATATAGCCCGTCATCCCGATCTGGGCGTGCACCGTATTGGATAAAAATATTTTCAACTGTTTAATGCACCTTTGAGTTAAAGTATGTGTTTTAAAGATTATTTTTTAAATATATTTTTTATTTGAAATTGCAAAATATTAGATTTTACATTTATTTCAAACCGTACAATAACTTGTATAACCTTTTTTTTTGTTTCGTTTATTAAAATTAGACATGTAACCTATTAGAAGGATATTATGGTATTTCAATATTTATTTTTCATAACAATTTGTGCTCCCGTTTACTATTCGAATCTAACAAAGATAGGAGCTACAAATACAAATTGGGACCGTTCATGTCGTCATATAAGTATCGCAGTAAATAAGGAGACCGTATATTACACATGAGGATCACGAAACTAACAACACACGTGAACCACACGATTAGCTCGACAAATCGTTTTCCATCCTCCTATATCGTGGGAGTAGAATGAGAAAAAATTATCCGTCGATGCGAGACGAACGATTAGATCAGTCTCTCTCTCTCTCTCTCTCTCTCTCTCATTCTCTCATTCTCTCTGTTAGCCACCAACGACGACTACGAGCTCGGAGCTCGCAGGATGTCACCGCATAATGTTACAGCACTGAAGGAAAGACTCCGCTTGCGACATTAAGATACCAATGACAATCTCAAGTTTGTTCACAATAGCATTGCCATCATTCGTTTCTGTATATGTTTTCATAATGACTGACAAGACGTGCAGCGATATACCGTTAGAATGTATTTACGAACTTTCAGGTAGTGTAAGCGTCCTTTAAGCTTGCTCACCAATCATACCGCATCAGAATCAGAACTCATAAGCGAATACCTTCGTTATCTTTTCTATCGCGTGCTACACCACAGCCAAAGGCACGAAGCTACGTTAGAACGTCGAGTCTGATAGTTTATGACAAATGTAATCTCCGACGTGACAGCTCAATCAGAGTGCGGTAGTCAACCGGTAACCTGACGGAGGCCACAACGATGTGGTGTTCTGTGTCTCGGTAGGGTAAACATCGACCCTGGCCCCATGATCCATAGCATCTTCGCATCTACAAACAAATTGTGAGCTGTACAAGACACTATTGGATCGATGGGGCAAGATAGGCTGCCCGTCATAAATAAATAAAACTCATTTTAATAATTTAGAAATTATATAATAGTTACAAAACTTTTTGATTATAAAATTATTTTTATTTAAGTTTTAATCCAACGACACTAACTCAAGGAAACGTGTACTCCTTGATAATAACTTGAGGGTATCTCCGTGTACGGAATTATTCCATATTTCTATGAATTTACATGCATCTTACACGCCGTAATCAGTTAATAAAGTACATGCTTGTTAAAGTCATTGACAAAAATACCAATAATGGCTTTTCGACATTTTTTAAACGACAAATCGTTAGTTATAAATAATTATTATGTGGTTTTTTTTTCATCTTAACCTTGTTTTCGGTAGTTTTTCCATTTTGTCCTGGTGTCACCTACATTATCACCGTTCACCCTTGATATCTTAATCTTCTTTCCACGAAGCACTTTTCCACTCATGAAGGCAATCTAAATGGGCTTGAGGCAGAGCGAATTTATATTAAGAAGCGAAGATTTTATTCATACGTCCTAGTTAGACCCCCTCCACCCTTTCTCATCGATATTTGTTTATCCCCCAATTCATCGAAATAAAGAACAACCCCCCCCCCCCCTCTAACGTATAGCGAGACTGTGGTTTATATTATGATCTATTCAACTAGATATTTTCTTTTCAACAATTTTTCACTACACTATTCCATCTGCGACGATACCATCTTCATCTCTGTCTCTCAATCATTTTTTTACCTCTTACTCCGCGTCGTATTATTTTTTAATTCTATTGGAGTGACTTCTACATCTGGTACATTTATTACATCTTAGATTTTTAATTGCACGACCTCTATCTGTAGACACCGTAAATAGTTATTCCAGATGATTATTTGAGATAAGACTAGAAATGAGTGCGTGCGGGTGTTTTGATGTCAGTGTCTCATGAAAGTCGTACGGCAGTCGGACCTCAATCACGATGGTCGGAGTTTTTGTAGTTGAAGTTTAATATTGAGAGCTCTCGATTTCTTGAATATATACGTCAGTTGTCACGCACCAATAATCGAGATCAGGCCGTGGGTACCTTCCACGTCGATTATTGTAACGGACGGCAAATTGTATTGAGTCATCGATAATATTCCATTGGCATTTAGTTTGATTTCATCTGGTTACATTTCATTTCTTTGAGCTGTAAGAATAATAATAAATAAATAATAACAATAATAAATAAGTTGCCGTGAACTTAGTGCCTTGCTCTTGAGATTATATTTGCCTCGGTATACCTACTTCTATCCACGGTGCTCGCAGACTCGTTATACGAGAATATAACTAGCTTACTCCCCCGAGAGTTTTGATGTAGCCGACGAGAGATCCGTAGATCGTTTCACATCGTGGATGTGCGCCTAACGGCTCTCGTTGCCTTAATCTTGCCGCTCTGCCGAGCAGATTTCATAGTTCGAACGAACGATTACGACGAGCGAACGTCACGATTCCCGGTCTGGTTCAAATTTGTTTTATCATTCTCTGTCTAATTCTATTTTTCACGTATATTATTAACAGTACTCAAGTTGAAAATTAAGACTTATTCTTCTCCTTTGAAGGATCTAGTTAAAATTATCGTATAACTTGAGAAAAACTGTTAACCATCAGCTAGTATGTAGTATTTGTGGTGGTTCCATCTGTCATCAACTGTAAGATTTTCCAATAATTTTCACCATATTTATGAAAATTATTTCTAATTATGTACACGATCAAAATTATCGTTAAATCTCACACTCGTTAACAGGTTGTTCTCACATAGTTACAATGACTATGGCAATTTTTTTTCAGATATATAGTAATTGTTACTAGATCCTTCTCTCCGTGTAAACAGGAGGAAATCGGCCTACTTCGAAATGTGCATCATTTCTACTTGCGATAACTGCGCATCTTTATTAATAAAAACTTTTTAATGCTAAATAGTTATTCAGAAATCACCAATTTTTCCATTCATCGGTTCTGGCCATGATATCTTTAACTATTTTGCCTATAAATTTTGACGATAAAATGCTATACATATATAAACCAAGCACTGACAAATTAAATTCGCTTTGAATTATTTCAAAAACATGGAAAATAGTTGAAAATCCGTGAGGCGGTCAAAACGTATACTTCACATGGTTCATTCTTGTGCGGATTAGTGTTTTAAATATGATTCTTATATTTATTCCTTTGCTTATCCAAATTTCGTAGAATTCATACAATAAAAAGTTATTCCGCGTTATATAATAAATTAAGACACGCTCATAGAAACGTATACTACAGAGATTAGGGAAGACTAGTGGGAGTCACCACAGCAACGCCAACAGCTCTCGTGCACATAGCGAATATCAGGTCCATCGGGACTAAATCAGGCTGATATTAGATTGAAAAAACGCAGCCGGGAAATAGTATTAAAAGCGCTTGACTTCTCTACTCAGCATGTTTTCGTTATTTTTGTACGTATCGATTGCAGAAAAAAACAGTTAAAAAGAAATGAGCAGTGTGTCAGAGAGAAGTCAAGAGTAAGAGAAAGAAGAGAGAGAGAGAGAGAGAGAGAGAGAGAGAGAGAGAGAGAGAGAGAGAGAGAGTAGTACCGTAGCTAATTATGCGTCGTACGAATCGAGATTTATCACCGGTGCGCTTTTCGTTCGAAACTCAAACCGGCTGCGAAACCCTCGATGCTTCTGTTGCTGCTAGTATTGCGTGCTGCTGCTGGCCCTGTCGCAGCTCGAAAGACACCAGACAAGAGCACCGGTGCCGATCGTGTGACTCTCACTCCGAGTAAGTATAGAGTCCAATATATACCTGAGAGATGCGAGAACCGAGACGAAGATCCACTCAGATAAACTGGTAATTCATTTTTGGAGGACTTATCGATTCATTTAATGTCTCGTGCAGCGTTTTAAAAACAAACCGATTAATTAAACAATTTTCTGTATTTTCGAAATTTTTCTAGTAAATTTTGTCTTCATCGCATCTCATCACAGAATAAGATGAGAATGAGAGAGAGAAAAGGAAAAGAATGTTGCCTGCCGGCTCGACGCGCCACGTTCAAACGAGATAAACAATCTCCCACGCCAGGATCGATGCTAATGAAGGACCTCGCGGCCCGCGGCGACGGAGACGACGGTGATGGTGAGGTATATACAGAGGGAAAGAGAAGGTTTCTCCTTGCGCGCGTGCACGAAGTTGCTCTCTCTCTCTTTCTCTCTTTCTCTCTCCTTCTCTTTATATATTTGTCTCGCTCCATCAAGTCTCAGGTTTTTACCTTGCCGGCGCTTCGATATACCACTCCATCTGAGACTTCCATCTCGTATACATTCGTCTCTCTTTTCTTCTCGCCCGCTGCGAGGCACTCGCGTGGGTGAACCAAAGGCGCGTGCCTCTCGCCCAGACACGCTTCGAGAGCGCAACATCACCACGACTCCGTGAATTTGGCGCCAGCGCAAGATCCGAGTATTACACGGGTTATAAGCTGATGGTTGTGTACGTCCCACTTTTTATAAAAACTCTTCCGTCATTAACCGCAATAACCAAAGGCAGTTCCGCCTTAAGGTTACACAAATTCACGAGTGTGAATAAATTATGCAATTCATTGAAGAGAATCTCAGTTTCACGTTTTATTGATAAATATGTAAATATCGTAAATTCGAGGCAGAGCTGTCGCGGATATCAGATTACGTACGCAAACTCAGATATATTTGATGACAGAATTAAAGACTCAGAGGAGAATATTAACACTTTCAAGATTTCTATACTTCGGGTTTAACCATTTTATTAAACTTCATCCATTGTTACCTGAACTTACGTTGTAACATGTCATAAATTGCGCCTATATACGATAAATAATATTACACAGTATACACTTTCACTTATTTGAACGCTATCACGTATTTAACGAAAGTTTACTCATCTATTTGATGAAGAGAGGATAAACCTTTACCCCAGTCCACGAAAAACTGGCATTCAGTTTGTGGCGCCCAAGCGAAAGTTTTGTAAGTGTGGAAGTTTTGTTATGTGAAGTAATGAATTAAAACAATGTTTTTCTATTGAACTTGTGGTACGCTTGAAGTCGGTGTCTGACGCTAAGAAATCCGTCATAGCTTATCCCTAAGGCTGTTGTGTTTGA
Source organism: Cylloceria caligata (assembly GCA_963942595.1). Lineage (NCBI taxonomy): Eukaryota > Metazoa > Arthropoda > Insecta > Hymenoptera > Ichneumonidae > Cylloceria > Cylloceria caligata. The sequence continues at coordinate 12,134,819 of OZ012705.1, read as the reverse complement.
TTTACCATTAGTTGGTTCCTGTAGTCCTATTTGCCTGAGAAGATTCGCATAACTTTTTCGGTCTCTTTCTTACTAAATTGTCATCGCATCGTATCATCAGAATATTTGAAAAACGATGGAACTTGGGACGACTTCGTGGAAGGTGTTCGTCCTGTGGAGAATGAAAAAGTTTTCGATTCGCGATGATTTTTACGGCGAAACGCCTTGCTCGGTGGAATTATTAATTAGCCCTTTCTTATCGCGTTCACCTCTTTGATTCGCGTCTTCAACATCTGCGCCCACTGCGGAAAGGACACTATAAAATTAGCAATTTTACTTTGACTTCTTGAGACTTCCGAGATCTCCTCTCGAACGCGTAAATATCCATTGTCTTCATCTCTCTCGATCGCCCAGAAAAGAGTCTTCTTTCGTTCTGCGATGAAGAGGGCGAAGAACGAATCGTAAAATTTTAAAGCTTCCCTCGGGTGGCTCAGCTCAGATGTTGGAATCGAGAGATGATGGCGACACGAGAATTCAGCGTCGTTAGGAAACGTTCGTGAATGTTTCTTGTCTGTTCTGCTGGTCGCTGATGTCTTCGATTCCATCGCCGCCCGCTTAAATCACCAGAATGCAATAACGCACGAGCACAGTTTGTCATTTTTCTTTCGTCCATCGCTTATACGACATACGATTTCATTGGAAACGAAATCGTAACCCAAAAACTATTATCAACTTCAACGTTCCTCCACGAAAGCCGTTCATGCCAGAAAAATTATTTCATTCGCTGTAGCAGTTTCGAGATAATTGAAAAAAAAATGTTTAAACCAATCTCTAGACTACATTCTATGCGAAGCCTGAAAAAAAAAACAGCAGAGACAAATTGCTCTAAAAATTGAATCTTATTTCAGTATTACGGTGAGTATTACGAAGGGTAATCTCTGTAATGCTTACTGGATGATCTCTGGATGCATCTGAGATACGCGCAACCTACTTTGTGCACGCAAAAGTGGACTCCCGCACGCGTTAACGCGGCTCTCACGCCTCCGCACGTGACGTCACACCTGGCTCTGTACATCGGCGGAGGATGAGGAAGAAAGATAAGTTAAGGAGAGAAACACAGGAGAAGAAAAGATTGAGTTTGCCCTGGGGAAAGGAAAAAAAAAGTGAAATAACGGGGAGGACGTGCAGAGAAGAATGAGAAGAACAGAAGAAAGAAGAAGAACCAGAAAAAATGACCTGGACCGGTCCTAGCGAGCCAGGTCAACAGCACAAGCAGCCCGAATATCCTTCTCCCCATAAAAGTGCGTTCTTCTGCTGCAGAAATTCGAGTCTGCAATTTCGAGCTCTGTTCTGTCCACCTTACCGCGTCTTCTTCCTGCAAAGTCCTTGTAAACCTCACGCAATAAATCTAAAACGATAAGACGCGATAAGTACGCAGCAGGAAAGTGCAAATCTGCACGTTTCTCGTCGCCCTCAATTTTTCGCCAATCGCCTATCGCGATCACGTTGTAACAAGACGTATTTGCTTAATCTTTCGATGGATACGTCAAAATGTAGGATGCAATTTTTATTTCAATTCAATGCACGTAAATGATGATTACGAAATGTCCATTAATAAAAATGATGACGTAATCAAATTTTTTTAATATGATATAATTTAATAAGATTATTTCGAACATACCGTACAACTATCAATCATTTTTTTTTCAAATATTTTTATTGAGCCAAAAATATAGTTGACAGCAACAAAAAATATTATCTCTCGCTTGATTACTCAAAGTAAATTGCACATAGTCATGCACCCATCGAAGGGTTACTGTATGTTTGAACTTTCGAGGGTACTAGATCATGTGAAGAATTGCAAAAGGAGGAGACAAACTCGAGAGGAGCAGGTCTAGAAGGACCGTTTCTGTTAAACACGACCGAGGAGATACGGTGTAGATATTATACCGGTAGCAGGCGATTAGCAAGTTGTTGCGTGGCCCCGCCGCGTCATCTCACGGTTGGCTAGTCGCGGGAGCACAACAAGTGAGACAGACGAAAAAGGTAGAGAGGGAATGAACGAGGAAGAGAGAGGTTGTAGTGAGATACTAGTAGTTATAGGCAGAACCGTGCATACTATACAGAGAGAATGACAACACAGTCGCGCCCGGGTGCTGCCGTTGGACACGCGACCCACGCAGCCTGGCGCGCGACTTACCTTCTCCTTTTCTTCCTCTCACTTAGTCTCCGGACTTCTCTTCTCGGCCACTCGGTAACGATGAAGCTTTGCATTTATTCTCTTTTCCTTCTTTCTCTCGTTTATCGTGCGCACTCTGCATCACGCGGATAATACGCTGACTCGGTAGTTTCCACGTGGTCGAGAGTAACATCCACGCTCTCGCTGTCACTCTTAATGAAAGGCCGCTAGCTGCAACGAGGTGCCGAAGAGCGAGAGAACGTCAAAAAAGACAGAAAATGTTTTGCGGTGCGCAACGAGAACCGAGAGACGGAAATAAGATACGACACAGCTGATACGCCTTCGCGTCCGCCGCACCGATTACACCCGGCTATAAGGTGCACACACGAGCCCAGATTGCGGGGCCCGAGCGAATGGGTGAGCGAACAAGAACCTCGCGTCATGGTGGTATTGGTGGTGGTGGTAGTAGTGATGATGATGATGATGACGATGATGTCATTTCTATAACTACAAGCTGACGCCGAGTACAGGTCGCGGAGGGGTAACGTTCGCGCAATTAATCTCGCTACTTATTATTTATTACGTTCGTAGCAACATCTTGGGCAAGATGATCTGAAAAATCGATATACCGTGTCGATCGAGAATAACAGTCAAGTCTATGAATAATTGCAATTCAAGTATTTTTCTATTTTTTACGCTGAAAATTGCAGATGTTATTATGACATGTATACATGATTTTTAAACATTTAAAAGGATATCTTGCTGCATGGACGCTGATAAATGCAATCATAAAGCTGCGACGTTTTATATCGGTTTGATAAAGATCCTAATACTGGAGGATTTATAATAAGTTGGAATAAGAAAATCTAAATTGACCCTCAAGATTTAACGTGATGTGCTCCACCACGATCCCCAACAATGGCGTTATCTCACTGGCACTCCTCGCGACTCATTCGGTGTAGAACATTAACTTTACACGATGTACTACCTCTTGGTCGGTAAAATTGTTTTGCGAATTTCTCTCCCACGATCGATCTTTCGGATAAATGAGGATAACGGTAAATTGCGTCACACAATTGTACAGTTCACCGTTCGTGTGTTTTATCCGAAGGATCAATCGTGAAGGAGAAATTCACGATGATAATATTCTGCTATCTCTATCGCGTATGATGATCTGAGATAGACAAACGACGTATAGCACATCACTTTAAGATAAATCATGAGTTTGTTATTCTAATATTTTACTAAGGCCGGCTCGTACCCAACAGTCAGATGGCTTGAACTTGTACAAATATTACAGTTGATCTTGTCCCAAATCATGACTGTGACATAGTATACGATCATTTGATCTAATTTTAAAAAATGATAATAAATAATAAAATGTCATATTTGAAAGAATACAAAAACCACGCAAACATTTGTCTCATTCCGTTAACTTTCTACTTTTACATTAAACATTTTTCGTTAGAATACATCCAATTATCCACAAAATAACTGTCGCATATTAAAAACTGTTACTGTTTTGTTTTTTTTTTTTTTTTCTAGTTTACAGCAAAACGCCAGTTATTTTACTTACCCTTTACATTTAGCTGTCAGTTATAGAAAATTTATTTTTACCACACGTTCGTTAAGATGAAGGAATGAGAGAAACTGGTCAGAAAAACGATAAATAAATTTCTCGTCAGTCAGAAGATGCCGAAACTGTCGATTTCAACAACTTGGAAATAAACTAAAGTGAGTAACTCAAAGATAGAAGACTACATGAAAACATTAAAAAATTCTTTTCAATCAGGTTCAATGGTTCTGGAGTAGACTTTGAGTATTGGTTTTGAAACTACACATATATAAGGATTTTCGTTGAAGCATAAAATGCATAAGCATATTGTTTTTTCTGCAATCGGTAAAGCAACTATTTATTCTCCTTTTAAAACTGTCGTAAACAATTTAAGAACCGCTAATGAACATGTAACGTGGACTATTTTTTTCTGCCACCTAATGCTATAACCTCCAGCACCCAAAGAAACGATCAGGTCTTAAGAGTACAATAATATTGAACGGTACGTTGGTTGCAACCGTGTTCCCTGTTGAAGGGATATTTGGGACTGTCTCGAGGGGAAAGAAGAGAAGGAATTTAGTATGTAGCGTATGTACAGAGCTGCCCGACTGGCCAAGCAGGTTTTTCACGAGTAGCATATAATCGTTCGTGTATGTATACTTTCACCGTGTTACGTGTGCTCTCGAGTCCTCGAGTACACGAAAAATCGTTACACCCAGTCGACGCTGTAGAAGATACAGAAAATACGATATACCGGAGGGAATAAATGTTGGTCGCATCGTCAGAGGTGCCCGGACCAACCCTTTGCAACCTCTGACCCACCTTGTTTATCCAAAGACACTTGAGAATGACGAAGTAAGACCGCGCGACCCCTAATACCGCCTGCGAGTCGTGTCGACTCACTCCTGGTCCGCCCACAACTGAGAGCTGTCTCAGCTAACGTGGTCAGCCCTCTTTCGCATAATTCACGGCTGATTTTATTGAGGAAGTTCCTGACGAAGAGACGAACTCCTTGGATGAGTCGTAGAGCAAAAAATTGGAGTAAGAGCTGTGAAAAATAGCAGAGCTGAGAATGAACGAAGCTAGACATTTTATGTAACTTCTTGTATATTTCATAAAGCTTATTTTATGATATTTATTTCATTTATTCCATAAAATTTATTTTATGAAACTCAACAAAGGTAAATTCTAATACTGCGGATAACTTTTGAGCCTGGGCTATGCTCAGAGAATAGCGTGGCTGCCGGACGCTGTGCTCTGAATTATACTAATAAGTGCGCATAGTACATCTGTGCTGTAGGAATAGTGAAATTATCAATCAAACGATAATTCTATTCATTTATCGATACAATGGGTCATGAACCTCTTCTGCCATCACCGTGGATAGTCAAATTAGATTGAAGAACGGTCGTTGAAAATTGTGAAAATTTAATATGTTGGCTTATGTTTAGTTTCTCAATTGGAAAGTTTAACGAGATGTAGCACTGACAATAAAATCTGATTGACAAGAGTGTAAAATGTCGTCGATTTTGCAATCCTACCAGTAGAACTCACACGTATAACGGCTAAGTTCAGTCACTTAAAACTTACATAGTTTCATTCGAGATAAATAATGGTAGCGCAATCTTGCACGCAATGTGCCGTGGCGTCGAATATGTAGAGGGCTCTTCAAAAGTGGATAACATCATTCTTTATTTACTTACAGTGTTCGTTAATTATTTAAAATAACCCTTAATGCCACCTCCAAGTTGAGTAAAAATATTATGAAATAACAGTTAATTCACGTACGTCGCGTTGAATATAATTTTCACAATTTTCACTTCAATGTGACTTCTAACGTCATCATAAGGTATTCGAAAAGTCTAAATTTCAATTCAGCTAAGGCAACGATCATGGTTAGCCGGTCAGCTTCATCTGAAACGTTCGGCGTACTGAGAACCAAAGGGAAGAAACGAAGCGAGTATTGAATTCATCGGAAGGCGTGCTAACTCTGAACGAGATATACGGAGCTTGAGGTCGAAGGTTAAGTGGCCCGAGGACCTCGGGTCCGAGACTCCTTCTCTAGTATATATAAACGGGCCGCGTATATCTCGGACCCGTGTCCCGTCCCCTTCGTCTTCCTTTAACTGAGTCCCTGTTACGTTTTCCAGGTGCGTATACCGCTGTGTGTACCTGCGCAACTCTCGAGAGCGCTTTAGCTACACTGTATAAATATATTTGTGTGTATATTCCTCATGGTGGATTTGTATGTTTGCGTGTATGGTGGCGCGCGTCACGTGTGGGTGTCGGTGAGCCCAAGGACCCCGGCAGCAACTGGTCACGCGTGGTGATGCCCACGTACCCACCGGGTACCCACTTCTCTCTCTCCCCTCGGCGTCTTTCCCTCTCGTTCCTCAGGTTCTTCCACACTGAAGACTCTGAAAGAATAACCTGGAGAGGGAACACAGGCCTCGTAAGCGCAATTTATAATCATACGAGTTCAATGTAACGTGTGGGATGTTCACGGGAACAAAGGTGCACACCCTACGTCCATTCAGCGATACCTCTCACTTCTTTCCATTACACTTGCTTTTCGAGACTTTTGATCATCGCTAATTGCCGTTACTGAGATTTCTTTTATCCAGATATAAAGCTTTTTTCAATATGTAAATATATTGCGAAGAAGAAAGCTTGGTAAAATCGACTAAACCTGTAATGGATTACGAAGATTTACATTTTTTTGCAATTAAATCAATATTAGCTTAAAAGATCGACTCCCGGGAAGATTCCGACAGCATATCGGATGTAAAAGGTTGTTAACGGTTTTTTTATAAATTAATTTGAGGTCCAAACCCACCGAAGAAAAATGCGTGACAAGTTTCAATTTTCAACATTTACTTAAGTAACGACATCAAAATTCCGGTTAGATCTTATAAATCGTGGAACATGGAGGGTCACTACGAAAATCAATATATTAGATATAATGAAGCTGAAACACTATACAGTATACGAAATAATTACAAACAGAATTGATAACTCCATTTGCAATCAAATGAATAAGCAGAAAAAGGAATATGTCGTGAACTTTGGGCTGTACCGCTAGGCCAGCTAACTCGATTCGAATGGTTAATGGCTAATGGAACATAGATCTGAATTACCTGGATTATAATCATGATCGATTATCGATTATTTTTAGTTAGATAGTTTGAAAAATTAGTAATTATCATTTTTTTAGTGTTAGTTTGTTTAATAAAATTCAATTTTTAAAACGTACAGTCATTCGATATGTTAGGTTATTTTTACGCAAACATGTTCCGGATGGTTCAAAATATGTTCCATAATGTTTAAAAACATTTTTAACACTGTATAGAACCTACAAGCTGTAGGATATAGCTAGGTTTAATCTGAATTGAGTATCTCTCTAGGTATTCTATGACACGGAATCGAAAAAATCGGTTTTGCCACAGCTAAATATTAGTCACGGCTAAGTATTCGCTATGACTATTATTTGGCCAGCTTAAGCGTGGTTAATTTTTGGCTGGCTTAAACGTAGCTAATTTTTGGCCGGCTTAACCGTTGCTAATGTTTGGCCGTTTAAGCTGGCGTAGCTGGCCAAATGGATGTTCCATTAGCCAGTTTAACCATTCCAGTCAGCTTCGCCTGTTTAACCGTTCAACCTTAACGGCATAAAACGGACTTATCACACCATCTAGCAGTGAGTCCAGTGATACAATTGTGTATACAGTGATACAACTGTTCCAACAAATATTGAATATCTTGTCAGAGACGAAGAGGATTTGAATAGTTCTTTAAGTAGAATGTTTCTGACAGCGTTTTAGGAAATTAGATGACGGACCAATGTCATTTTAGATTTTAATTACAAACGACTAAGAACTTACAGAGAACATAAGGAAAATCTGAACTTTGACTTCAGCCTCAATGAGGATCGTAGATCCGCCATCTTGTTATTTTATCCTCTATTGTCAATGTAATGGTTCGTTCTTCTTAACCATCCCGCATCGTATTAACAATGTTACTTTTTTTCTCGTCTCAAAGATAAGAATGCTGCTATTCATTGTGATGTACACGAAGAGTTAGTAAATTGAAAAAATGTTCAAACACCAACTGATCACTTCAGTAGCCTTCGATAAGCCTCGAACGACGTGCTACTTTTAATCGTACTTGATTCGTTCGTACATTCGATTCCCCGATTTTCTTTAATCCACGATTGACCGAGATGAGTTGGGAAGGTGGATGGGGAACATCGAGAAGCGGTTCTCTGGGGACATCGAGGAAGAGTCCCGGGACGATTGTACGTTCGGCGGTTCCCCGAAGAGCTCGAAGAAAAAACGAGAGAGAATCACGAAGAAGGATAGAACCCTGATAAAAGAGAGAAAGAAAGTTGGGAGAGAGTGAGTAAGCGAGGCAGAGGTACCTACCTACCATACCGTGGGCAACCGTCGTCTTGGCGAAGCCGTCGATCGCGCAGGGATAGAGGACTCTGAGGAGCAGGGGGGACGAAGGTACCCTGTACATGCCAACGACATTCCCGAAGTGCGGCGCAGTTTTTCGCGCGAGCTCTACCCTATACATTGCTGCTAATGTTGCGTGGCAGAGCTGACGAGTGACTCACGGAGGGTCTTCCACAGACACTTTCCAACCACATTCGTATCTTCCATTGCCTGGAATCGTTGAATTTTCGTTTACCCGAAGAATTCGAGGTCCTCGGACGCGGAAGAGCGATTGGAATAAATATACATATATATTAAGGAGGTGACCGGGGTCTTTTGACGTACATTTAACATTTTTATTTTGTTATGGTATCCTGAGTAAAACATTTCCAGCGTCACATTCGGCTCAGATTTAATTTTACTAAGGAAAATAGAGTTCCTGACAAAATCTAATTTTATCTAGTCGTAACGTTGAAGATTTTCTACGAAAAACGATAAATCAATTCGCACATTACTGCAATACATAGAAAGCATGTTCATCTCTCAGGTTGATCAGTCTGTTTGCCACGTAATCGACGGGTTGCAATTTTTGCAGAGATGCTTCGTGTACTTGGCTATGCCTTAGAATATCAAGGTAATCGTGATGTTTGGCTTCTCGGTCGGCTGAAATGTTAAGTCCGTAATTCTAGTTAACGGTAATTAACATTTTAAAGGCCAACCATCTGACTCCGATCTTATCATTAACGTCGATAGAGTATTCGATATTCCATTTTGTTTAAATGTATTTGCATTAAATTAAATGTACTTGCATTGGACGTCGAACATGATTGTTTTTTGTCTGACGGATCACATAGAGTTATTCGTAGAAAATAGAATATCCCATATAGAATCAGAGATTTTTAATGGAGGATCTAACTGTAAGTCACTAGAAGCTTCATATTACGTCTCAAGGAAAGAATTCTAGGTCTCCAATTTCACGTTCCAATGTTAATCTAATACTAGCGCATAGTAACAGATGCATTTTATAGACACATTCACCACTTATTGATTTGATTGCTTATGTCCTTAGAAAAACAATTAGTACATGGAGAGAACGATTTATTTGAGCATAGGTAGGTCGATTGTACAATCGCATAAGAATCGTGCTCCATATTTTTCCACATTTGTATAGATCAAGAGAATGAAATATCGCTTATCTAGTTATTCCTGAGTCAAGTAGCCCCGATTTTTTCTATGTAAATGAAATAATATAGAAAAGAAATATGTCGTCCCTCGTTGATGTATTAAAATAAATTTCTCTGCACTTCCTCGTGGATTATTCTCCTTTTACCTCCACATGAATCTCCGTACAAAGCACATCATTATAATATCGACCGGTTGAAGTACAAAAAAAATCAAGTTAAAGAAGTAACCGTCAAAGAGGTACGCGAAGTGAGGTACGAGATTTATTCGTTTGAACTTCTCGACGTGTGCGTATAGTACGCGCGGTCCGTCAGGGGCCCATGATTCCTGTTCTACTCGGAATACATTTCGCATTCGGGATCTTCCGTGGATTATGCTCGTGGAAGTTGGCAACCTGTATCGCCTCCAGTTCCCCTCATTCTTTTCGTCAACCGGACAGTTTGGTTTGTTATTGTTTTCGTAGCTGGTTCCCTTTCCACTCCCCTGAAGTGAATCAAACTCACGACATTTTTCACCTCTCTCTCTCACTCACTACTGTGTTTCTCCCCGGGGAGGATCATCCATTTCGTCTTTCTTCTCTGGAGGACTCATCACGGTCCAGCTCAGCGAAGACGCCGAGTCCCCAGGCGATTCTGCTTCTGGCCATAAGCAGCATCAAACGGACCAGTGATCATTGGTCGTCGACCTGAAAACGTCGAGCAAGATCGAGGGTGTACGCTGAAGGACGTATCCCACAGATATATACGAAGACGATAGGGTCTGAAGTTTACACACAATCGATAATCGATCGTAAACCCTTGGTAATCGGTACGAACGATCGGGTTCTATTAGAGGTGTCTTCCAGGTGTACTGATGCGGGGGATTCCTCGTACGCCCGTCCGTTGAAACTGACGCGGAGGTCCGCGTCAGGAATTTATCGATCTCAAGAGATCTCCACCTCGCGAGATATATATCTTTGGATCTTCTCTTCCATCTCGATGATTCACACGAGGGAGACTCTGTCCCGGAGGCCAGGTGATTTACAACTGCGTGTAGACACGTCTCGGGACGAGACGTATATCCTCGGAATATACTGTATCGTGTGGTGATGGTAGACCCAAAGTGTTATTATGTATAAACTGATTGAGCATTTATATTCCTTGTCGATCTTCTTCAGCACCCTTCGGCTAATCATCGCTCAAACATACTGGGGGGCTGCGGTAAAATATCGATCCAATGCCCCGAAAGTTATACGACTTAAACTCGGTGCAGTGTATGTATTCGCCCGAAGAATTCTTCAGCGAGTATAGAATGCACCCAGAGTCAGTAGTAGAAGAAGGTAGAGAGCCTGGAAGATCGAGAGACACCGAGGCACGCGAAGGAGACGCGACCTCTCGCACTCGTCGATCGATGCCGACTCGTGTTTTCTGACGGTACCGGACGGGTTGGCTGTTACGGCTCTCCGCGGTGGCTGATGTTGAACGCTCTACGGCGTTCTCTCGTGCCGCCGATCTCTCGTGGCCCGAAACTACCTCTTTCTCTTTCTTCTTCTTCTTCTTCTTTCCTTGTTGCTCGTTCGTCTATCTCGCATCGATTTCTCGATCACGAAGGCAAGGCACGCGTCTCGCCCGCTCGTAGAATGTCGTCGTAACGAGGTCTCCTCCCTTCTTCTTCTTCATCTTCTCCATCCTCGCGTGTTCACCTCCTCTGCTTCCAGTTCATTCTCCTCCCCTGATGCGATTCCTCTTCTTAGTGATCCTTCGTGATTCTCTTTCTTCTTTTCACGGCAGGGGGACAGAGAGAAAGTCCGTTGTCCATGCCTGGATGTCTCCGAGAGTCCAAAGTGTCCGCGCGAGGTGGTACGACGACTCGGTACCACCTCGCGCACCCATCAAACCAACGTCGATGTCGGCGGCGGCTACTTGACTGTAACCACCGCTCCCCCTCCGCTCCTCTTCTCTCTTCCCTCTTACTTGGTTACTGCAAACAGCATGAGGAGAACAGTCTCTACCCGACGTTTAAATTAGGCAGGGAATTCCTTGGAATGCGCGAAAGAAATTCACTGACTGGCATTCCCCGAGGTTTTGATACGCCTCGCCGGGCTATCGGTCGCGTCTCTTGGTCCTCGCGCGAGCATCGCCATTAGACCTTATATGCCCGCGAAACTCGCGATCTTCCTCGACGTTACACTCGTCGGAATGAGACTCCGGCATTATACTACTCTCGTTATTCATTAAAAAGAATTAACATCGATACTAAAGTGGGGACACGGGAGCGGCAATGAAAGTTTGATTTATAGATCAATAAAAACAATTCGACTCTCAATCTATCGACTATCTGATTAATTGTATTAATGTTATTGATGGATGAATATAAATCTGGATAATTTTTTTTAATAGACAGTCGAACGTTTTGCTTCGTATGATTACAGAGTCTGGCCACAGGTTGGACAGCGGCTCTCCGTTCTGGAGGATTCAACTCGACCAAGACCTCCTCGATACCATAAGTGCCATTTATCCCGAGTGGTTCAAAGTGAGTTTCACTATAAATGAACATTTAAAAAAAACCTAAAACAATAAATAACATTTTTCTGAATTATAATATTTTTTTAAATATATTCATTTGTAAATAATTGTTAGGGACGTTCCATGTCTTTTTGATCTTCTTGCGGTTTCAGAATTGAGATGATTTATTATTAAAATGATTATCTGATGGGAAAGTTTCCTCTGATTACGAATCTGGAAGAATTTATTTGATAATCTTAATATATTATTGTGAAGAAACGAAAAACATCTAAAACGTAAAGCTTCTTATTGTTTTTGAATAAATTTGTTGAATTTTCAAAAAAAAAAACATTAAAATGTTTTATGAAGTAAAAGTTTTATGAAAATGGAATTTTTTTTTCATTTTCAAATGAATTTTTCACAAAATGTTCCAATACGTCCAAAAAATACATTTCGACACAATGGCCGTGCTCACGTGTTTGTACGTGTGGGTGTTACACCGCTTAAATTTCGCAGACAAGTAAAGCAGCACAATCCTTTTATTTACTGTAATTCATCATTTTATTTTGTTTTTAACTTGGCGTCGAGACGGTGCCGCGTGTCTTGATAATAATATACACAGCGGCTAGATTTCATGGGATAATGAATTTTTCGAAAAATGTCTGTGAGCGCTCTAGCTGTCGCAAATTTTTCTATATCAGACTAAATATTTATTTACAATCAAAATGATTTTCAAAAACGATTGGTATTGAATTTGAATCAAATTTATTAAGAAGATCGGATTCTATAAGAATTTGAATTCTCGGAAAAAGAAATTCGATCTCTTTAACTTTCGTAAACTTTTGGTCAATTTAAGTGAATCAAATAAATATTTAGTTGATTCAATGAAAGAAATTTGAATGTGCCGATTTATTAGAATCAATGAAATCTTTTCACTCGGTGTAGCTTAGTGAAAGTTGGAAAATAATGAAAAAGCAATATGCAAAGATCTTCTCTGCATTTTTTTTTTTTTTTTTTTTTTTTTTTTTTTTATGTTACATTGAATATTTTTTATTCCGACTGCCCGCATAAAAAAAAGACGAGAGCTATGCATTTCACTGTGATGACGTGATTTTTCTTTCAACAAATCTATAAAGAAGTCGAAGTTTTTTTTTCGTGATTTTTCGCGCAAATTTCATCAACTGGGTAGAACCTAATTTTTCATCATTTACGGTTTGTCGAAATAAAAGTCTGTACAGTGAATATCGTCTGTCTCGTCGAACAGGACTACACAAATAGCAGAGCCTCAGCATCATCGTCGTCAAGTACCTCCTCATCGAGGACGATCCGTTCGTCAAGCAACGACGACGAGTCGTCGAGTGCTCCTGCCGATTCGAGCGGAGTAATCGAGCATCAATCCAACAACAGGAGCAGCAGCAAGGTCGAAACAAAGTCCAAGTTGAAGGCCAAAAGACTGTTAGAGGGACCGAGAGAGAGAAGAGAAAAACGAGACGCTAAAGAGGACAGGTAAAACGCATGATTATTATATCCGCACACAAATGATGATAATTCGTCTAATTTATTTTATTCGACCAGCACATCCGGTGCGCTACGAAAATCATTCAGAATATTACATTCGGTCCGGCAATCGTCGTAAACGTAATTGGTAAATGTAACGTGGATCGTTCTGGCCTTAGCGGCAGAACACAGAAGTAAATACAGTACGAAGACATGAATACGATTCAGAGCATTGTATATGTATTGGGCGCCGGTATAGAGTAATACAAAAGTAATACAAAAGTGGTTACCCGTGAAACGTCGATGGTGGTCGCTCCCGAGGCGTCTGCTGGAATTTAGTATCATTCCTTCATAGTATACTTAATAATAATTTCCTCAGTGAAATAATTGTAACGAGACGCCCGTTCGCTTAACGACTAGTCGGCAACTCGGTACCTTAACTGTCCTATGATAATTTCACGGCGAGTATGCATTTGGGCATTGACCTTCGCTGGGCGTACGAAGCCCCCTCGAGATTTAATCCTTAACCGCGTACTTCGCCTCGTTGAATTATGAAGTAGCGCATTCCGATATCCAAAACAATGAAAATTACCGGATGCGCTGGTTGGATCGTCGATCAACATCGATACAACGATCGGAGAAGGAAAATCGTTTCAAAAACGTCTAAATTGTATTTGGTTTTCATTTTTGTATTGCAGGGACAGAACGGTCACTGACAGTGGAAGTGGAAAAAAAGTATCGTCAACGACAGCGTCGGGCAAGCATCAGCGCAGGGACAAAAGTCCAGACACTTCGTCGCCAGGGAGAAAGTCATCGCTGACTTGTGGAATTGCATCAACCGAAGCAACTACCACAGCCACAACTGAATCTTCAGTTGTGACAGAAATGGCTGAGGGTAATCGATCCCCGCCGAAAGCGGAAGTCGACGATTCCCCGTTACAGCACGCTATGGACCGCAACAAGGAATGTGAGTACCAGTTAAACATCTTTCTATATTTTGTACGGTACACCTTTATGTATACATTATATGAACGTACGTAAGTACATTCATGGATATACTTGGTAATAATTATGAATATTAACACATTTTTATTGTTAAAAAAAACATCAACTTATTATGATTTTTTAACTTACTATGCACAAAAATATTCATCACCCGAAAAACTACGACGCTGCAACTGAGTCTAGAGAATCTGCTCTGCTGAATACTATGGATGTAAACGGGTTTGTTTTAGTAAATGGAACATCTCCCTGAGACTAGCTAGCCTTATACTTTCCGTAGTGAGGTGTGAAAACGCATTATAGACGTAGTGCGGTTGCGTAGAACTTGCCTGAACATCATCAATGACTTTCAAGTCTGTCAGCAAGCTTCTCCATCCGAACATTTACTTAATAATGTTGAAAATACTTCACAATACTCTAGTTAAGCAAATGCGGACGTAATTGATCGCCGATACGCGATCTAAATTTTGAATTGTTATCAACCAATTATACCACAGCTTTAAGCTGTGTCTCTAGATAGAATGTTACACCAAGCTATCACAGGCAAAGCAACCAGCTCGGACATGGAGACAAATACAGACGCAAGAGAGTTTATGTAAATGCGAAACTTTGGTAAGACTGGGATTATTATAAAGCTGAAAAGGCACTGGAAACGCGTAGTACCTACCCGAAAGTCTCGAACTTGATCTATGGAAATATAAGAAGGCAGACATTTTTGTAGTATATGCGTCCTGTCTTAGACTTTCCTTATAGTCGGATCGTTGAATATCACGATAACTATATATTTTATTAATAACTTTATATTGTCACTATTTTTGTTACATAAATCTAATTTGATTATTTATATAAATAGCAATTTTACAAATATTTTCAACTATGTACCGTGGTACACCGTGTGAGAGGTATTTCCGTTTGGAATCTCGCAAGGAATATTAGTCAGTATGTCAGTAATAGAATCTTCAAACGTCCGCGATGATATCTGCGTTTGCTATACAGCTATAAATTCTGCAGGATGCGTATTTGTAATAAATGCTGGACACAGACGGTAGTGGTGCATCGAGCGCGCGTGAGCGGTCAACGACGACCGCACGTGCGCGGTTGCTGCGCTTCCGATCTATCGTAGCGAGAGAGAGAGAGAGAGAGAGACGTGCCCGTCATTATTATGCGAGAGATGCATCCTCGTGCGGTCGCGATCATGGAGGGATCCCAAAGTTGCACCGACGCACGTACCCTCGTTAAAAACACGCAAGAGACCCTCTACGCCTCCACTTTCTTCGCGATCGAAAAATGAATCCAACTTTTATATAGACTAACAGCCCCTAGTTACCAATATTTAAACCGCCATGATAATAATGATGATTTCTGAAGATTGAGGTTGGTCATCAAATACGATCAGCTTGAGTCTGAATCGAGCCAATAAAAATAGGAATTAATTGACAACTTGATCGCATTTTGAGCATTCTAAATCATTAATTTTTTTTAGATGGTCGTGGGCAATAGACACGCTATCAAGCTCGCGCTCAAGCTCGCGCTCAAGCTCGCGCCCTTAAACCCTTATACGCTGTAGCGCTCTTATGTAGAGTTGAAAGGTTATAGGCACAGCAGTGCTCGTCTTCTTATATCAGATTTGACACTTGACGGAACTTGTGTATAACGAATTTCCTGACAGCCAATCACAGCACGAATAATACGTCATCAATATATATTAAAGACAACGTATATATTAAGGCACTGGGATCACGTTTAAAATAGCGGTAACTCGTTCGATGGGCAATAGCGATGAAGCTTTCAAGAATCTTCGGATTTGTTATGTTCCGTACGATATAATTATAGGTATAATATCGAAACATTTCCCTTGACGCTGTTGGCCTGCGTCATGAACGGACTCGTGCATCATATAGCACAGGGTATAATAGTACAGAGCGAATCTTCGATGCATGCGTGCACATCTCGACATTGTTGCTCACGCTCGCTCGTTATACGACCCGAAGGCGCCTGTACTCGAAGCACAACTACTCTCGACTCTCCATCTCGCTATCCTCAGACTTTTGCTCTTACTCTTTCTCCTGTTCGGAGGTTTCGTTGGTCGACCGCGGAGTACTCCGCTTACGCGAACGTGTGTGCGAGCGAGCGCGGTCCTCCCTTTTAAGATTCGCAACGTGCCATTATCCGCGCGTCCGTAATCATACGCTCGTTTCGAAGTGTAAGCGAGCCGCCCGACAACGGTGCGTACTACGCTCTCCTATATACAGTGTACACCATAGCACAACGACGGTTAGAAGCAGAACCTGCCGCCGATGAATTATCGATTCTCAATTCGTTTATCTCGCTCTCCTTTTCATATTTTTCTCAACATTTTTTTTATTGTGCAATAAAAACAACGCTTCCTCGTCTCGTCTCATCGGCGTACTGAGCTAATGATAAAGGGCCTGCCCCGGATGAGTTCACCTGGCGATTAGCTCGCGCTTTATCGCTCGGCTTCGCTGCAGAGACCGGGAGGGTGGTCGGTGCTCGATGGGAACCTCCTCGAAAACTTCCGGTTTTTATTTTCCATCTATCTTCATAATCCTTTCGGCATTCTTACTATTATCATTATTTGTGCTCTTATTATTATTGTTATGTTATGTTATTTGCTAATAATAATTGAATAACTTTCATCGGTACAGGAAATAATTATAATGTTTAACTTTTTTCGTTTCTAAAGATAATATGCCGCAAGATATTTTTTCTACGTATACGCAAAGTAAAAATAAAATCGTTTAGATGTGTTTTGGAATAATTACAAATTAATAATATAACCGGTTCGTGTTTTGTCATGCGGAAGCCGTTAATTTTTGTTCATATACATTCCCTCGAATAGGTTTCGGATCGACATCCGTCGACCTAGCCGAGCTCGTCGAATACGTGAAGTTCGAATAAATGTGGGGTACGACTGTACACTAATTTGCGGATCTGATTGTATGTAAAATCGCAATTGTTGTTTTTCTTACAATATAAATAAAATTTGAAGTTCTAATTTAGTGTACCATTGCAAATTGACAATTACATTGACGCGTGCAACTCACTCTTAAACTCCGTTCGTATCTACTTGTCAAGGGATTAAATCGACAAGGAATCAGTCTGTTTCGTGGTCGTCGTCTCGTCACGGGAGTTCTGGACGTGCCGACGGCAATTAAGTGAACCGCAAAGAAGGAGAAGAGTAAAAGGAAAGGGAGACAGAGATTCCTCGATGTTTCTCTTGGTCTGCGCTGCGAGTGAGCAGAACGAGCAAAAGCAGAGAGGCATGAAGCCTCTTTCGATTGCAAGTCGCGCTTCTTTATCGCGAATGCCGATGGATCGATTCCTCGAGCCCTCATTAAACGCGTGCATTGGGCCGAACTCGAACCGCCATGCGGCGTGCTGTTGCTGCTGCTGCTGCTGATGCTGGTAGCGATCCAACAGCACGACCACCGCCTCCAGTCTTTAGAACGTCATTTTGTCGCGTTTATCGGTGACCTTTTTCTGCAATTACTTTTTGCACCGCGCGTCGAGCTGCCTGACCGCGAGTCGAGTCTGCGACGTGCGCGAGGCTCGAACCTCGGTCGCAAGACGAATATGCACCGAGTTTCTTACAGTGTAGGTACACTTACCTGTTGTGAAGCATTACTTTACGTACGCAAACATACTTAGAGTACGAATGCACGGTTATAAACGTTATATTAAATATTGTATTACTCATAAATATACGGCTTAACATCGATATGGCCCCAAGTAGCATTTAACTATACACTCGAGATGTAATTTTCCGGGTACGGAAATCGAAATTAGAATGTGCCGGCGAATTACTCGTATGCTGGGATATAGTAGTTGCACTTTACGGAGTTTAAACACGACAGAATACAATAAATATTCTACTACACGATATTGTTATTTTATTTAAACGTTATTGTTTTTTTTTTTTTTTTTTATCAAAGAAGATTTTTATATTTAATAAAAATTACATTATTGATCCGCTTACTCTTAACGGTAAACTATTATACTATAATTATACTTTATATTATATAACTATTATACTATAATTAACATGAGTCTAACACGAGTTTAATAGTCGGGTCGGTTCATCTGTCATGTTCAACGAGTTGATTCTATGCAGAACGTGCGATATTGTACAAAGCGCGTGACAATAAATGGTGAAAATAGTATCATGCTTCATTATATTCTTACGAATATAATGTCAATCTTACTAACAACGACGTCATTTACCTATAGATACGAGATGACATTTATAGAAATAATTTTAAAGAATTGGACTACATAATAAATTAATTATTTTACATATAAATTGGCTGAGAAATAAAAGATCAGATTGATTTATCAAAAGATTTTATACCGAATCTAATTTTGAATTTTTTTTTATTGCTTTCGTAATTATTCTTTTACCAATAAAATAATTTTTTTTATCATAAGCTCTTGATTGATAGAAGACTTCCGTGGGTTCGCGTAGACACCTACTGACTAGTAAAATATTTTTTAATATTTCTCCTAACAGTTTGTAACAAGGCAGGTATTATACAATTTTTGAGCAGATGTCATCGCACGATTCAAATAAATATTAATCAGTTGGTGCGATATAATTATACGGATATGAAACTAGAATGTGCCCTCGAATTGCATTTTGTCCTTACGTTTAGACTGGTCGGATATTTACGTAGGTGACCGAACGCCATGAAATGTACCACATACACTATTTCACACACGGTCGAGTACATATAATCCAGGCTGCGTGTTGGCGTATAGTATACGCGAGCTGGAAGCCACAAGAGCCATGTACCTCACGAGACAGGAGAGGCGTGCCTATTTATAAAGGTGATATCATCGACGATTACCTACGCTTTCGCGTGGACAATCGTAAATTCTCGAGGTTGATGCAGCAAGCAAGAGCAGAAGCTATATGTGCGTATGTGTGTGCGCGGAGAAGGGTGTCTTACAATGCGAGAAGCGTTTGGCATATGAAGGTATAACACGTACGATACATTAAAGTTGACTCCTCTTCGATAATCGCACCGCTCGAGATTCTATCTGTCCTCTCGATACTGTAGGGCAGATCGGATCAAGGTGGCATATGAAGTAACTTTGCCCTAGCAATCTTACCCATTACATTTCATGTGTACTACTCATGAATGTCCTATTCAGAATACTCGAAATGATTTATAACTGAAATTTTATCTTAATAAACAATCATTTCTTATTCATTTTTTTATAATCGTTTTTTAATGACTAAATAAATTTTAGAAATAAATTAATTACTTAACTGTTGGCATGATAAAAAATTAGAGAAAAAACTCTATTAATGATTGCTTGTTATCTACCATAAAGGGCTATGTTTTCAGTGAACTTTGAGAAAATACATGAATTTTTGAACGAACTTCAGCATTAAGTAAGATCATTGTCTCAATCTTCCACGACTATAAATCTATCAATCATATCAAAGTTTTGACAATTTAGCTTCGATTAACATATGAAACAGAACAATTTATGCGATACTCGATCATAGTCCAGTGATTCGGGTCCGAGTATAACACTCAAGAAAAGTCTTATCGATGATAGGTTCGTGATTCAATAGAATCGTGAGAAAATCATTCCTTTCCCCTGTTCGGTTGAGCGTGAAACAAACACACAAAGCGAAATAGAATACCGAATAGTAACCAGAGTCTCGGGGAATGTTCCTCATCGTGACGAAGAGTCCCGAAACGAAAGTGATCAGGCTCTCCTCGCGGTCACACGGCGCGTTAACGAGGCGTGACCGAGCGCCCGCGCCTCATTTACCGCACGGGGAGCCAAGCCCGCCAATTTAAATTCACTCCCCACAGGGAAAATTAGCATCTCTCTCTTATTTATCTCCATCTCGCTCTTCGTGGGCTACACTGGCCTTCGAACATTTTTCATTCGCATACATTTCGCAGTTTATTTACAAAGAAAATAACGTAATAACAACGAGTGACATGCGGTAACCAGAGATCGCTGATAGAGCATCAGCTTGAGGGAAGGAAAACGCGAGCTGCGACAATTTACCATGAAATACATTTATGCATTTTCCATTCATTCGCATTCGTTCATTCATTAAAACAACGTTGCATAACGTTACAGTCGATCTACATGTACATACACAACGTGTAGAGGGAAATGTGGTGAATGGAATATTATGTATCGATAGGACCGGATCGAATCGGATCATGATCTAAACGGACGTGACCGCGAGTTAACGAGGCGTGACTGCGAGTTTGTAGCTAGGTTAGCTTTATTGGCTGTATACAGTGTATATCCAGCATGAGAGTCGCCCCCCCCCCCCTTCCCTCACCTCCACTACCAGGCAATTAAAAATGCGCACACGATGAATTATTGTCGCCTTTCATTGCGTACCGTAAGCCCGACCGCTCCTGAATTTCATTCATATATGATCACCATTAATTTCTGTAAACGATTTTGTAATAATTATTACATATCCGTAGATTTCAGCGACTAAATAAATTGAAACGTTCACGTTCTCTTACTGTATACGATAAAACCAGGAGAGATGTGAAAGCCATTTTCTTAAGCAACCAACGCTCTATCGGGTTTAAATATTATTAAGGGACTCTTGGAATGTTCAACAGACATGACATTCTGTATGCGAATGAAAGCAATTGATTATTCTTATTTTTAAATAGTTGGGAGCAGCTTGACAATTAGTTATTAGTCCATGCAACTAATTTTATAGTTGCAAGGACCAAAAATTAATCGTCGTCACTGTTAATTATTGCCAGTACCATTTCTTCTCTTAATGTACTATCAATGAGAAATAGAATGATTAAAAAACGTTCCATCTACCCTACCGTTCCGTATTTCCTGGTTTTAGTCTACAGGTTACACGGGAATTCGATGGTAGAATGGTCAATTGAATTGCGGCGAGACACGAGAGTAACCCGTGAAAAATCGTGACGAATACCGAAACACTTGACCGGGGAGCAGGTCGGGTTCTCTGCTGTTCCGAGTTAACGAGCTGAGAAGGCGTGGCCGAGCATGGCTCATTAATTAAGATATCATGCCCGGAGACTCACCGCCCATCCACTTTACTAAGAATAAACACTCGTTTTTTAAAAATCTTTATTTCTTCATCTCTCGTCGTCTTGATTTTCTATTTTTTTCTTCATTATCATTATTTATTCTTATTTTATTTTGTAATTACCGTCTCCTCACCCCCGCATCGTGAATTCGCTTAATCGTTAATCATCCTGGGAGTTGAAAGGATGAAACTTTCAACGAATGAATTAAACGGCCCCTCGTTGATTTGATATTAGATGCCAATTGCCGAAACTCTCCCTGAGAGCCTCCATGATTTTTGACTCATACGTTACTTTTTTCTTTTTCTTTTTTCTTTTTTTTTTGCGAAGTCGAATATTTTCTTCCTTGAGTCCCCCCCCCCTCCCGAGACGCGCCGTTATTAGCCGTAGGATGTACTCGCACCGCGTTCAAATTAATTTAACGAAAAGTCAGGATCGTAACTTTCAGCTTCTGGCTGTAAAACCCACGGATTTTACGGTGCGTCGCGGTGCGTCGGGCTTGGGAAAAAAACGACGATGAGGAGGGGACGGGGTCGAAGGAGTATCGAGAGAAGACCCCCTCCGAGACGACTAAGACTCCCGGACAGCGCGCTTATGCGTTCTTCCTTCTTCTGCTCCCTCGACGAGCTCCTTCTCCTCCTACTCCTCCTCCTCCTCCTCCTCCACCTCCTCTTTGTACCAAGATGTACGAGCTATCCCCTTATTATATCACCGCGGTGTTCACGTACAGTGAGAAACGCAACAACATAATATTTAAAAAAGTACGAGAAAATAAATCTGCCGGTTGGTTCACGAATTTTATTCTTAATAATTTTTTTTTTCATTTTCTTTTTTGCAAGCGCTGTCTGTGTAAATTTAAATACTAAGACTAGCGTCCTAATTACCGATTCTCCTTAATGCGATAATGTTACGAGTTTCTATAATCTTTTTTCTGTTTTTAACAAATTTTAATGGCATTTTATGTTCCATCTAAATAGTGAACACGAAAACGTCCCAACAATCGTAAAATTTGTTAGTTGACGTTTCCGCATCATACAATGGCAATTTTTTTCACCATCAAATGGGTATAAAAAAATGCCGTGTAGACCCGGCAAAAAGTGTTTTTCCCCGTCTCTGATTTTTTAAAAATTAGTCATACTGAATTACATAAAAAAAAAACCGCTACAAATTTTTCAGAATTGTAACCTGAGTTACGAATTAAAAAAAAAAACATTCGCATTGAATAAAAATAATTATTAATCTTGCCCATATTAAAATCATTCCATCGTGTATATCCTGTATGTTATTTGCCATTGATATCCAGGTAATTTAGCCTGAAATAATAACCTATACAATACTTTATTGTTAAATCTATCAACTTACCGCGAATAATATTTATTCAATAAGTATTATTAGGTAATTTATAGACTTTTACTATGCGCAAAGTAGTAAATAATTCATAATAATGTAGCCAGGGGGCATGGCCTGTAACTGGAACTCCTACATTGTAAGTGTTTGGTTTTCGATCAAACGTCAGTTTACTTTCCGTGCGACAGTAACTCTGTTGGTCACCCTATAGCGAGTGAGAAACCGAGCGCCGCCGCGACGATTCGACATATCTCGATCCGGTTCGCCCACGGTAAGCCCGCAGCACCGGGCACGTCTCATATACTTCTTATGAATATGCAAAGATAATATCTGACAACGATTTATTTATACCCGTGACGCCTGGCAGATCGGTCGTTAAACGACAGCCTAAGATTCTGTTGGTTCTCGGACAAAAAAATTGAGAAAATGGTCCCTACATGCATTGCATGTATATATATGTATTTAAATATGCATGTATATATATATATACAATACATATATGTCTCATCTCAGTTGCAACCGAAAATATCGTGTCGGGCGTATCGAGATTTACGAAGTTTAATAACTGCGTTGTGCTTCTATCGACAAGACGATAAAATCGTACACAAACGGAAAGAATTACAACAAGAGAAAGAGAATAATGTATGATATAAGAGTGAGATAGAGCGATATCACGTCCTCGAGCATCAGGACACAGGGATGCGTTAAGAATATCGATAATGTTCGATCGAACAGCACACGGAAGTGCTTCCTCACTGCATCGACGGGCTAACGGCATCGATCTTTTTCCGGTCTCGATAGTATCTTCGTTTGCTATACTCCTAGTCTCTGCACGAAACACGCGAATCTTAACAAGAATTATATAAAGTCTTTTTTCCATTCATCTTTTAATTGTAATACTTTACATCGATGCCAGCTCGTATGAAAAATAAATATATCCAAATATATATCCGACAAATAAAACTTTTCGTCGTTTTATATATCAGAAATAAATTTTAAACACATTGTGGATCCATCTCAGTTATATATTTTTTGTTCCTTGAATATATTTCGTATATGCCCTCAAGTATATCCGAGGTATAGAAATATTCGATAAATAATATAGAATATATTTACGATATTATCTTTTATATATCTTGCATATAATTTATTTCCATGGGGACCTAAAGTCAACGATACATTCACTTAATGTTACAACTTACTCACGTCGATAAACCCTCCAAAGTTTGAAAACGGGAAGTCACGATAACCGCTACCAGTAATATATTTCCTAATTTTATATCACGATTTTCACGATTCATAAATACCAATGTCAAGGGGAAGTAATCAGATGAAAATACACTAAACATTGGATTTTTAAATTTATTTCGGTACAATAACTGAGTTTCATGTAATACATCTATCAGTAAAGTCATAACTCGTAATTTCCTAAAATGACTGAGCTTTGCGGTGTTCAATATATTTCATTTGTTATTTTTGATAAATATATATAATTTACAACGAAAAAATGGTAAAAATATGAACTTATTTTTTTTACTGATTCCATAAAAATATGCTTTATGTCGGACAATTATTATTGTTATTATTATTCGAAGCGATGAAAAATATTTATCACATGGTAATTAACTATTTAATGACCGCATGCATCGTATAATAACTTTATAAATTGCTTAGTCAAGTCTAATGAACGTAGCTGTATATGGGCATCAAAACAAATAATTATTTGTTTAATGAACAACAGTACATATTTTTCTATATATAATATCAGCAGCCGAACAAGTAAGATATTGTCAATGAATATCAACTATTATGACCTGACCTGCCTCCCCATAAGGGATCAATCACAATTTTATTCATAAATAAAATTGTCCAAATGTTAAAAAAATAATGATTAAAAGAGATTAAACATAAAAATAGAGAAAATAGAGAGCATAAAAAGGACATTTTAATTTTTTAAAATAGGTGTAATGCATTTCGACATTTTTTTTTACAATACGAATGCGCGTCGCGATTTTTCCGGCGAAAGATTTAACAAATATATTATTACGAATATAATAAGAACCGTTCTTTCGGGGTAGCAACAGCGAAATACATAGGACAACTCGGTACAGTATAACACATCCGAGACGAATAAACGATGCTTCCGATTGAAATTCAGAGGCGAAGTCTGAACGGGGACACAGCGGACCCTCTACTCGAGCTGACGGAAAGCCCGTCTCTGTCTGCTCGTCGTTGACGACGACTTCTACTGCGTCGTCTACGATGAGAGGGAGGAAGTGAGCCTAGTTGACATTCGTGACGTCGTCTATATTGCCTGTCGATGTTGTGAACGAGAACGAGCGAGTTGTACTTCTCTCAAAGCACTGTAGCTACGATGAAGAAACTGAAACGAGCTTGGAAGTACAAGAAGAAAGATAGACGAAGACGGACGAGAGAAAGAGGACTGGAGTCCCTACGCAAAAGAACTCCGCTGACCGAGTGCTGAGAGTTAACGACTGTGCTTAGAATCGTCGACCATCCAGGTTGACGCCCACACGTAGCGAATTCAACGGGACATCCTCTCTTCCTTCCGTGATCGATCGTGGAGAGTCCCCTTCCAATTCAACCCTTTCCCCTCGCTTGTTCAGAAACTTCCAACTTCCATGCTCATCCTAATCCACAGCACAGTGATCAAGGAGTAGAAGAAGAAGAAGAAGCAGAAGATAGGAGAACAGGGATTAAAGAACTTATTGTCCAGCGAGAAAACCTTTCCGCCCACGTCAAGAATCGGGCCCGAGATCCAACAGCAGAAGCAGTGAAACCCTGACATATGAGATACAAGAAGAAAAAAAGCAAAGAAATAGTTTGCTCCGTAGAACTGCGAGTGACTTAAATTCCAGAGAATTAATGAAAATAATAATAATAATAATGAGAGGACTGTAATCCCAAAAGATCGGATGATCGAGAGAGTTCTTCTGTCTACAATATACTTATTTATCCTCTTGTTTTCCGATCGGATTTGCCACGTCACTACTTCTCATGTGCCTGACGTCTATGTTTCTTTCTCTGTCTTTCTAATATATCCGGAGAGCACGAAGCGCACAATCGTCGTGACGATAAATAAACCCCACACAAGACAATTCAAGGCGCAGCCTACGCGCCATTGTGGTCAGGGCAAATCGGTCGGCCACCTGGTAACCACGATCTGAACGTCACCGTACTCGACCACGTGCTTCTGCACACGCATTCTGCTCTGATCTCTGGCCTTCCTCTTTCTTTCTTTCTTTCTTTCTTGTCTATATTGAGCTCCTCCTTCTTCCTCATCCTGTGTCCTTGCTCACAAGTATCTCGCCCACCACGGACGTACCTGATTGATTTCTCTTTCAGGAAACCCCGTTTTAGCTGTTCAATACCAAATCCTGACATCTATACACACCTGGAAATATTTTTTAGACAAAAAAAATGTCATTACTGTAAAGAAATGAAATATATTACATATGAATAATATTATTTGTAATATAAATTTGACAGTAGTTGCCTATAAAAATCGTTCGAATCAATGTCCAACGTTTAACAATTATTAAACACGGAAAAGATAAATTTGCTGGGGCAGCAAGCATTTTCTTACCGTAACTAATTTTGCTAATCAATATAGGGCCATCAAAACAACATTTTTACGGTAGAAACATTCGTCGAGTAGTGCGATTTTCTACCACAACAAAACGCACTTTGTTACCTTAACAAAATAGTTTGTTATCAAAAGAAAGAAACGACTTAGTACCGTATACTCTAATTCATTTTTATATTATTAACATATTCTAATACTTTCTTTATGCGCTTACACTAACAGCAGACACAGCGTGTTCCCGTAGTGAACTAAATCGATGCAGTAACAAATTAATTTTGTCGTAGTAGCAAAACTAATCACCGTAGCAATTTTTTTTGCTGTCGGTAATTATGGTTTCGCCGCGGTGACAAGGTCATTAACAGCAAAACACGGTTATTTCGATTCACAAAACCACTTTTCTCCGCGAATGTTACTTATTATTTTTAAAAGTATCATTTTACAACGACGTTTTCGATGAACGGTATATACATGACGTTCCCTCGCGATGTACTTTTTTCAACGATTCTTTTTGGTTAAATGCACCTGCGTGAGCCTGAGTGACAGGCACATAATGTCGGAGACTCGTCATCGTCATCATACAAGTTTCCGCGCGAGCGACTATAACCGCTAACTGTTTGCCTTACAGGAATAAGCGCTAAGTTGATTTTCTATTATATTGTACGGTATATTGTGGTACTTGCACCAAGAAGAATATGTGGAGATGATGAACCGTTATAGTGCGAGGACACGCGTCACTCCGAGTCTCTTGTTGATTCCATCAGTGTGTCAGTGTGTCCTATAAATAACGCTTTCGATTTTTATTTTTCAACCGTAGCTTAACAGCGTGACACGACCGCAGAGGCTTTCTTAATTTTGCCGTATAGCGGACAACGCTGTACGCGCTTGCATGTTGTGTATATAAAATGAAACGAAAGGAAAAAAAATGAAAAAAAATTCCGCTCGCAGATTCTCAGGAGGATATAATCGAATAATTAATAATAACCGGCGTGCTGCTGCGACTGCAACAACCATGAGAGTTACCCTCCGGACATTTATCGGCCGGACAATAATTAACAATTAACCTCAGCACTTTCACGCGTACCGGTGTAGTCTACCCGCAGTATTCGTGCTAAAGCGCGTTCATGCATACATGCACCACGCTACATGCTACATGTTTCTGTCTCCGCCTCCCCCACCGTTTTATGAATTTCGTGATTCGTTATATATTGGGAAAGAGATTGGGAGACCCACCGAGACGGGCGAAAACCTGCTGCGGCTACGACTCTTACTGAATTAACGAGAATGCACAAGCTCTGCCTTCCTTCGTTACGTGAATTCGCGTGAACAGACTCGAGGCTTACCCGAAGTCTCGGTTTACTCGCAGACACCAGTCACTGAGACCGGACACTCTGGCACCGAACAGTGAGGGGGGGGGGTGTAATACCGTTCATCTAATACAGTGAATTCCTATATTTACGTCAAAAATACATTTGTTTCAGCCTTTAAACAACTTTGATTTATACAGCCTACGACTCATGAGGCAACTGTCCAAAGAAATGTAATTTCTTTGCATAACAGTATCTAACGGTCTTAAGATCTAATTTCTCATCAATATGATGATTTATGTGGAAAGATCAATCAAGTATTGAATTACTACACTAAAAGAATTATTATAGAGAGAGCGGGCAGCGTTCGAGAGAAAGAGAGAGAGATAGAGAGTTCCGTGTTTCTAGAAATTCCTACTATGAATTGTTAATCCAGAGCGATTCTACTTGTACAATTTCTTGATAATTATTTAAACAAAGTATTTCGGTCTTCGTAAAAGTTCTTCCCAAAGATGTAAAAAATGATTTGGTTCTATTTTTATTGCATTAATAATATTTTTAGTAGGATCTTTGAGAGTTGTATTAGATATCGTATGCAGTTTGCTATCTCGCCGGAACTTATGAGGACAATATCTATAATTATTTAGTCGACGGTAATGCAGACGATTGAATTTAAATTTTTGTATATATGTGTGATTCCCATAGACAAATATCCTTAATAATGTTCTACTAGTTCTTAGTATCTCGAGGAAACTAGCCACTCTCCAAAATACTTATCGCGACGAAAATAAGGTCAACATTTTATTCTAAATATAATTTTTTAAATGTGTTGTCTAAAAAAAATCAAATCAAGATAAATTTACCAATATTTCTATATGGGGACATTAAGAAATAGATTCATAAGTAATTACACCTTGGATAATATTGGTTAACATGTACTAAAACGTATAATTTGAAAAAGATCGATGTATATATATAGTGACATCACTTCTAGATCGTTTTATAATAAGGCTGACCCACATTACCCTATAAATCTGATGAGTCTCAGTCTTTTCGAACACAAGAGTTCGAAAGTCCAGAAATTCTAGAAGTAAATGTTTACCGCGTATTCCGCTAGAAGAGTGTTGCGGAGAGTGGGAATTGGTATAACGAAAGCGAGGGAAGCTGCGGTGTGGCTGGCGAACCTCTCTTGCGTTACCTAACTCTTATACGCCCGATCCGGGTGAGATAAATCGCTGATTGCTAATTAGACCCAGTGACCCCACGATTCTCGCCATCACATACATTCGCAGCTCGAACAAGCTCCTGGTTCACTTAGCCAAGCTCTCGCTCACTCGCAGTATGAGGCAGCGCTGGGGCCTCGTGATGCAGATCTCCTCATATACAAATGGAGAGACTCTTCGGGTCTGACTGCTGGGCGTTGCTGGGCAGCTCTATCCACTCGCAATTTTGCTTACTAATAGCCCTCTGCTCTCGTGTATGTGCACGTACGTATATACACAGTGCAGTAAGTATAATATTTACTATATATATATGCACGAGTGCAGTAATTAGTGCAAGACACGTTACGGCAGTGTTTCAGCTGTGAACGAAAGTAAGCAAATCAAGAACCTCTTGCTTCTCATATTATACACGGAAAAAAAAGTTCAAACCCTCGGAGAAACCTTTCGTAATGAGAACTCACTCCTGCAAATCGCCATGAACCGGTAAAAACTCTGGAAATAAATGAAATAATAAAGTACGTGTATAAATATATAAGAGCGAAGTGAACGAAAATAAATAGGGTAAAATCAGGAGAGATGGGTTGGCAGGGAAAACGGGACAGTTCGATATTTCTTGAACGAATCGGAACGGCCTTTCCTGGATCTCTTCCTTATTCGAATACGATACGGTCTGCCAAGTTCAATTGATGGTAATTGAATTTTTTGTTTTATAATTGCAAGGTTCCATTTTTGTCACCTTGAAAATCGATTTTAATCGTGTTTCAAACATACGTTACGTGTTCGAGAGACAAACTCTGTCAAACTCCCTTTGACTAAATGTAACTCAAATAGTTCAAAAGCATTATCCGCTTGGATGGCTTTTGAATGTTAACTTGTTACCGAGGAAGTGGCTGTCCTGCCTCTCCTTGATATACAAGAAATGATGGGACATTTATCGATTCGTTGTTATTGTTATTTTTAATATTTTTTCATCACACTTTCCCTTTTTGCAAGCCCTACTTCCTTCCTAATTGTCACAGGTAGCCGACTTACACCCTTACTCTATCGTATTTACATGTGGGCACAAGGAAAATGCGGCAAATCTGTACCAAGTACAGTCGGCTCTTTCAACAGAGACTGTTGATCCTACAAGGAATCACTTTCTAAGAAGTTCTAAGCGGAATTCATATTACTTCAGTCCATTTTTTTTATCTTCAAGTTTGAACATAATCACGCTAGATGGTTGGGCGTTACTCTCGCTTAGGTTTTTCGAGTCTACGTAGACACAATATTTATCATTGCGTTTTGCATTAAGTTGAAAGTATACAGCAGAAGTAAAAATTCAATTTCAAATACATTTTTTCTTCCTCATAAAGGAAGCTTTATTATTACGTAAACATTTTTTTTTTAATTGTCAGGACAGGACATTTAAAAATGGTATAAAATGCCGAGAAAAGTGGTTTATTTTTTAATTATACCTTCTCTCCTTGATAGAAAGATTTTTGTTCAGGTAACTTGGAATTCTTGAATAATAACAATAAATTGATCCTGATCGCAAAACGAAGGTACACATTATGCATCTTTAATGCTCCAAGTGTGGCATAATAATATTAAAACCCGAGAAAGTGACAATCGGTATAGTAAGTGTTCCGTCTCTCCTGGCTTTACCCTATGAAAACGCGTCTGTTTTTCCTTCTGTGCTTAGTACAGAAATCTCGGTTGGTTTATAATAACGATCCTCCAGTGCATGCTGTATGATACTTATACACACAGTGCATTCCAGCCCAAATCGACCTGGTCGTTAATTTCAAAATTTTCCTTCATAAGTACGTTACACAAAATCATTCAAAGAAAAAAAAACTTTACACGTGTTTGAATTTTGTCAAAAACTTAGTTGGGGATAGTCGCCACGTTACAACGCAATATTTGTATTTTAGCACTTGTCAATTATCTTGAAATTCGTAAAACAAAGTCCTTATTTGAAAATAGACATTTTTTCAACTTGTTCGAAGATAGGACCCATGGGTTGTACTTAATAAAAATGAATAATTATGTAAAAATATACGTAACTTCCATTAAATTGATACTTTTTGACGTCTTCGACTTCGTTTACGTCGAAAAATTTTGTAAATCGCATTCGAGTATATTGTTATATCCTACGAACTAGACATTTTTAAAAAAGTTTTAAAAAGTTGCGCTCGCCATAGCTAGATGACGTACGGGTAAGTCGTTTTTCGCTACCGGAAGGACGTAGTATCGAGGATATAAAGCGGAGTAAGCTAACTTTTTCTTTCTCAAATTGCTCGATTCGTGTATTATAATTTGGTACTTTCACTCTCAAGCAATGCTCAGTCAACTAAATAATTAAGTGTTGACACTGAAAATTTCCCGTAGATAAAAATCTTTATTACTTCGGAAAAATTTTCCGAGAAATCAGACACTTATATAATAAAGATAATCAATAAAGCAATATTTAATATAATTTAATAAACGATTTATTTTCATATTTTATTGAACGGAATTGTAATGAACTTATATTGTTATTTAATTACTCATTCAGGAGGTTACAGATGTGATTGATTGGACGAAAGTATTTCTCAACAAGATTAGGGGTGGTCGTCGGGAATCTTTCGGGTTGGCTCTTGAGAGTCTTGTGAAAAATCGTTTTATACGCATGATGCGGTTCCGAAGAGGCTCCCTGGGCCTGGCCTAGTGCTCAGAGCCGAACGAGATCCAAGGGATTATCCAATACCTGATTGGGATCCCGCACCATTAGCCTTACCGACATTTCTTCTCGGGCAGGTCAACTTCGCCTGGAATACCCCATATTCACTGTATATAAAATGTATTTGAACGAGGAGCCTGGAGGATAACGCGACCTTGCTACGATTTCTTTTTAACGAATACCTGCATCGAACGAGCTGACGTCATTTTTATTATGCATACTCGCAGGGCGTATTGTATAGCATGCAGGATAACGAGAGCACGCGCAGAAGCCTCTCCCGTACACTCGGCTGTGACTTAAGGTTGTGCGGTTGTTGTGTACAACGTCTTATCTCGAGGGTCCCGTCTCCGCTCCCGGGCCTATGGTTTACCGAGAAGCAACGAGACCGAGAGCTGAGAGCTCCAGAGGCAGTCAGCCAGTAGCAGCAACAACCGCGACCAGAGGATACCGATCCGAGAGATTTGCTCGATGCAAATCGCCCCCGACCATACCGTGCGCTCTTCCGACACACAATATAATGGCCTTGTACCTGTTGTATACCGCGATCGAATATGTACCTACACACGAGCTACCAATGCCCACTTATCTCTCTCGCGAAACAACGAGATTTTTTCTTTACTTTCTGCTCCTAGCGAATTGTTCGCTAGGTATTGATCGTTACTCGCGGGTTATTATAATTATTTATTTTTTTATTGTTATTACATTTTTTTGCTCTTATCTCCGCTAATATTCCGAGAATAACGGTCTCGAGGGGATAACGAGACGCCGCTGCCGGCAAATAATCTGCGTATTATCTTAATTAACGAGGGATTGTTTTGGCCCACGCATCTTCTCAAGTGAAACTCTCGCGACCCACGCTTTTATCACCGTTCCATTCTCGAGTGCTAATTTTTTTTTCTTCCACTCTTTCTCCATTCGATTGCCACACGATGTCCAAAATTCAAGAGCTATCAACGTGAAGAGATCTTTGAAATCTAATCCTTTGAATTGAAAAAAAAATGTCAAGATGGACTGTTTATTTGTCATTCGTCTTATAAAAAATTATGTTTCATTCATTTACTGCTTGCTTATCTATTCCAATCGCGAAAGGGGAACGAGCGGAGGCTGTTGTTTACGCGACACTGTGCGCTGTGACGACAAAATCTATACACCGAGAGTCTATACACGCGTGAAATAGTTACGTAGAACACGTAGGTGCATATGCGCGATCTCGCGCGTAACGAGCTCGATCTACGTGCTACGCAAGAGCATTTGCTGGGCGATAATGACAGAGGAGGCTGCGGGTACCTATCCAGCTGATTACCATGGTGGAAGGTTTGCGGTCTATGTCCTTGTCGACCGGGTCGAAGTAGCAGTAGCAGCAACAGCAGCAGCAGCAGCAGCAGCAGGAGCGTAGGTGTCGGCCACGCGGAAGATGGAAAAGCCGTTCTCTGTCGTGTGCGTTCTTGCACGGACGAGCGTGTAGGCGAAATGTATCAAGGCTGCCACTGGTGCTGCTGGATCGTGTTGAATCGTCTATACAGGTTGCTGTCGCCACCTGCGATAAATATCGCACGTCGCTGTACTCGCAATACTCTTTATACGAATCATTAATAACCATTACATGACTGTAATTACCGATTCATAACTGAAGATCACCGTATCAAGTAGTTCATCAAAAAACATCTAGTGACTTTACTCTATTTTTTATTTATCGCAAAGTTACATTTTTCTGCATCGTTTCGAACTAATAAAATGGATCTTGATCGTACACTTTAAAAGATAATTTGGATTAACATTTGTAACATATTGAGGAGATGAGCTTGTGTTCACAGTATTGTTAAAGATAAGATCATTTCGCTTGCGATGACACCCCCCCCCCCCCCTCTCACGCATCTAATGAAACGGAGAGACCCAGTGTCTCTCGAAAAAGCGTCCGTTCGAGAGAGTACGAATTTACGAATTTGTATGATTGCCAGAGTCAATCGACGTACGTCAGAACACGAGAGCGTTACGAGAGGTACGCTAACGCGAGAATACGAATAGGCTAGAAATTAAACATATTTCAACGTTAATAAAGTTTATTTGTTCTTCGTGTTACCTGATTACGATTGCGGATTTTCCATCCTTGATACCAATCCTGCCCACGCGAGTACGTTTTTATCAGTATTGAAACAAGTCAATTAAAATTAAAAACTTGCACATTGCTACCTCGTTATTGTTCACATTTCTCATAGCTTCTTCTATGAGGAACCTAACATCGATCGATATCATTCCTCATTCAGATAACTTTTACTTAGAGATTATTGTTACATTGACCTTATAAGAAAAAAAGTGTCAGCTCCTAAGTAAACGTGGTTTGCGTAAATTCTACATATTTGAGGACATGAAAGTAATATAGAGTTCTTAAGAGAATACACTAGTGAAGAGAATATCACAATTAGACAGATCAAATATAATGTTGTTCCTCTTATGTTCATAACGCACTCCATGGATCTTCTTTTTTAAATACCAACCCAAATCTATGCTAATTTTGGAAGTTTTGCAGCGAACAATTTATCAAATGTCATGAATTCACATTCTCCTATAGCCACAAGCAAGACATTTTTATGTTTTCTAATGCAGAATTATTTATTTTTGTCGAAAAATAAAATATTTGTCTTCGTGACATCGTTATTATGAAATAATATTTTAAGTGCAACTTTAATGACTTTTTATTATAATTTCAATAAACCCGAAAGCTGTTAAAACAATTTTGTTTACTTAATTCAGTTACTGGTAAACAATCTTAATTTGCCAAAATTCAATATAACTGGATTTTTGTATATGTGCTCTGAGAAAAAAGTTTATTCGTAGGCACCAGATTTTTTTATCTGTTACTAAATGGTAAAGTTATATATTGCGCAATAAATATTCTGTTGGAGTGAACAAATCGTTTATTTGAACCTCGCAATAGACACAAATAATAATTTATTAACAGTTCATAAATATATATTTGAATGAAATGTTCCTTTATTAGGGTATGATAAACATCATGTTGGCTCAACATTGCATTCGTATTAATAAACAAATCATTATTCCTAGAGGGAACCCTACATATGATTGTATGTGTTGTCAGATCGATTTCGTACGCAGAACTATTACGAATACTAATATTAATTAATTTTTTCTATACTTACATACGTTCAAAGGGTTGCCTCGACTTTACGTGCAGGCTCCACGAAACGCGATCGTTAAGGTTGTCCATTGATAATTCTGATAAATTCTCACTTTTTATACAACACTAGCCTAGTCAACACCCTCGCATTCCAAAGATGCAAGTGTGGCATGATGACGTCGAGGTCGCGCAAGACCGAACTTATCCGCAGAAGGACGACGATTGGCAATAAACATAAAAATAGTCATGCCATTAAATAAACGGTGCTCTTCTCAAGTATAGATTTAGTGACTATTAACAAATTTGTTAACTGTCGACCGATCGGTAATTGAAACAAGAATTCGCTCCTCGAACGGTGATTCGATAACTATTAATTAATCGGTATTAGCTATGATTAAAAATTTGTTAATTGTTAACAAATATGTATTTTCTTTGCCGGGACAGCAGTTATGTCAAAATGTATATTTCATAATTGATAACAAATCTAAAGTCGTTTCAACTATATTTAATCTGATTTCCGGAAATCGTTCTTTCTTGGTAAGAAACATCGAATGAGTTACGGGAAACAAATTGCTCAAATAAATCATTCGTTTGGCAAAAGTGCCTACGGTATAAGATTTTATTATGAGAACACCAATATTTATTAACTGTTAATATATTTTGTAGTAATTAACAAACATTATACATAACGGAACAACTAAATATATTTACTTTTAGTGAATAAACTCTTTTCTCAGTTTACTCAAGCCAAATTTGAGCCAATAATATTGAAAATTGTAGAACAAGAAAATTGAAGTAAGATTTTTTTTTTTGCAGTACCAGTATTTTTGTTTTTAACTGTAATTTAATTTAATGTAAAAACAAGGTAGCAGTAATTACTTTGATAATTAATTCTAAGAATAAACATTTATATAACATTTTTACACAAACACGTTAGAAAACAATTATTAAAAATAAGTTTTTCGGTAAGTTTCTAAAATTCACTGAATCACTAAAAAAAAAAAAAAAAATTTCTCGCAAGATACTGCTAACATTTGCATTATCAGTGATAATACTCCGAAAGCTTGGAAATACCGGATTAATTTCCAAGCTCGATGGGTATTCGGCGGATTATTTATTTCACGCAAATTTCAACCGATACACGTTCGGTATTTAACATTTTCCTTTAAGAATTAGCTTTATTGAAAATTTCATGAATAATGTATCCGACGTTTCTGACATTCACGTAGCTTACAAGCTATTGAGATTTTTTTTTGTTAATTATCTAGCAACAGCAGGGAAATTATCGAAAAATGACCGATATAATTTTTTTCTGCTGGTACCACGTGATGTTAAATAACACGTTTCTATTGGTCAAAATTTGTGTGAAAAAATAATCAGTGTAACAATCGATTAGTAATGATAATATAATTTCCAAAGAAAATATAAGAATTTCTTAGATGAGAGACTTAGTTGTACTTAGTTGAAAGACTCTTTAAATTAATTTCTTGTTTTTCCATATGACTGCAGTAACTGCGTCTAACGAAACACTCGGATAAACGAGACGCATAAATAATAACCCACGTGTAATAATTCAGCTTATACGCAGTTGTGGTCCGGACAAATTGTCCGGATGAATAATGCATTACCTACGTAGAAGAGCTACGCTAAGAGCTCTATGGATATAATAGCCCATTGGCTATTGAAGAATTAGGCGCGTGCTCATGTCAAATGTCTTTTTATTTCCTTCACTCTTGACTACACCGCGAAAGCGTGGGTGCGAGACGTCCAATATTTTTTTTTCCTATCCACGCAAGGTTGTAGAACTCTCTCTTTCTCCGCGAAGAAGCTCCATCAAGACATATGATGAAGAGTGTGTAATGATGACCACCCGCTGTTCTCGATCATCTCTGTCGACATAATATTTTTTATTTGTCATCGAGTACCTAAACTCAATAAAATGACTCTCATTATCATTTATATGATTTATTAGCTTAGTTTATACATTTTTCAATAATGTTTTACAAGTTTACAGATATATTGTCTTGACTATGAATTTCATTATCAGTCAAATCGTTGACAGTTAATATCAGTTATTGGTAAATTAATCGTCCGATTAAAATAAAATCTGCAATTATAACGCGTACGCAGCTGTCGGAGAAATATAAAACGTTAAAATGCTATAATAATAAATGATGTCGCGTGAAATTATTTAGAGAGGCTGAAAAAAAAAAAATAGTTGTGAGAGACCAAAAAACGGAATAAAAGAATGAAAAAAAATTATAAAAGACAGTAAAGTTGCGTGAATTATTGGATGAGTCTGGCAGGGCATAACGGGGTAAGTACCTACAAGTACCGTAGCGCAAGAAAAATGAAAAAAGAAAAAAATGAAGAAAAAGTTGCAATTAACTTTCCGTAAGCGCGCACGCGGACACTCGAGGGTATTACGCGGCGATGTCTCGCGTCGGCGGTAATTGCTTTTTGCAGAAAACTTTTGCGTGTTTTTTGTGGCGACAAATTTGCATAATGTGCGAGGTTGAACACGACCCGATCGATCGGTTAATTTAAATACTGAATATAGGTGGTGCATGCGGTTGTGTATACGGGGTCTTACTACACTCTGTAAAGCTGTATAGTGCGTATCTACTTGTATACGCGGGCGGCGCGAGCCTCGTCGTCGACTTCTTCGCTGATGCCGCGCGCGCTCGCCCATTAGTTCGTAATTATCGTTACTTATTGCTGGTAAAAGGCTCGGGACGGTGAGGGGTGCTCGGACGCGCGACCAAGTGCTTACGATGTGCCACCGCGTGAATTCTCCTAATCGAAAGTAAAAGGAAAGAGGGACGATAGGCGATGAAAATAAGGAGATGGAACAGAATAAAATCCCGGAAGTATCTTGCCACTCGAGTCGCACGCAGAATCGTGATATATAAATGTCCAGAAGTGGTTGTTTAACCCACTAGCCGACACACCAATAATTCCAGAGATTTAACAAGAATCTTGTTCTTCGAGTTATTTAATTATTGTTTATTGCTGTCGTCACATTTTCGTGTGGATTTTGAGCAACGAATATTCGTTGCTCTCGCTCAAAAATCAGTACAAAAAATTGAATAAATTACGATCGATGCGATGCATCATGCAATTTCGGATAAAAACGAGCTATTCACTGCTGAAATATTTTATGCCCGCACTGCCAATTTTTCCTTCGTGGTCTCTAGACACATACCTGTAAATTCTGTAAGATTTGAAGTAAAATCAAAGATATCGTATTAAGCGAAATAAAATTTATTTCATTATTCTGCTTAAAAATTATTATTTTTATAATTAAAAATAGAAGATAAAATGTAACTATTATGGTTTCCAAAAGTTTATTTAAATCTATACAATTTTAACCTGCAATTTTTCTTTTACGATTTTTCCTTTCAAAGATATACTTCTACATTTTTTTTTAAACTTTGTTTACATTTTGAGAGGGTCAGAATAAAAAGTGGCTGAATTGACAGAGAATGCATCATAGATAAAACTGTATAAAACCGAATGGTTCCAAAAAGGATCTTCATAAGTATGTAGAATATTCGTACCCAGCTACCTGTGCCCTGAATATCGTGTTTCAAATTTACAGCGTGTGTATATATATATATGTACTTGTCGAGGATTTTTCGTCGGTGAATACGCGGTGCAGGTTTCGCGAAGAAGCACGATGACAGCAGGTAGAGATCGCGGTGGCTCCGGTAGAGTCGGCACGTCGTCGCTGGGACCCAAAGGTCCCGGGGGCCCACTGCCAACGGCACACGGCGGAAGGGACGCGCGAGGTCACATTGGGTCAGCCGCTATGCGCGGGCGCACGCCAAGAGGAATCTCCCAGTGCTGTGTACACCGTGTTATGCGATACGTCCATGACTGATACTCTTGCAGCTCCTTCTTGCTTGTACGATATGATAGGCGACGGCGTTAGAATCACCGTTGTCTCATAATACCCGGGAGATTACAGGAATCGCTACTCTCCAGTCGTCGACGAACGTGCCAGGGCGTTCGCTTCGTGCTTTTCTCTATTCGTTCAGTAAATCTTGACGTCTTTGTCATTTTGTACCGCCTTATTACACGCTACGACTTTTCAAAGTTAGAAGTCGATGTTGTACGAATGTTAAAATCAACGGATACCAACGGAAGGCGTAGTGCATAAACCTAAAGAATAAGGTACGTTCACAACATTGGATAAAATAAATGGAACTCCTTAGCAGGCTTATGTGAATGAAATAGAAAACTCGAAATTGATGGTACACCGTCAAGTATCGAAATGTTTCGACTGAGTTAGTTTAGTTGCTCCTGATCCGCCACCTACAGGGCATACCAATTTGTTCCCGTTTTCGTAAAGAATATGTACACAAAGGACCGCGGACTTTCATAGCGAACGTGTAAATGGAATTTAATCGCCAATTTGTCGAGCTTTATTATCGCGAGTACGGTGTAGCTGGCTTGATCGTCGAGATAAGCCAGTTTAGAAGAGCATGCTCGCTCCGTACGACTATCTCCGCCCAGCCAGAGGACAACAGCTCTTGCTGCTCCTGTTGGCTACCTCGAACAATCGAGCGAACGCAAAAGAAACCGAGGGCTGCAGAAGCACACTCACACTGGCGACTCTTTTAAAGAAACAAGAATATATATATGAAAACCTCTGTTGCCAAGAGACGGAGGAAGAGGAGGAGACCCATTGTCGATCCTACGACTTTATGAGACCGACGGGAGTCTTCCCGGCTACGAAACTCAAAGCCTTACACGAGTATTCTGTAGTCCTAAATTGAGAAAACTCACTCCAGCAAGTGTTTTACGAAAAATTATTATGGGGTTTTGATCATGCGTTTGCAGTAATTTTTATGAAAATAAATATGTGTAACTATACAAAATTTGTGGATTTATCTAAGAATTCGATGTTTGATTATGGATCTGAAAAAGCCGTTTACAGGAAAATAAATTAACTTGTATCGTATGTGTTCGATGTAATTCGAACCAAATATAATCAATTTTTTTTATTATAAAAAAACTGCATTTGTTTTTTTTTATACGAAAATAAATGTTACGGTAGAAGATTAATTTTGACTCATACAAATTAATTTATATTAACACATAAACATAAATGTCGTGTATCAATTTAGCATATCAATTGAATGATGATAAATAACAGTACATTACAGTACATTCGTATGAGGAACAATTAGCTGGCATTTTTCTATTGATTAACCTCAATTTGCCTAGGAGAGGGTTAAACAGCTTTGTGTTAAAAAAAAAAACTCAGTTGTCTCTCGCTCGTTTTCGTTGTAATAATCTCGAATCGAGTGACAATCCAAGTCGTTCACAAAGTTCTATCTCCCTTTGCTTCGCGGTCCCGTTGACTCCCAACAAAAGGGCCCGGAGATACAGGAGGCCCCCTGGTGAAGAAGCGGTGGTAGGATAGAACGCAACAGAAGAAGCCGACACCGCCGCACTGCGTACATCTGAAGCAGAAGCGCAACTGCAACGGCGTCGTATGCAAGAGCAGCATCAACTGCACACGGAGGGATAATAATAAAACGAGATATCTCGTACGTGGGCGGTCGTATTGTTAGCGCAACGAGGTATGCGCGCGTTCTCTTATGCGCTCCTGCGAGCCTCGCTGTACAGCGGCACTTCTGTCGTCTCCGAGCGCTCCTTCGGCGCAAAGCGCGCGCGTCTAACCACTTCTCAAAGAGAATGAGCGTAAAAACCGGCGAGAGAAAGATGGTAACTGGATGTATATTACGTCCAGGATCTCTCTGATTCGTTGTACAGGCTTAATGACACACCGATACGCTACACAAAAAAACCTTTTTCTATTAATTTATACAAATACTATAGCATCGGGAACGAATGATGTCAATCTCTTGTGAAAATCGCAATAAATCCTAATAAAGAATCGGAAAAAAGAGAATATAACTCGTTTTTTGTGGGC
Organism: Cylloceria caligata; assembly: GCA_963942595.1. NCBI lineage: Eukaryota > Metazoa > Arthropoda > Insecta > Hymenoptera > Ichneumonidae > Cylloceria > Cylloceria caligata. The sequence goes on along the minus strand of OZ012705.1, from coordinate 12,094,168 downwards.
TTCTAATGAATTTTTTTAAAAGGGAATACGTTTCGTACTGTAGAGTAATCTTACAACTAAGCATACAATAACAATTAAAACTTATGTTTAGAGGCTGACTAAATAAAACTATTATCTTCAGGGTCGTTGAAAAGTAGTCTTGCTCTGCTCGAAGGTAAATAAGATGATACAAAAATAAGAAATATTTATTTGATTATTTATGTGATGTGATGTGATGTGATGTGATGTGATGTACTCATTTGATAGTAGTCACTATAGAAACGATTTATTTTATTTAAATGAATAATTCATTTAAAATCATCGCTTCAAAGAGATATTTGATTGACGGCATTATGCGCGCCGCCGCTTGAGGGGAATCGTGATTTCTTTTTTTTTAATAGTGTTTTATCAAGAGCGCAAAACCGAAACGTCGATTGTTAGATTGGTTCCAAAATGGAAAAGTTTTTGAAGGAGGCTGGTATCCGCGAATACGTTACTACTTTCGGAGATATGTAATAATAAATAAACGTTAAACGGATCCTCGAACCTGTCCTTGATTAGTACGGCAAACATGCAAAAATAAAACATAATCTATAATGTAATCATAAATGAGCATCACGAATTATTCATAGACACATATAAAAAAGTGTCGTGATATGCGAAACCCATGTAGCCTCTGATTTTTAAATATCATAAGTGTGTGTGTGTGTGTGTGTGTGTGTGTGTGTGTGTCGCATCATACGCGCGATTTCCAAGCCAAAAACGCAATAACACATCGTTTTTTGCAATAACAATTGGTTCATTGTAGGGTTTTTGTTAAAACCTTAACCTTAACTCCTTTAAAGTAAAATAAAGTAAAAACAGGCATCCATAATGAACGTGCCCAATATAGCATGCCAGGCATTACAGAATTTGGCGAGATTCGAGAGATGTGAAATGTAGGATTTGAACGAAATGCATCCTATTATCATTATGAGACTGAGCAACAAATAAAAGTTTCATTGAAGTAAATGAAAGTGACTATTAAAAGTGGCTTCAATGTCATTTCCATTGATTCAATGCCACCGCATTTGATACAATTCACGATCAATTACATAAAAGATAGTATTAACTTAAATATATTTTTTTATTGACGGCAAATAAAAGTCTCTTAGACCAAGATTTCAATGAAATCTCTTTGATTCAATGAAACGTTTGATCTCGGTGAAGGCATACACATTTTATGTATTTTTCTTGCCGATTAAAGTGACGTAAGTAAATAAACTTCACTCTTTTCAAAAGCTTGAGAGAGAGAGAGAGAGAGAGAGAGAGAGAGAGAGAGAGAGAGAGAGAGAGAATGCATAATATGTAAGTTGGACGAGAAATCTACGGTGGCAGATCGCAACGTGGTATAAAGAGAGAGAAAGAGAGAATCGACTCTGAAAGAATAAGAGAGAAGCACTGGGACTCGGTTCAAAAGAAACGCCGCCGCGATAAACACGCATTATTCCCTGGAGTCCATCGCGCCCGCTGTTATTCCATCTACTATGCATAAGTTCCACGGAGAGGACTCAACGAACCGTTTTCCAGCGTTATCGCTGCTCTCGAACTTGCATTGTCTCTTATAACCACTCGTTTCGCGCTCCGCCAACTTTTGTATCCTTTTCGTTCGATAAGGAACGAATTTTGCATTCTTCGACGAATGTGCGTGCACTCTGGATCGCTCACAGGAATGCACGGTTCTCGCCTGATCATCTTACCAGCTTTCCAAGGGATATGGCACGCGCCTGCGCGAGCTCCAGAGTGCAAGCGATAGGGTGCTGCGGACACGTGGGTGCCAGAACCGATAAACTCATGCGAATAAAAGCTAACTGGTAGTCCTTGAAACAACTGAAAATTCTCTATGGCAAAGACACCGTCGATGGAGGTGATGGTCATGGTTGGTCTCGGTATTGGTACCTACGTCAAACGAGTCCACCCACGTTAATTTCTTTATATTCACTGACTTCACGTCGCGTTTGGATTTTTCTTTTCATTTGTTTTCTCTTCGAGATAGAGAAACGTCACTTTCTTGTACGAACGCGTTTCACGTGTTTTTGATTCGGATCTTTGAATTCTCCCATCGAACGCTATACGCTGGTCATTTTTCATATTTATTATTATTATTAGGAGTTATATTTTTTTATTTTCCGACGGTAATTTATCTACGTGACTTTATCGCGCTTAATTAAATACTGGTTATCGAAGCGTTGGATAATATAATAGTAACGAGCGCATAGCGTAATAGTGTTTACTGAGCGATGTAACCGTAGGCTGAAAATCTGTGGGTAGACCAGCAACGTATGCGCGTAGGCTAAATGAGGTCTTGGTCGACTCAATGAAAATCTGTTGATCTCGCGTCACGGCGCACCAGCTGATGTGGAAGACAAAGGGAAACGTCACTTTCGAGACACTTCCTGTCCAATTTTGAATTAATACAGACTCAACTGATGAATAATTTCTAACAACATTCCTCGGAGGATGTGGCTACAACGACGTCGGTTTTGCTGCAATACGTCATGTCACTCGACTACAATCTATCTTGAGATTTAGTTATATGTACAATTCATATCAGGACCACAGAGAACTTTATATTTTATTAATCCTCGACTGTCCACAGGCCATAAAGATGAAAATTTTCTTAATAATTAAATGATCGAATGGTCGAAAATAAAAAATCTTGAAATATAAAAATATTCAATTACCAAAGTTCAACTATTGAAATTATCACGGAAAATTGAACAAAGTGATCGATAAAATTTTAATCCTCATTTTGTAATAAACTAGCTCAAATTACCCAGCGTTACACAAGATTCTTATCACATATATGATATAAGCTATAGTCATACATGATGTAAGCTATAGCTATACATAACATAAACTTATTTTCTAATTTGGTATCTTAGCTATTGTTCCGCCTATGTTCAAGTCAATCGATTAAATTGTTTCGTTGCGATTCAACAATCAACAGACAACGCTAAATTATTATATATTAGTAAGTGTATGAAAACAAAAATTATATGTAATGATATAATGAATCAAGTATGACAATTTTCTTGATAAAAATGGTGTAACTTTTCAAAAAATGTTGTGTTAAAGGTTCGTACGAATACGTGTGAGCTAGTATAACGTTCTAGCTCACTACATCGTTTCTTGGATACCCTTGCTATTAATATCTCAAAAGTAGGGAAAACACATAAAACGCGAAACACTGTGAACGAAGACTGCAGCAAGCGGGTCGGAACGAGCTCGCGGGTCAAACACGCGTTTAGTGTTGTTCGGATCTGGACGCAACCCTCCTAAAATTCGTACGTTGTTTAAGTTCCAAGAGACTAACAAAGCGATCCACTGTGTCTACCAGTGATTCTCGAGCGAACGCTCGTAAAACGCATGTAATGATAATATTTTTCGTCTATTTGAAGCACAATTATCGTGATAGGAAATTTAATTCGAATCAATCGAGTTCAGTGGGACAAAGTTGTAGATAAGTGTTGAACGTAATGCCGATAATATAGCACCTGTGCCTTGCGTATAATATCGCTTAGAGTGAGAGAGATTATCACGTGTTAATCTATGAATAGTTGTTTCATTGATCCTGCGTCGTCGTTGTATTCGAGTAGCCGCTCCGATGACATCACAGAGCTGTGGGATCGATCGAGCGAGGAGACGCGCATGCAGAGAGGTAGTAAACAAAGCTTTCGTAATTGTCGGTTTGTCAAACCCGCAGACAAAGAGAGCGACAGACTGTGTGTCCGCTATACGCGCACCTCAGGATTCTCTTGGAAGTCGTGAGACTCGCTCAGCTAAACTCCAGCGTTCGATGCTGCTGCAGCTTACATACAGGCTCGTTCAGTCACGACCTGTCTCTTTGCTTGAATGGATTTGTATAAAAATCGCGAAACCGATTGACCATGGGCTTTGCATTACCTTAAGTTACAAAAATGATATTCGCTTTGTCACCAGATTCAGACGAAGCTGTTAACAAAAAAAAACAAGCGAGATGTCGTATTCTTTTGTACATATTGGAGAACGTTATTTTTATTTCCAATATATAGAAATAAATAATAGTGTCGAGATTAAAAAATTCCACATAATTGTACGCAGTTTGGGAGTGAAAAAATATTGGTGGTCATCTAAGCCTCGAAGTACACTGAGAGAAACATTTTTAAGAGCCAATAACTAATTCTTTGATTTGATGACAGCTAACTTAAATATTTTATTTTTACTTTTTCCACTTGTTGTAAACCCTAAAGGCCTATACTACACAAATAATTCGATTTTCATCACGAAAAAAGTGTTGTGTTTGTTGTTGTAATCACAGTTTCGTGCTAACATTTTTGAACGTCACGTTACACAATCCGAGACATAGCGAAATGCTACGAAGCATACTTACAAGATGCTCACGACGAGAGAGAAGTTATCAAAAGTTATTGTGCGTAGATTCCTAAGCCGCAGCTGGATAAGGTGATTTGAAATACAGTCACGAACTATTTTCATAAATATTACGCCAGTGATAATGGCTATAAGTGTATATGTGTTTATAACCACAATGTATTTCACATAAAATCTGTTCTGTCTACACAATTTTTCGAGATTAACATTGGATGTGAATAATTATCAGTAGAGCAAACCTGACAAGATCCATATTTTGTTCGATGTACATTTTTCATAACCAACGGTTTGTTTTTATCTTATTCGAGTGCGGTATAACTCATTTTTTTACTGGCTATTTGCATGTAAATCTATCTGTACGTCTCAGACCAAATTGTAAGAATTTTCTTTATTCAATGTGAGAACCAGACATAAATTTTTTACCGTTTTTTATTTTTCATGTTTGAGGTAAAGTACCAAAAGAGGTGGGGTTTTTAGTTTCGATTTTAATACCAAAGTGACCAAAGTAAGAGTGTGGAATAACTCATTTTTTTATTGGCTATTTATATGTAAATCTATCTGTACGTCTCTGACCAAATCATAAGAATTTTCGTTATTCAATGTGAGGACCAAAAATCAATTTTTTACCATTTTTTTTTTTTTCATATTTGAGATAAAATACCAAAAGAGGTGGGGTTTTCAGTTTGAATTTTAATACCAGAGTTACATTTTGTACATAGAATACACAAACAATTTCGCTGAGAATCGTAGCCCCTTGGAAAATTTACTGTTTTTCGATTAATTCAGACAAACAGATGGACAGATAAAAATCTATGAATGTTTTCTTTTTTCGTGATCTAGAACACTCAAAATATATCTATTTCTTTCATAATCTGACAATTTTCTAAATTACAATAATTCCTCTCCTTACACACATCGTACGTGTTGAGATAGTAAAAAAAAATCATTGGAGGAAATGATACTGAGACTGAGACTACCTGGTGCTTCCGAGTCGACTAAGAATTCACTGACATCATAATATAACCAGTTTTAATTACTAAAAGTAAAAAAATTATATTCTTTCTCATAATTCCTTATGACTATTGTGCTCAAAATATACTTACAATCGAAAAAGATGCCAAGATTCTGAATCACTCTGTACGCGTAATTCACGATCCTTTGGCGTCTGCGGTGATGCGAGCAACTAAAGGTCAAGTGACAATGATTTCCAGCCAGGTGCTCTCGTCGATGATGCAGCAGCCACGTTGTCCCTCGTCCTTGTCGTTATCTGGCTACCGATCGATCTTGCTGGACTCTAACTACACGGTACACACATCAGCTTATCGTTTCATGTGAGAATTTTCTTTGCACACACATATGCGCGCTCCAGCATGTGAAGGAAGGAGAGAGAGAGAGAGAGAGAGAGAGAGAGAGAGAGAGAGAGAGAGAGAGAGAGAGAGAGAGAGAGAGTCACCACCTTTGGGCGATGCTCTTCCAGCGTCCACCATGCCAATAGCTCAGCGCATAATCCATCGTTCTTTCTACAATCTTCCAATTGTTTATTTTCTCTCGCACGATCGCACACGGTGTCAATGCACGCGGCAACGCGGTGGTGTATCGGTAGCTCGAGGCGGGTGCCTAAGATAATTGGCGAGGGGCCAATTGCTCCAATGCCGAGGGCACATTGCACGAGAGCGGCACACCAGAGATCCAATGTGTGTTCAACGCCGTCCGAGTTATCGTGATAACGAGTGCGAGAGCCTTTCGAATAAATTAGTAGCGAAGCAACACAGCCAAGAGTAGGTACAGCTAGTATAGAACGAGCGAGTAATGATAAGAATCCTCGTGTTATTCCAACGGAACTTCAATAAATTATTATAATCAAAGGGTCCGGCACTGCCATGGCATCCTTTCTAGATATAGTATCGCGTTAACTGTCCAATATACTTGGTATGTAAATAGTGTCTGCTGATCTTCCTTTTTTTTCTTTATTTTTTTACCAATCTCTAAGAATAATTACGCCCTTCTTTCTCTAAGAGCATTTAATTCCTCTAGTTTGGCGGTATTCTTTGTCTATCTAATTTTTCATGAGTAAATATATTCTTCACATATCTTATATATTTTACATGTATTTAACAATAAAAAAGGTAGCGTTATTATTATTGTTGTTGTTGTTGTTGTTATTGATATTTTCTTGGTGTTATTTTAGTTTTGTCCTTTTTTTAAAGCTAAAAGTAGCACGGCATACTATTAAAGTAACAACGTTAACGACAAGAAAAATTGCAAACACGGACACACAACCAGTGCAGATCCTACTGTGATGCGTTTGCCAGAGAGGAGTGTTGAGTTTATCCTAGAGTTTCTATTATGAAAGATACGTGGTGCAGCTGTTTGGAGACATCTGAGATTCTTGAGGTCTGCGAGTAGCGCAGTGAGGGCAACGTGCGTGGACCACGTCGTCGGTTAACAGTGGCGAACTGCGCGTCGTGTAGGTTTGACGTCGGCCAGCGCGGCGTAACGATAGAACCAGCGTCAGAAGTATGTACATACAGTGAAACGACGCGGCGTGCCCAACGCCTGTCTTGCCCGCGGGCCCCACAGTGCATTAATAAGACGGCAACAGCATCAGAGCGGCTAACGCACGCGGAATAGCTCTTGGAATAGATCTTAACGGCAGTAGGCCACCGAGAGTAATCCCCACGCGCATAGGTACACGCGGCGAGGCGAGGTACAATCGTACGCGGGGACTTTCGTACTACTGTAATATACAGAACTACTGCTGTTGCACACCATGCGCTCACATTTCTCCTTTGTGCCAGAGTTTTGCCGACTCGCTGTCAGCGTTACCGTGCGAAACTTTAACACGCGCGCGGGCGGCCGGTGTGTGTTATTCGCTCGTGCGAACTCTTAAGCCCACGGTTCCATGCTACATAGACACATGTGAATTATGGAAAGTATGGACATACAATTAGTAATGCCAGAAAGAATGCCGTCTCACACATTCCTTTAGGTTTGATCATCGGTATCGGAAAACATCAATAACATGGTCATGTCCACCTGCATACAGTTAATGTTGGCATCTTTTATTATATTATTATTGCTGTTGTTATTATTAATATTATTATTATTATTATTATATATCAGTCTAGACAGGAAAAAGTCTTATTACAGATTTCACAAAGCGCATATATTATTAATAATTAATAAATGGAAGTTACAGACAGTGACAATATGTGCCGGAATTTTAAGATGAATATTATTACGATTATCCGACGACGCAACGAGCTTAAATATGCAATTTGTGATAAATCATAGATGGAGGAGATTCAAACACTTATGATCATTGGCCTCTTAAGGGTTATGTCTATCTTATGGCTACTTGTGAGGTCATTGAAATATCCACAGATTAATACCGCGTTGACCCGAATATAAGCCGAAGTTTTATTCCTCGAAATATCATTAAAAAACAAGTCGTCTTATATTCCGACCTTTCGATTGTCAGGCATTTTCGTGATATTATTAAGCAAATTCCAATCAATACAAAATATATATACAATATCACTACGTTTTCCATTCATCAGAGTTTGTGATTTCAGACATTTACCTTAAGTTTTGCACGCGATCTTTCAACGTTACAGAATAGTCCCGATATGCGTTCTTATCGTATAGAACCTACAATGACAGTTTTGACGTTTAACCTGTTAACCGGGAAATTCCCTTTTTAATTACGCAGACATATGAAAAGGTATGTCCTTACTGAGATTAGCCATAGGACACCCATATTTGAAATATTTAAAGAATAACGTCGATTTTGGTATTAAATAGCTTTCCGATAAATAATATAAATTAAATAAATCTTCCCAAGTAGAAAAACTTGAGTATTCCATATATCCTGTTGAAACATTGATAAGAGCATTGACGATGCCTTAGCCGTGTCTCGCTCGAATCGGATGTAACTCTGAAGATTTTTCACTATGGTTAACTTTCTATCTCTTCACCAGTAGAAAAATGTCATTTTTATGTTCGACTCCGATCAGACCCTGTTAAGATTCTGTCGAGGCCCTAAGACTACCATGATAAGACCTGTTCTGGTCCAGATGCAATATTGCTGTTATTCTACTATAAATATCGTCTATTTTTATCCTATAACCAATAGATATTTTAAATGATATCAATAGCATTGACGACAATAAATAATTTTTTTTTTATTTCATTCAGAGAGCAAGTTTACTGTCGTCGCTGTAAATGCGAATATCGTATAAGAAGCAGATAGAGACGTAGCTAAAGAGAGCTTCTGGCATCGGGCATCTCGAGTCTCTGGTTCGATCGCTCGTTGATCGGCGGACAATCGGTACCACTGACGCCGACTAATGAGAGCGACCGTGATGAAGAACCGTTCCAAAGTAATATGTATAATAAGAGAGAGGAGAGTTAAATAAAAAGGTAAAAAGACAGAACGATAAAGGGACGGCCGAGCGTGAGTGCTGCAGCATATATACATATATCCAAGTATCTATATACATTCACGTTCGTATGTACATATATTCAGTGGCGGGAGGCTCTATTCGATCGCGTTGTACAATTCGAAAGTAACGGGGCGGCGTCCACCCGTCGTCTCTGAACATGCGTGTGTTGTCCACCCATGATGCCCAGCAGCAGCAGCAGCAGCAGCAGCAGCATCACCACCACCACCACCACGTCATTAATTCGTCGAGTGGGCTTTAATGAGATTATTGACGGTCGATTGGCAGTAACAGCAGCAGCAGCAGCAGCGCGTTGTCTCGCCCTGATCTCTCCGCCCGCACTCAACGTTCCTCTTTTCATTATTATTATTATTATTATACAGATTTTTTTTTACTTCTTCAATGAACGCGAGTGGTTACGCAATTTCAATTAATAACGCCGTAGCTCTTACAGCGTTGTTACGCCCAGAAAAAAATGTAATTTTCATTAAATAAATGGGTCTTTCAAAATATTTTTTATTTATAATTTTATTACAATTAATCTGGAATATATTGAAGGATAATATCAAGTTAAATGTTAGATTTGATTGATTACAAATATCGTTCTATTAAGCCGAGATTAAAATACAATAATCATATATTTTTTGTCTGTAATATATTTTTGATTGAAATACACTTTTTCTCTCGGTGTACCTATTTCTACAGCAAGGAGACGCAATTCTCTCTTTCAATCCCGGCGACAGGGATAAAAAATTCTGATATCTCGAGGCCGAGTGGTGGACATCCAAGGGCGCGTCGCGATAAATTGCTCTCGCGCCCGCGCGCTCGGTTTTCTCGCGAGGAAGAAGAATAATCGCACTGAAAGCAACAGCAGCAACAGAAGAAGAGGAAGGTAGTGGCTGAGCTGACTATCGCTCGCTTTGCACACAATTTCCATGCGGAGCTGGTGCGACTGCCGATGCACACCGCGCAAGGATTTCGCGCGAAAATAAAGTGTTGCGGTGCACAGCACATCCCATCCGCATAGTGGTTTGTAACTCGAGGAAACGCAATGTGCGTTCTGCGAGAGTGCAGCAAGAGAAGAAACGGTAGTGAGGCCCTTATTAACATTTCGCTGGGAGGATTCGTAGCGAGATTAAATTGACAGGGAGGATTTGCGAGTCGTTTGTTACCGCGCTCTCTGCTTCTTGCTTTGCTTGCGAACGAACGAACGAACTCTGTCCTTCGCGCCGACGCACCGCGCACCCACAAAGACGGCTATGTCTATCTCATTCTCTTGTTCGAAGTACTCCCTTTCTTCTTCTTCTTCCTCCCCTTCTTCTTCATCTTCTTCTTCTTCTTCTTCTTCTTCTTCTTCTTCTTCTTCCTCTTCTTCCTTCTTTTCGCTTCGTTCGGTGAGCACCGCGAGAAGAGACCGATCGCATCGGCCGCGTGAATCGAGTGAATCCGAGAGAACGCGGGTGTAGGTCGCCGTTTGTTGTATCCCTAAGCCGCGCGCTCTCGTGGCCGATCTCGTCGATCCTCTTACCTTCTCAACGGAGTTCTTTGCCGCGGCTGCAGGCGAGAATTTACGCTTGTGCCGAGGTGTACTGAGTAAAATTTACGCACCCCGGGTGTTCGTAACCACAGTATCCGTTTTTTTTCAAATTCTCTTCTGCGTATACAGATCATTGCCAGCAATACTTTACAGTTTTTAAGAGAGCGTCATACTTCTGGGTTTTTTCATTTTCAAATTTGCTTAATACATTTCGGTAAAAGAGGACAACGATCGAAAAAATCTTTTTACCAACTAAAAATAAAAATTATTTTAACAATGCAGCATTTCAAATGAGGAATTCGTATCGAGGAAGTAAACAGAACAATAAATCTATCAAATTATCAAATTCACTCATTTTTCCTAATTTTTTTGTTGACCAAATGGTATATGACGTCAGATAGGCTTCAACAGTCATGGACACTGTACATATCAGCGTATCACTGTACATATCAATGATCAAGGTGTGTTTTGACTGTAGTTAAACCTCTTGTATTTAAAACATTAAATTGAACATTTTTTGTCGAAGTTATTAAAAAACATTGCGAGATACTAAATACCCTTTTTTTTAATAACAAAAATTATTATCGTCTAAATTTTAGAACAATTTAATACGTCAAATTGTTATACTTACTAATATCAGAATCGTACAATCCATATACAAAAAAAAACTTGTTCCTCTATGTAGAGCGAGCAGTTTTGAGAGTAACACGAAGAGTGTAGAACCTCGATACTCTATGTTAACTGCTATACCTACGCTATTCTGCTTTGTCTATTCTTGACAGAGGCTAATCGCGTAATTTTCAAGTATAATCTAGGTCACTGAGCACATTAGGGTCATCCCTGTGAAACAACACCAGAAATTCTCGAGATTTAAAATACGAAAGAGGCCAAGGAAAATTTATCAAATTGTTATTTTTTATTTAACTTATTTTAGTCGCATCGACATCTGGTATAATTAACGACTGTGCTCTTTAGAAAGCAACAACAGCAATAATAATAACAACAAGATATTCAAAGTAGAAAGGAAGTTGAACACCTCAGTGTTTGTTTGTAACGATTTTTTATTATTTAATAATTATATGTTGTATCTTGCAAAATTCAATTACTTTCTCGAAGCTTTTCATGCTGTTAACGCAATCTTTTATTGCTGCCGTAAAGTTTAATCGTTAGCGAAGTTGTCAATGGCGTGTACATTCAGTTTTATCGAAATTATATATTTATTCCGATGCGTTATGCATCATTAATGCCAAAGGTAATCAATTGTTCGTTTTGTTTAAACATTTTTTTCTCGTGAATTCAATTTCAGAACACTCCAAATGTTTTGCAACGTTAAGAAAGGTGAATTTTTTAAAATGTGTATGTGTGTACACGTACATACACATACATAAACGCCCTTAGAAGGAAATAAATTTAAAAGTTTTCTGTTTGAATTGAATTATCTGTTATTATCATAATTAAGAAAGTAATATTACAATTAATTATACTAACACGGCAAACTTGTTTTCGAAGATCATAGAGCTCGTGCCTGAACAGGATATATATGTATCAAATATGACGTTGAGCTTGATAAACCGTACTGCCAAAGGGCCAAAATAAATGGCTAGACAACTGTTGGACGCAATTTCCACGCGACATGCTTTGCAAAGTTGCAGTCTTTCCGGAAGAAAGACTTGGAAAAAGCAATAGAAGAGAAGCGAAAACTGTTTTAATCGGTAGAATTTAACCGAATACAATGAATTTTCGAAAAGTTCGTTGTTATCGATAATTTCCTGCTTAAATAATTGTTAATTATCATTGTCAACGCCGCGTTCCTGTATTTTTATATTATCCTTCCAACTTCATGCTCTCGATTTTTCTACCTATTGCTGAAAGCATTCTAATGACATTTTTCGTCTTCTCAATTTTTGTTGAGTGTGAACTCAAGTATATTTCTGAATGTATCTCAAGCCTTGGTATCTTAGGAATGGATTGAGCTATTAAGTTGAAATTTGTGATATAAGTAAAGTCGATGAACCCCTTTGCTTGGTATAATTTTCATAAAAATTGATTTACAAATTATGTCATTAGAATATTATGACAATTATAATGTCCAAACAATAATTCTGTGACTAACCTTACATTGGCAACTTTTCAGTTATGAATCTTAATAGTTATTCATAATTGCAGTAACGTTTTACGATGTTTGGTATTGAATTTAGTCGAAATTGATGTAGAGGTTCTTATTGTACAGCAGTTAAAATTATTATCACATCTTCATCACTCAGTTTTCGTTAAACTTGAGTTTCTACAATTTTTTTTTTAACAATAAATCAAAGCACAACTTCGCGCGATCTCATTACTTTTTAATTGTTCACATAGCTTTCTATATAACGAAACCAACATTGTTCAATATACTTTTCCATAGACATGACTTTGTGAGAAATTAAAAGTAACAAGACACCAAGGTACGACGGTAGTCGTATCCGGTTTCACGTCTCGTTACATTTTCAAAGTACAAAAATCTTTTACCCAAATATTTTATACAATAATTGGTGAAAAGAGGTTAAAAATCATGAAGAAGTAACGCGATATCCGTTCTCATCATCTGCCCATCAGTATTCCACATCGTATATTCACTTACACGAGAGAGCGGTGAAGGTCGTAAACATCACTTAAACAGACAATTTTCTGTATTTCGCTCTCAGACCGCACGCATATAAGACTTTTACTGTACAGAAAATCTATAATATATTCCACGGTACTTTGCGTATGAGAATAACGCTGCTAGTCAAAGGGATGGCTATTAGAGTAACTTCTCGCGGGGCACAGAAAGAGCGCGTGATTTATGCGCGACATCATTATACCTACCAGCTCGTGTGCAGATATATCTAGTTGCTATAGGCTCGAGGAGCGAGATGTTGCCGAGCGAACTCAGGACTAACGAGAGAATATTATAGAATATTTCTCGTCCCCGCAATTTATCGTAGAACAAGACGAACAAGTTTCTCGTCAACGAGAAAATACTTTCGTTTGTCAAGTTGCACTGGCTTGTCCGACACCACAATTGTTGGAGTTCCGGTGCTGCGGTGTTTACAATATTATCGCCAGCGCACTTGCGGTCTCAAAACGCGGTCAAGTGCTTGTTCGAGAGGGCGACTTTGCACTGCCGCTACTTCGTAACGCGACGAACGAGAGTTGCACGACACATCAACGCGTTTCTGAGAATGTTCGATGCAGTCTCTTGCAACGATATTTTATATTCTCATGAGAAGTATCGAGAAGATAACCGACTGTTAGCGAAAAATGTAATTTCAATACTCGATAGTACTAGATGCGACAGTTACATGTCGTTAGAGAAGAACTCAAAGGGACGATAAAAAGTTAAATGATTCTCCTAGAAGAAGGAAAGTGAAGAGAGGGACTGTGGAACTGTGCAATGCGTGTGACAAACCGCATCTACCTGTCTCGGCTTTGCAAAGCCCCCAGTGCGAAACATTCGTTAACATTCCCCGAGAGTGCGGTAATGATAGCCGGACCGCGTAGTGGCAAGAAAACGCTTTAGGTATTCCCTCGATGCGCTCAAGACTCGCACTCATTTCTCGCCGTTCTACACCTAAGTATCTGCGTGTTACAAGAGTGAGAGGCGTTAATCTCGCTCTTGATAACCCGTTAGAAAATTAATAGAACGCGGTAGTATCACCGAGTTAACGTAGGCCAATATCGAGCAGAGACTTACACCAGAATGGATGACGTTCATCCTGAGTTCTGCTACCATGGTTGCGAGACGACAAAAAGGCTTGCGGACGCGCATGCACGCGAAACGATCACCGGTCAAGATCTCCCTCGTACGACTATACGCGTGATCTACGATCTGAGATATATAAATCTCAAGGAAATCGATAAATACACTCTACGTACTTCAGTTTAGCTCATTAGTAAAAGAGTTATGAGGGTTTTGTATTCCAGCGACAATGACAATAACCACAGACAGAAAAAATGAAATATCGAGACGATACATGTTGTCTTTATTTCTCCAATCGGCATACGTGCGACAGAGATAGGAGAATATTCCCATGGTGAATTTCTTCGCTACGATGGATTTTCCAAACGAAATACGTGATCGGTGAACAGTAAGATTGTGAGACGCGGTTTACCGTTCTCCTCTTTTTGTAGAATCATACTTCGTCTATCCGTTCCGCAGTGAAATCCTATTTTCTTTTTACCTGTAATATTCGGCCCTTGAAAAAACTACATTTGGTTTTTGATATCGACTGAGCCCGGCTGGTTGTGGAGAAGTGGATGTCACTTCATCCTAATGGCAAAGAAAATGGACAGGGTAATGGGCACAAAAACGACAAACGATAAGATGAACGTATTGACAATGAAAAAGAAAGTGTGAAATTAAATAACAAAGGAAATGGCATAGGAAAAGACTACAAACAAATTGTCCATTTCGATCGCTAAAATTATCGAGGTAGAAAAAAAAGTTACACTTGTACAATAAAATAATTCGTTTTTTGACCTCACGACGAGCGAGAAAATTCTTGACGCTTGGAGTGAAGTGGCTCTCGTGGGTTAATGCGTTTTGAAGCAGAGACTTTCCCACGTGTTTTAGCACCAACAACGTTAAGATACAGTAGCTGTCCGCCGTGATAGAGTCTCGCTACACTATTAAATGCTACAGTCTCACGTACACATAAATACAAATGCATACGTATACACAAATGATCAGCTATATCACGCGGTTTGTCCATCACCCTTGGGCTTTTCTTTTCTACCATGCAAGCGCGACGACAGTCTTGAACGCGTAGTTTGCAACTCTAGTCGATTCGTCAAGGCGATTGATGGTAAGCGAAGAGTGTAGTTCTGCTCGCTAAGCTTGTGCACATATCGCTTACACAGTGCGAAAGAACGGGCCTTGAGTCTCAGGCTCTCGTCGCGGTATCTACGGCAGACAGACGAATAGACAGACAGTCGCGGTACTCTGCTCAATGCACCGGCGCGACTATACAACTTCCTATCAGATTCCTACATCTCGCTAGACGCGCACGCCTTGCCATTCAATGAATTTAAGTTTCTCGTGAATGAGATTTAGCTAGATTATTTCCCTTGAGATTAAATTCCACTCGACAATTCCGAAGTTTCTTTAGAATCGATACAAACTTTAATTCCTGAAGAAAAAGTCTTTCCACACGACTTATTTCATATAAATATTCTACAACAAGTAAAAAAAAAATTGAGAATGTATTAATGATCGATTTTAGCTTTCTCAGACAGGAAGCAATATGCAATATTCTACTTTTCCGGTTTATTTAAATGCGCGTAGAGAAGGATCTAGTAAAAGTCATTATATATCTGATAAAAACTGCTATAATCATCTGGTAGGATGGGGAACTGTGTCGTTACTTGTCAACAAGTACGATATTTAACGATAATTTAAACAATGTATATATAAATAGGAATAATTCTTGTAAATATCGTGAAAATTCAGATTACATGGTAACAGCGAATCAACTATTTTAACAAAATAACAAATTTTATAACCTATGATACCCGTTGATATTCCCACAAAAATTGCAATACCAAGCGACCTCGATCTTCATTGATACATTCGTGTAGAAAGTTTCACTTTGATAGTTAAAAACTTCTACAGTCATGTTTGTATCATTTACTTTTTTTTTTAACTAAACTCTGATATAACTTTAATGATTGTGTTGTGATTTTGATGAATTTCACTACAATGATCGGATATCAATTGCTCTACTTGCATGAGTTACAATAATTTAAGAGCTCTATCTGTCCGAACCAAGCCTCACCTGATTCGCGCCGGATGTAACGCCACAAATGATCTACTCGAGTAGCTAGCTTACTTTGTTTGGTATTTTTGAATAATCACTAAACTTGTTGAATTCATTTGTTAATTTAAAAACAATTTAGAAGAAAAGATTACGAATGACGAAGAATATCTGCGCTTCTAGCGTGCAAAATTTCAGTCTCGATAGTTCAAGCGGCTCTCAAGTTGTAAGAAATTGAAGGGTTTGTATAGACACGTACACACGCGCAAATACTGGATATTTTTACTACACCATTTTTCTGGATATTTCAGACGATTGTAAGTATCGTGACGTTCAAGCTTCGAATTTTTTTTTATCGAGAAAACAAAGCTCTTTCTACGAGGAACCAAAATAAACAAAATGGAGCCTGACACACACTGAACACGTTTAGCTACGGGACTCGACTTCAACGAAATAAGACGGAAAAAACAAACTTAAAACGAATGAAATAAAGAGAAGGACCAGAATTTGAGACGTTTGTCAGCCGAGTTCGTTCTATCCGGTGTGCTCGCGTCTCTTAATCCTCGACCAGAGCCTTTGCGAAGCGTCGTTTTGTTGGACGTTGCCGTCGTCGATATTATTTCTGCTACAACACGATGATAGTCGAAGCATCATCGTCTTCGTCGGAAAACGCGTGGGCGCTACCGGACGTTTCGGCAACTCCAGAAACACTCGGGCTCCTATATTGCTTCGTCCGAAAAATCGGTGTGGGCGTCAGTCCCCAATGGGCCTGAAGGCAAAGGCAACGCGCGTTTCCCCCGAAGACGACGAGGACGAACGAGACGATCGGACGATGCTCGCGCGCGATTCTGAAATCAATGCCCCGGAGAACTGACAAAAATTTCGTGGGCGCGAGCACACGAGACGCAAGCTGGATGGACGCTGAGGCCCTGGTGAATGTCGAGGTTTAATCTCGCGTAGAATATACGCATAACGCTCTAAGGCCCCACCGAGATTTCCAACTGTTATCACGGTCGTTCGGCCTGAGCAAACGTTTTGTACGTGGGCGAGAGCGTTTCCGGTCTCGGTATATCCGACATTGAATTATTAGCTAATATCACGAGCTGGCTGAGAGTGGAAACGATATTGATGTACGAAAGTGCTGCTACACCTATACGACAGCTTCTCTACCGATCTCCTGCGATAAAATATCGTAGAGAACGAAAACATTGGCTCATTCGGCACACGCGATTGCGGAGTAAGAAAACAGGAGGGATTGATCCGACTACACTCTTGTAATTCTGACCTGTGCATATACCTGCAAGAAGTAGATTTCGAGTCAAGATGATGTGAAACATATTTTCAGTGTTTGTCTTTCACTCAACCATAAGCGCCATTAGTTCTATTTTTCTCGCGCCCGTACATATTTTACATCGTCTTAAGTTAATAAATGGAGAAAAGAGAATTCTGCAAAGGATCGACAACGTTTCTGTATGTGATGGGCAGTAAATATAACCTGGAAATGTAACTTCAAGGATTGACGAATTCGTATATGACCCAGGTTCAACGACCTCCTGTGAACATCCCGATAAAACGGATCAGCTGTGCAGAGCGGATAAGGAAGACAGTCAGCTGTTACTTTAAAATTCATCCGACTCCTCACGGAAATCCGTCGGTACTTCCTCGGCTGATTCCTAATATTCAGTCGACGCACGCTCCCTCATAGGCCCAAAGTGTCTCCTCTCGTCTCATGAACTTCATTTATATTCATCTCCCGAATGCTCATCGGACTCCTCTTATTACACTCAATGAAGCATTTTTTTAAATCGTCAGGATTTATACTTTTCTGTTTCTCTCATTGAGTCGTGTGCGTCGGTTAGTTACTCGTGTTTCGCTCATCAGTGGTCGCAGCGAGCTATCTTATTTCGCTAATCGTTGTCGAGACGCGAAGGTAGATGCGGCAAAGCGGCGAAGAAAAGACTCCCCGCGCGATTCTCGTTTGACTCGGGGCACGCGCCTTCGGGCTCGTATGCCGCTGCTCCCCACTCCAATGTTCGCGTATACATATACCGCGTACGGTATCTCAGCTTTTCTCCCCACTCTTCGAGAAATATAGACCGCGCGGTGGCCCAGAGCAAAAGCGTGGTGCAGGCGAGGAACCTGGGGGCCTCATCCCCACTTCTCTCGCTTGGAACCCTCGTCGCTTCTCGCACCCACACGTAGTCGCGCGCTCCCCACTACGACTCCGTTCGATCGTGGGCCCTACGCAACGGGGCGCCTCTCTTCCCCCACTCTATCGCTCGCTCCGTCCACCTCAGACGCGCATAAGCTCTTTCGTCCACTGTGATGATCCAGCGCTAAAAAAATACAACAGCAACTTTATTTCACCGCCATTTCAATATAATATTGTGTACATGTATTTGAACATTTTGCACAGTTAAATGTTATGTTTCCAAATGCATCCTACCGCTTCGGTAAGAATAACTGGATATGTCTTCTACTTGAGCTTTTTTACTATAACGAATCTCAAATTTACAGCAAAGCATCTTTCCGCAACGGCAGCATTTTCAGTTTGCAGATGATTGCAAGACGTGCACCACTGCAGCCATTACGCACTCCCAATCATCGTATTCTTGACTTAAGAAAATATAAATATGTAAACATGTATTAAATTAATACCGTTTTCGTTTTCTCTTTATATTTAATATATAAGTATATACACAAATATATAATTTTCACACCATTTCAAATAAATATTATGCACCATATATGTAGAAAATATATTTCTCGAGTATCAAACTTAATGTCAACATGTTCACGTAAGCTACATATAAGAATATATATTAGTTTAATGTATCACTTTGATGGAACCACATGTTTGCCTATAAATATTTAGTTTACTTTTATTAATTAAAAAAAATATATTTGAAGCATATATTTTTTCTATAGAGGTATAACGCCCTCTCTCTCAATCTTTATCTTATTTTTCTTGTGTTGTAACCACACAGTCATGCAGCCAGGAGATTTACCGCGCGCGCGTCCCAAGTCCTCAGCGTTTGCCTCCCGCAGGGATCGTCACATGGCCCCACTCTTTTACTCTCGGGTTCCCTTTCTATCTCCGTCCTCCTCAATTCTTTAGGCTCCTCGTTCTACCGGGGCCGATCACGCACGACTCGCGCCCGCATTCACACATACACACACATTCTCATACACCCCAGTCGAAACGAGCTGACGAGGAGAGTCCCCTGGCAGCGGTCCCAACGTTGCCGGAGATACACCGTATCCCGTCCATACCCACTTGTATACGTGTACACGCAACCGATTTCCCACCCGCCTTCTCCACACCAGGCGCGCGCGGGGCGCACACACGCGGCTCGCCGCCGCCGCTGCTGTTGCTGCTGTTGCTTCTGCTGCTGCTGCTGCTGTTGCTGCTGCTGTTGCTGTTGGTACTCTCGCCGCACTCCCGAGAGTGTCATGCCCGACGTCCTCGCGAGAGAGCCTCCCGCGTCCACCACGAGACGCACACCACGAGTCACGGGCTTACTGTCGGACATCGCGGCCGCCGATCCACTGCCCACAGCCGCAGTTTCCTCTTACGGATAATAGCGATCCTAAATACGTCCTCAGTTTCCGAACACGCGCGCCCGCGCACACGCGAGCTTAATACCGGTATCGCCGCACTACGTTTAACCCGTTACGCGTGTGTTGTTGTTGTTTCTTTCGCATTATTTTCAACGCGCTCCTGTGCGCTCAATCGACCGATTTGACAGTTCATATATTGAGGTGTGCTGTTGTCGCTATTGAGGTGAACTATTGTTACCGCTGCTTATCACTTTCCGTCCCCGTTACTTCCCGTTAAAAATTTTCCTTTTTTTTCTTTCGTACGATCTTTTTACATGATTTTTCCTACCCTCAGTATCCCGAATCCCAACCCGGACTTTGAGTGGTTGCTGGATTCTTCGTCGCCTGGATAGTGAAAGCGTTCCTCGAAGACGTTACAGTAAATACGACTACAACATAATAATTGCTACCCCTCTGTGACGAGGGCACTCGTGTCGTGCTGACGAATACAAACCATCAGTGTGTTACCTACATTATATTTTTCAAAATTCTGTTGTGTGAAGTCAAAGTGCAATTGTGTGTGTCTCACAACCAGTGCTCTGATTTTTTTTTTTTTTATCAACGGGGCCTCTTGACACAAATGTGTTCATCTACGTGCTCACCACATTCTTAGTATTCACGGATCAAAACGAATGGTGCGATTAATATTTTTATTATTTAATATTTTTTTATATTCTTGCGATCGACGAACCGAGTTTCCTTCCGACGATTGCCGACTCATGATTGATTGATTGGAAAAAGGGTACAAATCAATCACTCGCGTATTTGTTCCGGAAGAATTATTTTACCGGGACGACGTATGGGCAAATGAATCGTCGATTCCTATCGCGAATTCGCGCCACGTTCGATCAACGACGGGCTAATGACCGGGAATGATAATTAACGGTATCGGGGGAGGATGGCGAGAGAGTGATTTCGACGTTGTGATCTCTCTGAGGTGTACGGCTGTCTTGCGGTGCGTGTTCCATTTCTCTCTCGTGTAAGTCGACGGAATATGTCTGTAGCGGTTCTCCACCCGTTGCTTAATGAAGCGATTCCTATCACACGCCTGAATCTGATAATTAAATCAAGTTCTCGGCGTGCTGATGTATGCCACGCGTAACCAACTTGGTATTAATAATATTCAGCTACCCAGAACACTCTCGTGCATATGCTGTTTTGATATTCTTCGCTCGTGCGTCATCGATACCAGAAAAAGATGTTAAAGGATTCTCGTACTGAGATGAAATTTTCTAATCAAAATCGATGACTCTGCACTCTAGAAGATTTCAGCAAAATATCTGATAAATTTCTTAAAACTTAATAAACATCTTGAATGCCTAACTAACTATTTTGTCATATTAGATGAATTTTCATTCGAGTGATCTCATTTTCATTGATTCAATTCAATATTTACTGATGTAAATATTCTCTTTGGTTTCTTTCTCTCACTCTAGCTACGCAAAATCAGTTTCAATCCAACGTCATATGAATTATAATAAATTGGTAACACTGCGATATAATTAAATACATTTTAGTTTGAAAACTTATTTATTAAAATCTTTTTGATACATTCATTGATATCAATCACATTTTGCTTTTTCATAGAGAAAGCTTTGTATTCATGAATATTTTTTTCGAGATTTTCATGCCAAGATACTCAAAACAGCCCAAAAGTTGAGAAAAATCGTTTCGAAAACGTCCGTGTGTGTGTTGCAGGGCTTTCAAAATTTAATCGTCCTTAACTTAAAAATCGTTAGAGCAATACGGCTGAACATTTGCACACGAGTGAAGCAGTAACTTTTGTTTAATTGTTGTAATTTTTGACAAAATGTATGCACGCGTTTATATTATATTGTTTCGATTTTTTTTTTTTTATGGCGTGGTTGTTCTAATTTTCGTTAAAGTTTGGTTATTGTGCTAAATAGTTTTCCTTGATTGCAGATACGTTTGAGGTTGTTTGGTATAAAATTTTGCCTAATTCGATAAACAGAATGTTACACCAGATTGAATTTTTGATTTTGATATTGCTTTTGTTCGTAAAAATGAAAAATCTGTAGATTGTGAATCACTCGAGCAATCGAACGTATGAGCCAAATATTTCTTTATAAACGAAACCATGTAGAATGTTATTTGGAACAGAGTTTTGTAAACCAATCGATTTAATATATCGTATATTTTGAACATCCGTGTTCTGTTGTATCTAGTAGCAATTATCTTACATCAATTATGCGTAAATTATGCGTTATCTTGAAAAATAGCCGATTCATGAATTTTTTTTTACTTCACTTTCTCTCGAATCATAAAAATTTAACAACTAAGGATGCAAAGAAGAACCTTACTCATTGATTTCTCATTATATTTCACCTTTCACAAAACTTCCTCTATGAGAAAGTGAAAATTGATCAACATACTTCCTTACAGAGGTGGTTTTGTGAAAGGTTGAACATAATAAGGAATCCATGTAGAAGGTTCTACTTTGCATCTTTATTTTTCAATTAAATAAATGTTTTGTAACGTTACGATAACATTTTTTTGTTTTTAATGTAAAAGTTTCTTCTCCAGTTTTACGGGTTTTTTTTTTTTTTCTTAATGTAATATTTATTTTATAATTATAAATATATGTACGAGAATTTACATTCTTCAATTCGGTATGAACGATATCCTGGCTTCGCCGAGTTTCGGATCCTCACTCTCTGTGCAATGCCGGGGAAAGACGAAGACGAGACTCCTCGAATATGCGTGTCGAGGTCGATAGCGGGAGGAGAAAAGCTGTTCGGGTGCTCTCTCGGGCTCGTCATCGACTACGTGGGAGGGGGCGCGTGCAGCTCTCAAAGCGAAGTTTAAGACTGGCCCAACGAAGTAGCAACAGCCGAGCAACGATCTCCTGGGAGAGCTCCCGGTCCTCGTCCTCGCAACGAGGACCGGGAGCCTCTCTCGATTTCTCCCCGAGTGCTCCCGCAAAATGTCGCAACCCCCCGATCACCTCCCGCGCACGAAAGTCTTTCGTTTTTATGTGTACATGCACACGCGTACTTTTTTTTGTAACCTCAGCGTCGTTACTTTTCGGTGGACAGCACTTTCCTTTTGTTGTCTTGCGGGCGTATTATATACATACATGACACAAAATATTATTCGTAATCGGTAATGCGGGTTGAAATACTATTTAAATGAATTATTTTTTATAAAAACAGTATTTTAATTAAATATTTTCCGCAACGATAATCAAAGATTATTTATTTTAAAATACATTTGTTATCCTTTGTTGTCCTTATAAATATTTATTTATAAGGAGTACATATTTCTAAAAAATAATCGGAGTTTTATTAATAACTCGAATACCCAAACTTTTTTTAATTACTTGAGATACTTTTTTAGATATTTTAGTTTAGAGATGAATATTGCGACGCTTCCTCATAACAGGATCTTACGTTACATGCTATGTATGTAAATAGTATACGACATAAAATAGCGATGACAAGAAATTGGTCCAGATGTCATAGTTTATGAAAATAACTTTCATGAAAATATCTTGCAAATGTATTATTCCTAATTCTTTTGAAAATACAATTAATAATTATTATAGATAATACTGTGATTTCCAAAATAGTAATAATTCATTCGGCATCAACAATTTCAGTCTAGTTAGTGAAATATTTTTAAACAATACATATTAGTTTGAATATAATATTGGCAAGCAAGCAATTCTTATAATACTCACTTCTACTCAATTCTTATAAGACTCAACATTGTGAAATAATTGAAATAAGAGAAATCATAATTGAAACGTATCCATTTGCTCAACTTGTCCAATAAACGTTTGCATAAAATCGAATGTACTACAAGGGAATAAACGTAACGTAAGACAAAATAAAATGAAGAGACGGAGACGAGGGAGGAAAAATTTCGTAACGCACGACGTTGAAACCCGAGCCGCATGAGACGAGCGAGAGCCAATCGAGAAACGGTAAAAGCCAAACGAAAATAACCGGAACGTAAATATTCTCACAGGCACATCAGTCGGGCGCTTAAATGGAGGATGTTTTTTTTTTTCTTATTCTTTCTTCTTCACGTACGTCTTGTGCCCCCGATGCAGCCCCGATAATAAGAACCAAGTGCACGCGCGACGTTAATTTCGTGACTTGATACGTCATTAAGGATAAGAAATAGCGCGATTAACCCATCCCCCTGCATCCCCCCACCGTTAAGCTCGACGTTTAATTAGGCGGCCTGGTTTTACGGATCCCTCGGAACACTCGCAAATTAATCAAAAGTTTATCCGTCGCTTCGCGCTCCTGCAACCATTTCGCTTGGTCTGACGCACTGAGATCGTTGGTACCCGCGATTGATGTACTTTGTACACGCATAAGAACCTTCGAGCCCATCATTATTACCTTATTCATGAATAATTATAATAAGCACTAAAAAAAAATGTATTAACAAATATTTTTATCGTTTTTAAATAATTTAGCACCAAATAAACCTTACCTTGTTAATTGTAAAAATTCGTTTTGTTTTTTTGCTTTCAAATATGTTTTTCTTTATATTTATTTTCCATGGGGTTCTTTTCTAGTATTTGGATAGGATGGTTCTTATCTATCCGCTTTGATTGATTTTAGGAATAAATTTTAATAACTTTTGTACATTGTAGCGCATCCATCGCTTCGAGTTTCTGCATCCAATGCATATAAAATATTTCCATTTTCCTCGGAGAAAAAAATAGTCATTTAAACCATAGAGAGTATTCAATTTCTTAGAAACTATTATTAATAAAATAATAGCAAATGCCATGAAAATAAACATTTTATACACATAATAAATATGTCACCCAAAAAAAAATTCTTCTTCAATGGATTTATATTTTAGTGAGTGATTGTGAGTTTCAAGGTGTTGCGCGCTTGTGGAACTTCTGCCAAGTTTTTACCAACAGACAAATAGAATAGACGATATCTTGTATCCACATAAGCACGATTAATTAAAATGAATCAGGCTTAATTAGTGATCGCTGCGGGGCGATTGCGACTTCTCGCGATAGACGGAGGCATAGAGTCACTGTTGGTATACCGCTCTGCGGGATCTTCTTAACCCCCGTTGAGAATCCACCCGGGATCTCAATAATATCGATTCCGAATGATATATTTTTCACGCTCTTTTTTCTTCGATTAATATCAATTTGTGCGCTTCGCGTTTCGGACTAACACTGTAACCCTCACGTTCGACAGATATGGAAATAAGTGCGAAGGTACTCAAAGGTGCCGCGATGATGGATTTGAATTTAATCGTCTATAATTATCGAGTCTACGGTGGCAACTCGATAACGAGATAACATTATATCCGCGACCGCGAGATCTTGATTCCTTCGTGAAACATGCGCCCGAATTATAATATCGCGACCTACATACTTGCAATACATTCGATGAGAGAGCAGGATTTTAATATAAAATTCGTGTCGAGAATACGCTCGATCAAAGTTGCAAATTTGCGATAAAAAAATTCATTCCGCGGCGCGGCAAAGCGAGAGAGAGAGGGAGGTACAAAAAAACGTGAGTGTATATCGTGAAGGAAACTCGGAGTACCGATCGTGATCGAGAACGCACCTTGAAGGCTCTCGTAATGAAAGATCGCGCGTTCGCTCGATCTCGACTTAATTGCCGGGTCGAGTAATTAAGCAGAGAGCGTGAGTGCGAGCATGCGAGCACACATTCGGGTGGCTATCGACGATGTACTCGAGATCATGAAAATTTATAAAACAACGAATTTGCAGGAACCGAGAAGTACTTTGGAGCGTTTCACGTGACGAAGACAATTGCATGGAGAGAACAATTGAAACGAACTAAAAGTTTGATGAAAACACATATACATATCTAGTCAGAGATCAAGCATCAGGAAGAAATAGTGTGAAATCGGCTGTGAGAACCGATAGAGTGAAGCAAAATTGCCAGTACCAAGGGATAAACAACAAGAATATAATCGAAGCAAAGAAGAGAGAAATAATAACGATAAGAAAGAAGCGACGGGAGAAAACATTCAACTACCATCGACCGAGGATTAAAGTGCAATTGATTGAAAAATAATAACGATAAAAATTACATATAGATATATTTTAATGACGTTCTGAGAGAGAGAGAGAGAGAGAGAGAGAGAGAGAGAGAGAGAGAGAGAGAGAGAGAGAGAGAGAGAGAGAGAGAGAGAGAGAGAGAGAGAGAGAGAGAGAGAGTGGACGATAATATAATAAATCACAGTAATATATGAAGACATATATCTATCGTACATAATATCTAATAAACGTAAATTTTACTAAATAAATGAATAAATAAAACGGCGCCATCATGGTTATCTTGGATCCGGAACTGAAGCCCGAGAGACAACACTGTGGTCGTCGAATGTGCGCCATTTGCAGACGCATCAAACGTGACAAAGGTAAGATACGATATTTACATTCTATGTACGAGCTAATGGTGGAAGTTTCGTCGAGTTCGCAGTGAGCTCGACGCCTGATCTAAAATCACGACGGAGACTTCAACGCGTGGGGTCTATTTACGACGAACACCACAACTGAAACTTGAGCATTTATTTTTCTGCGTTTCACCAAAAAGTTTAATCTCAATATTAATTTGAGAATAAATTTTTCTGTTTATTAATTAATTCATTTTTTTAATAATAATTTTTGTTCTTTTACCTCTTCGTCCGTCGTGTGATAATCTGACATGCGGAAAGACTCGGATATTAATCTTGTAAGTGGAAAAAAAAATTAATTTTATTGATTCATATTTACACGAAATTTTATTTCTCAATATGAATAGGAAAGTCACGAGGTTAGATTCATATGCGTGACTCTCTTCCCTGAACAAAAAGTTCACAAATTATTTTCGGCAGCATATCCGAACATCAATTGCTTTGCGAGTCGGGAGGTTTTCTCATCGAAAAATATGTGGTCGCCGTTGGTGTCGGCTCCGTCAAATAGGTGAGAGTATTTGAAATCTTCAAATGACATGATTTTACATTTTCCAATGCAACTAAACCTAATATAAGTTGGTCCCCAAGGTTTCCTCCCATAATGCAAATGTCTCGTTAGTCCGAAACACCTGAAATTCTCGCGTGGGTTTGTCGGGTGCATTGTTTCAACGGTTCGTATAGCTGCGAGACCGGATGCAGGCAGCGCGCATGGATTATTCATCCAAGAGGAGGTCGGTCTCGCGCATCGTCGTCGTCGTCGTCGTTCCGGAGGTGACGAGCGTATTCTCGCGAGAGCTGACGTATGTCAATGCTAAGAACAAACGCACGCGTTAAAATAAAAAATGGACTAGAGTATGCTTATATACAGCTAATAAACGTTTTGTATTCATCGTTCTCCCTGTATATACTCTTTGAAAAATTTCAGTCGAGTATATTGCGAAGCGTGACCAAATCAATGGCACGCGAACGTCTTCCTTCGATGCTCTTGCACCACAAACCTTTTCAATATTTATTTTTTTTTCCTACTTCATTCGCTTCCACGACCAGTCTCTGATAAGTCGTAAAGAATCCTTTCGTTCGAGCAATCCTTTACTCCACAAATTATAATAGAAGCATATCATTATGCGCAGACGCCTCATTATCGTACTACTTATATATACATTGTACATATACAAGTATACAGAACTCAGTCTATAATACTAAGCAGTATTATCTCTACTTCTATAGAGAAGGCAGTGAATATACATCTATGCTGGAGAATTTCATTGAGAGAAGTTGATGCATTGCTGAGTGGAGGCTGTGCCCGGCACGCTTCTCCTCCCTCTCGTCGTTGTCGTCATCGTCTGGCCCTGCCTCTATCTACTATCTATACCTCTCAATCTTATTATCATTATTTCTGTAGTATACGTTATTATCATTATATTTATAGTATACGTTATACATACAGAAACATAGTTCAAACGTGGCAGGAAACTATGCCCTCGTGTCCATAATGTATATAATAATGATATACATGACCAGTGTCTATCGTGTATACTCGACGAAATACAACACTCCCATGCATCGTCTACCGAGCTCTCGATTACGGACCCTCGCTTTCGTATTTGTGAAAGGATAGTTGAGAAAAAGAGAGAGAGAGAGAGAGAGAGAGAGAGAGAGAGAGAGAGAGAGAGAGAGAGAGAGAGAGAGAGAGAGAGAGAGAGAGAGAGAGAGAGAGAGAGAGAGAGAGAGAGAGAGAGAGAAAGATCTCATACCCACGTGTCGAACGTGCCAAGAGAATCGAGACTTAGTTCTTACTTTTGCGTACACGAAGATCGAGTAGGCATACGAGCATGTTACAGGTAAGGTACCTTCGTCGGCAGCAGCGTTGTAGTAGGTGAGACCGGGGCTGGTTGGTTCAATTTACATTTTTTTTATCTGTAGATGCAGTCGAGTAAATATAATTAAGATAATCACGAAATACCATACATCGAATGATTATTGATATCATTGAAAGAAATATTGATCCACTTAGGTTATCCATCGAATAAAGACATTTTTTCAGATAATTAATTTCTTGGAATATAAGTTCAAGTACTTTTTCATTCGTGTGGTGTCAATCGATGAGACAATAATGCACAACCTAAACTCTGTGTGTCAACCTACCCCGATCTCTTCAGCGTACAGCTGCATTCAACACCAACAGTGATATATTATGTACCGGTGTGTGAATCTACCTACATTTATACATATATCTGCATAGCATCTGAAAGAGAAAGAGAGAGTAAAGGAGACAGAGAGTCGTTCATGGTGAGAGTTTGAATTTATGAATGAACGACTGGTACGACGAGAAGAGTGGAGAGGAGAGATGAGAATCGATACTCGGAGCCTGGCGAAGGGCGCGCGTGGGCGATATATAGCTAGCTAGGAAGACATATATATGTATGTGTGTGTGTGTGTCTATATATATGCGGTATGTAGCGCTTGATACACGCACAACCCACGCTCTATCATAATCGAGACCTCCGGCCTAGTCACGCCTGCCATAACCACTCGGGCATAGCGCAAGGTTGTCCGTAACGTCTCGGCATCTCGGCGTCTTTGCGCGCAGCCTGCAAGCCCGATTGCCCGCTGCAACAGCTCGGATCTCTTATACGAGCCTGTTTCCACTCGCTTATCGATTGTAACGCGTGGCTCGAGCCACGAGCGGCTACCGTTTCTCGACGTGCTTTATGCGCATACTTCTCGCGTTGCTACCGCTCGGTGCTACTGCTGGAGAGATCGCTACAACGATGTGTGGTATGTCTTGATTGATCCCATGGCGAGTCTCATTCTTGTAGCGCATATACAAGAAATAACATAACAAAAGTTAACTAAAGAACATTTTTCATTTTATTTTCTCTTTTAATATTATATATTTACCGTTTAGAGACACTGAAAAATGTATTCGTACCAAGCATTTATTACCATTTTTTCAGACTCACAGCGAAATTATATCGGGAAA
Organism: Cylloceria caligata; assembly: GCA_963942595.1. NCBI lineage: Eukaryota > Metazoa > Arthropoda > Insecta > Hymenoptera > Ichneumonidae > Cylloceria > Cylloceria caligata. The sequence continues at coordinate 12,065,008 of OZ012705.1, read as the reverse complement.
TAATAACGGATTTGAAAGTTATAACATAAATAAAAATTTGAGAATAAATTAATAAAGTTAATAAAAATTATATTATTCCTTTTAGTCGTTCAACCAACTTGCAAAATTATTGTGTAGACTTTGATAAATTAATTAAAAAATGTATTGGTCCAATTAAATTGTTGTTGACTCGTTTAATCTTGGTCATCAATATTATATTTATTTTATTACATCATTATTAGTAATTTTTTTCGAATGTTCATCGATTGCCATCGATTTCGGAAAATCGATAAATATACGGAAAACCGTATTGTATGGAATGTGATAGCTATTTTCAGTGTACAGTATAGCTATATTAATACGCAGAAAGAACAGTACATAGACGAGTGCAGGTTTCCAAAACCGTCGTAAATACGCGCACGAGTTGTGGATTATGCGAGACCGGTCTATTTCTAGAACCGGCCTCCACACACATCAACCATCGCGACGAACATACTAATTATTTTTTAGTTTCACTCGAGCTCGCGCTTGTATGCAGTGGTATACGTCTTCGGGTATGAGAGGGCTGTCGACGCAGCCGCCCCGGCGAGAGATAAATGAATAAAGAATGAGAAATAAAAGAAGGGAATAAGGACACCGATGCTACGTGACGAGATACATATATCTACACGCACCTACCTACATAAACGTACCTGATACATGCGTACACACGTATACACACACACACACACACTTACACTTGTTGCGTACAGTGCTTACCACACGTAATACAAACAAACAGGGGAATACAAACAATTTGCAAAAACTTGGCAGTACACACACTTACTCATACCTATAGTACTGCAGTATAGTATACCAGTACTAATATTGTTATGCCGGTTGACTGTACTGCGAGAAATACTATATATACTATACAACAGTGGTGGATACAAAAAAAAGAAAACGACATGAGAAAAAGAAGTGCACCGAGACTCTCAGCACATGCGTACAGAGATAAAGAGAGATAGAGGTATGCCATATGAACTGCAAGAAAGCGAAAGACTCGTTGACGAAGTAACGAGAGAAGGGAAAATAAGAGAGAACTCGAAACAATTGACATTCTGCGTGCGAGTTCGATCTCACTGTGGAAGGGAGGAGGGGGTTGAAACGGAGGTTCCCTTCGTAAAGAGTTGATGGAAAAGTGTGTACAGTACGAACTGAAAAGTATACAGAGAAGCAATACGCGTATGTGCCGAGGGGCAAAGAGGAAGGAAGGGAGGAAGCCTCGAGGCTCAGACACCAGTAGCTGCAGCAATGCACCTGTGCATTGCCGCCATATACGATACGAAGTTATGGCGTTTTTCCGTGCTGCCCAGCTACGGAACGATCGTATCTTACCGGCGAAACCCAACTCCATTTGTGGAAAGCCTCGGCAAACGATCGTGCACTAAGACGACTGCAACGACAACCACGACGACAACGACGACGACGACGACGAGCGGTTCGCGCGATTTCAAATTGTACGATCTCCTAGCGAGCTAACGTGCAAGCGAAAAATGACGAGAGAATACGAAATAAGAAAAAGGAAAAGTCACGTGGAAGGACAGTTGCCGAGAAAGGGAGGGAGCAAGGAAATAATCGTGGCGATTGCAAGGGGACAATTCTTCTATTAATTAAGACTCTTTGGATTGTATATTATAGATGGTATTAGAATTTTTATTTTCCTAACAAGACTCTTGGTTATTTTACAATGAGACTGTTGCGCCTTGTTAACTATCGCAATACGGAGTCAGTAATGACTTTTGAAATCCATCTATTAATTATTTTTGTGCAATAAAGGGTGAACAATGGCTAATAGAAGAAAAAAAACCAAAATATGAGCACAAAAGCTTAATATTTTGCTTCGTAACAAAATATCAAAATAGTAATCAAGTCATTCATTCGTAAAATATGTTTTCAATATGTTTTTTTCGCCAAAATATTTACAACTACGTGAATTTCTAAGAATCAATGTCATCTCCGGAAGGGCCTTTGGTCATTACTACTATTAACCATTTTATTATCGAAAATTTGAACAATAGATATAAACGTTCGCTGTCCCGAAGTTTCCAGTAACTTATTACTATGATAATTGGCGTGCACTACTAGCGTAATAAAAATAAATTCTTGATACAGTTTCGCGAGGTCTTATTTCTTGCTAAATTAACTTAATACACGCATCGTGGGTCTTCATTCCAATGTAACTGGCTGCCAGTCTGTCTGCCAGTTGCAGAACTGCACAATTAATTATTGCGAGTTCGCAACGACGTGGGGGCAGGGAAAAGTTAAAGTTAAGCAGTGAGAGAGACGCGATGCAGTGCTGCTACGTAACGTGCTTGTTTATAACTATTAGACACGCTAGGACGATCCGAGACGCGCAAGTGCGTGTGCGCATAGCCGTCGCGCCATCTTTTTTTGTGAATACGTAGTTGCACAGCGCACTAGGATGCAGCGGAGTTCGCGCGACGCGCTGTCTGGGCCTCCCGAGACGCTGTGAACTTTCCACCATTGTTTTTCCTTGTTTTTGTTGCCAACTCCTCTCCTCCTCCATCCATATATCAAGGTATTATCATTTTTCTTGGAAAGTGTAACTACGACGAATTTTTTCACTTCGAAGCAAGAAAACACGCTGGATTATTATCCAGTGTTGTAATGTGAGCGGTGAATGAGCGCGCACTCATGATACGCATATAGATATATGTAAATTTATGTTTTATGTACTTAAAGTCTCAATAAATCCCGCTAATTCAGAACAGACGTGAAACGGAAGAGCAATTGCTTGAATAAGAAGCTAAAGTCGTGAGCTTTTGGAGAATATACCGTTACGAAAGGTCACTTCCTTACTCTTACACCCACGTTACAGACGGAGTTCCCCGGGTTATATATATGTATACAAGTATACGTTTGTGTTCGTAAACGCGCGGATGAATGCGAGCATACGAGTATGTGCCTCCCGAAAATCCGTGACAGACCTACGAGCGACTTACCTGAGTCGCGTGCGCCCGTCAAACGGAAACATTAAACACGCTTCACATTTTTCTCCTCCTTTCCTTTCGCTCTTCAGATCTTTCTCGCTCGCTGGTAAACTAAACGCACTAGCTGTTTCTCGTTCTAATGCGTATATTATTCACGTGTCTTCGTCGCACCAGCGGGCTACGAGAAAGCTATGGCTTTTCATGTGGGTGTATTAACCAGTTCTCGTGGGCTCGGTTGTCAAGCCCACGTGGGACGCCCACGCTACACGATATACAGTGTGATTCAGAATCAAGGCTCAATTTACTTGACTATAGCTGTCGCGTGCTTGTTGATTCGAAGGAACTGAACTCTATATTCATGTGACACGCGAAGCCTATACACAGAGATGAACATCACTCGATAAAAAATTATTCAGAAATACTGACAATAGATTGTATGAAAAATAAATTTGTAATATATTTTTATTCAATTGATTAAGAATAACTTGATACAAATATTTTTTTGAAATTTGAATAATTATTTTTTGATTTTTTTGACAAGTATTGGTTTTCGTTATATCGTCAGAATTGTATTTATATATTTATCCAACAGTGATTATCCTCAGTTTATAAATAGCCCTTATAGAATAATAGGAAGATTGTCTGAAAGATATTGAAAATTAAAAACTTAACCTTTAATTACTAAAACCGTATTTCTGTTGTCATTTTAAAAAGCCATCGTTATCTTCATCTGAAATATGAAAATAACAAATCTCGAATAATTGTTTGATATTGTTAACAGTCACGACTATTTCCTAAACATGCATGAGCACTTTCGGTCATCATTCGCAAATACGGCAACTCTCTTGACTTTAAATAGCTCATGTATGTCGTTTTGTATTGTGCACGATAGGCGCTTTACTATAAAAGTCATTATGCATTTAATTTATCCCAGTTCCTATAACTCTGCTATACGATGAAAAATATAGAACAATATATTTCTAAGACGCCTTCTACGTTTCTTCGTCCATGCCTATAACCTGAGAACCGTTTAAAAATTCGAGATGAAAGTTTGTTCACGGGAAGCAAAAGGCACCGCCGCAATCTAAGAAAAGATTGAGACAATTTAATTAGTAAAAAGTCTTTAATATAGTACGTAAACATGTGGAGCGTTCTCAAGTGTTTGGTGGAGATGAAAACTCGATGAAAATTGTTGTTAGAAATGCGAGAGGCATACTTGGAGCGACGACAATAAAAAAAAATTAATCTTTGAGGCGAAGCTTTGAAACGAGATGGAATACATTGACAAGCAAAAAGGCGAGGAAGAAGAAGGAGAAGAAAAATTCCTCCTCTCGATCTGGCGCGAGTGATGGGAGGCGGGCGGCAGCGCACAGGCCTCACTTCAGGTACATGCTAATGCATGTAGTGGAAAGATGCGGCTTGCGACACAGGAAACAGTTTCACCTCGAGGGGGTCCACGCTGGAACAGCGCAGCATCCACGCTCGTGCCACTTGAGCTCGAGTGAGCGCCGAGACGAATGGAGAGAGAGAGGGGGGAGGCATCAGGAAGAAAAGGAAAGAGTAAGACAGCTCGGGCAAGATGAAAGACGGGGGCAAGGGGAGGATGAGAGACAGACAGTCGAGTGTCTTCTGTATGCATACGAGTACAGAACGCATTGAGTTAGGTAGAGGCGAGGAAGAGAAAGAGAGTAGAATGGACAGGAAGAGAACGTGAAAGAGGGAGCGAGAGAGATATCTACCTACTGAGAAGACACGTGGGCGTGTATGATGCATGGCGAGGCGCTTTTATGAATCGTGTTTTTCGTACATTCAATGCGCGCGAGCCGCGCTGTGACTCTCGTCTCATCGCATAAATGGAAAGAGAAAGAAACTCAACAGATACGAGTTTGTGTATACGTAATTACGATCCAAGCTTTATATTCTTATTCTTCTTGTCTCACATTTACGTCGCGTTACGACGTAGGAACTTATACCGCTGTTACAAATTCGTGAAGCAATGACATTGATTCATGCAAAAGATGGGCAATAATGGTTATTATAATGATTTACCAAGTTGAATAAAACATGTTAGTTTATAAATAGGGTTGTCGGAAGTTTTCGTTGATTAATGAAGCTGACGAAATAAAAATTTCAAATATACAATGACGTAATCAATATGCATGACCAAAACGACAAAAGATTTTTTTCTTTTCTCACACTCGTTTCAAAAGTATAAAGTCAAAATTGTTCAGTTAGTAATACCAGATGCAATAGGATAATGCAAAAGTAGTCAAATTCGAAAAATTTGTTTCGAATTTAGTTTTCAAAACTTCAAACTTTCATAAACTAGTTTAACGACATTTTCATCCAATTCGAATACACAAAAAAAATTTGTTATACGAAGGTTTATCGACGAATATTCAAAAATCATATTAAACTCGGTCGCTCGAACTGTCATTGTAATTCTGTTCTTCGATAACATTTTCTTTATTTCATTTAACAGCAGCATATTTTTGTTAATCAGTCGTCTGCAGTCAACTAACTGTTGCTCGCGATACTCTGTGAAATATTACAGAGTGTAGTCCTACCGTATAATCGAGATATATAGTGTCGATTAATTTTTTACTGATCCACCTGTGCCTCGAAATCACCGAAGGAACGAAGTACAGCCGGCGGCACAGTGAAGTGATCGTTCGAAGAGTGGCTGCGAGGTTTGAAACAATGCCAATGCATCGTTTATGTCAGACGTTGGGGACACATGTAGCAATTACCATGACACAGGTAGCCCTAGGTTATAGTATCGTGTGCTCTCTCGTTCTCTCCCTCAAGCCTTTCTCCTCTAAACTGATCTTTCTAACTTCTTTTATTCGTTGACCGCCGGAGATCAAGACGAAGTAGAGGGGATACGCGCAAAGAGCAACGGCGAACGGAAATCGATGGTTGGCACGAGTCCATCGTCGACGAAGCACTTACGCTTTCTTAGCTCTCATCCGTGCGGATTCGTCTCAATTGGAACATCTGTTCTCACAAGTCTTAAGAAGGTTCGACCTAATCGAATGAATACCAATAATTAAAAATTCTTTATTCGAACGTTAAAACATCAATTTTGATAAAGAAAAATGTATATATGATCGCACTGTATTTTTTTTTTAACCTGATGAAATGTTAATTGATACAAGAAAAAATCATTTGCTATCAAATGTTAGTTTAATAGACAATTTTTATTAGAAAACTAAGTTTTGTTTTACTAACCAGCATTATCGAGCTCATGAAATGTTAGTTTTATCGTTAAATTTAACTAAATTTACTACGATGATCATAGACACGAACTGTTAAATTATTTTCCTCATTTCAATGAGCTTAAAAAAATTGTACGTTTTAGTAGTATGCTCCGGGTAGCTTTGATACCCAGTGCGGATTACAAAACGTAGTAAGTATGGTTCGGAAAGCGGCCGCAACTGTCACTGGCGAGCCACTTTGCACAGCGAATAGGTAAGGTAAGCACTTAATGCCAATGAAAAAACCCGCAATAAATGATAGAGCATCATTGACAAGACAGACAGGGAACTTAGTTCCAAGTTCTGGCAAGACAGCTAAAATAACATGTCATATATTTAGTCTTCCAACTTTTTATTCACTCGAGTTTGCCAGCGCACTTCTAGAAAGCGAAAGTGTCATGAATGACTCTTATTTCAAGTGTTTTTCGCGACCATAAAAAATTCCCTCGAAAAGCTATAAACGTGAATACACGTTATATATTTTATTTTACATGCTCCGCTTCCCGTCTGGTATAGATATAGTATACTTAATGCAGATTCATTAGTTTGTCAGCGATTTCCGCGAGGCGACAAGCCAGGTTCGGTCTACGAATTTTCACGAGGAAAAAGAGCGTGACAGGCGGAAGAAATAGAGTTATTGTCGTGTTGGGTGAACGAGGTGCGGGAAAAGGTCCAGTTGAACTCGTAATTAAAACAAGGCATCAATGTAACATTTTTCGCGACCATAAATGTGAGAAGGAAATATAAAGGTTGTTGTATGACAGAAATCGTCAACGATAAAAGAAAAAACGTTAGCGAGAGCGTGACGCGTGGAAGAAGACGAAATTCAAGAAAAAGCAACATACTGAATCTCGCGAGAAGTGAGGAATGACCGGATGAGGAGGTGCAAGTACTTCGTTCAACGGCGATTGATATAACACCGTGCGGTTTTCGTAATATATATATACATCCACACATATGCACTGACGTATGCTGCATATGGGGTGATGCAGCATTATTAATCCACAAAAAATCTCGTAAAGCTCACCACGATGATTTATCATGATAAATAAATATAGATTTTTTCGTGGATGTTATTAACCCCGTTTCTTCCGCTCTATTTTATACGGCGCGTTATTTTCTCCGTTTTGTCGTAATTTTCTCGCACTCGGATCTCGCGATCCGATGTCACGAGTAACACGTGGTTACAAAATTTAGTGCGAATGCATGTTGCGAAGCGTTCACCGCCCTCGCGCACGTCACTGGTGCACGGCTGTGTACCGCGTTGCAGTCCCGAGATTAAAAATACTGGCCGACTACTCAGGCCGCGAAGTTAACGTTCGCGGATTCATCGAGGAAGTAAAAGAAGAAGTGCCATATGGGCTGCGAATATCGCACGGATCTACAAGATGCAACGTAGCGATATACAGATACCAAGAAGACTGAGGCTTGTCCAATCAATTTAGATACCACGAGTTTTAACAATTTGTTTGAATTATTTTAACGATAATTAAATGACTCCGAATTTTGTTGTGTCATTAGTCACTTGTAAGCTTCATTAAACATTCAATTTCGTTATTTTCATTTTTAGAAAATATCTCTAAGCACTTTATTTTTTTTTTAATGTAACATAACATTTTCTTCAATCTGTTTTTATGTGATTATTCAAATTACATCTAAAAACAACATTTCTTTGATCACAATACATTCTTATAAATCCATAAAATTATTTTTTCAATGTACCAAATATATATTTAGCCATTTATCTCGAGCATTCTTCGTAAAACAATACTTTTTGCCATCTGTAACATTTTTATTTGGAGCGTAACGTGGCAATATACTTCTGGCAAATGATAAGTTAGGTATCGGAGTATCAAATGAATAGTACGCCATTACAGATTTTGACTCAATCCAATTTGTTCCGAAACCAGCAAACCCCGGTCTCCTGTACTATATATTTCCTATATTAAGAGACTCTGGAGAAGCACTTTTTCACCGAGAATATGGACACTATAAAATCCATGATTAGAAGTCTGCACTGACGTTCGTTAACATTTCCATTCCGTTTCTTCTGCTTGTTTTGTGCATTAATATTATTATTATCATTATTTTCACAAGTATGATGAATATATAAAGAGAAGGAAGAACGTATATACATCTTGAGGCAGCTCATTAATTACAGCTATTTATTGTACACGTACATGTGGTGAGCTCTCTCTCTCTCTCTCTCTCTCTTCCCCCTCTATTCTACCGTGTTTTCCTCATCCTTTCTGCCACCCACTTGCACAACTCAGTGTCTTCATACTAGACTCCCTTCCACAAATTGCGACGTATGAGTGCGTCTCCGCTACTACGTTCCCTCTGTACGCTTCGATGTGCATCTACGCTCTACGTCCTTAATACAGCGAAACAAAGTGCGTAACTGCGTTTTGATTAGAAGGCGTGGTCTCGCACGCCAAGAGGGCGGAGCGTACCAACGCACTCTACAGTGCAAGCCAGAAGACTGCAATGAGCATTCGATATGAGAGACAGTATCACTTTTCGTAGAGCGTCGCGTTGCCCCTCCGCTATAAAGTAGCGAGAGCACCTATTTACGTGAAATGAATTTCAAATTTTTAAAAATTCCGTGCTTCATTTTATAATATGAGACCGTAATATTGGTGAATATACTTAACCCCTTAAGGACGCGCTTTCCGGTTGCTTTACGTATAAATTCTCAACCAAAAGTTTAAATCAATAAAAAATTAAGTACTTTCTTGTAAGAGAAATATGTTTTAAATATTTTTATTAAAAATAAGGTCAAAAAATTATAAATAAAGTTTTTTTTTTTTGTATTTTCCTTTAAATGTTATGTTTCGCCTTATGATATAAATTTTTTTATTTTCTTATTCGTACGACGATCTTCAAAAATGCTTCAAAAGTCGTGAATTTTTAATATATATTTGAAAAAATCAACGAATTCCTTACGTAAGACAAATCTTCGGAAAAATATTCAAAAAAATTGTTGGATAATTAAAAAAAATGTATTAATAACTACTTGTGATTATTATTATTCTGTATCAATGTTCTTAGTATGGTCGAAATGGTTGATTTTCTAATGATCTATTTCTTATCAAGAAGTACTCCAATTCTCACTTTTTGGCCCAGAAATGCATACGTGAAGCGTGCTTAATACTTTGAGGATGCATTCGGTGCATTCGGTGCATTTAATTAAAGGGAGAATCAGTTTTTCGTGACTTTTAAAATCCTGATTACAAGCCCGTTATCAAAAGCAATTTTTATGTGCAATTAAACATTTTTTTGACCTCAGATTGAATTTACAAATGTCCATACACTAACTTTTATTCAAATACACGTATTTTTTCAAATTGTATACAAGGATCGGAAAATGGCTAAGTGACAGCAGTATCCACTTAATTACAATGACTGTATTTTCCAAATCATACATTACATGTATTATCAAATTACTAACAATAACAATAATAAATAGATCGAAAAAGAATAATAACGTAGCAAATCCGAATAGCCGAAATCATTAATTAACAATGTTATTGGAACAATTATGTAAACACAAACACACATCGTACTCGACAATACCAGATGATATTATTGCGAATGAATGTCACGATCTCATAACGAGATGTCAGGTTGCGGGTGGACACTAAACGATTTCAACGTTCTCGACGAGTTACCTCGTTGAAATTCTCGTCCCTCTCTATTATTGGAGCAAAACGAGCGAGCGAGATGAGAGAAAGGGGCACGAGGTAAGGATGACTGAAATAAATAAAAAATATTGTCCTCGCGTCGTGAATACTCGGAGCTGTTGACCAAGTACTACTCTCCGATGACTCTCGTGGAGAATTACCAAGGGACGTTGTAGTATGCGTTCGTGTGAGTTTCTGTTCCGCTGGTCCACGGGGACCAGTCGACCCTCCGCAGTCTCTTTCACCGCAACGATAAATCACAATCTAGCGGGGCATTCAGTCGCTCTGCGAAGAGCGTTTGTGGGTCACCGCGCGGGTGTCACGTGAAATCGTTCGCGCACTTCGTCGTCTTGCTTTCGTCGTCCGGTACACGTACCTGAAGATACCAACAGGGAAAGACGACGAGGACGAGTTGCCTTATGCGTATAGTTTACAATGGCCAGGATAGTCACAGAAAAAGCTGTGAAGGAAAACGGCGGGGGGGGGGAGTATACGAAATAGGAGGTGTCATTCCGTGTCCAGCGTTCTATCCGTACGCGGGCAATACTCTCAGCGGCTACTCTGAGGGAAACTCTCGTGTCGCAAGACCTCGTCGACAGCAGCCACAGGACTCGCAAGAACCTCGAGTCGCAACTTGTCGCATTCGAGAGATTTTGAAATCGATCGCCTCTCGAAGAAGCGAATCACTGTCTCGACCGATGTCATCGTCGTCGAAACACTCTTGTTGCAATCTTTAACTGTCCAACGATGCTCATTACTTCAAAGTATTTCAATTTTTAAATGTAGGTCAAGATAAACAAAATTCTATCAAAATGTTTTTCGAACGAAATTAATTAAGTAATATAATTTTAACGTAATGTTAAAATTAAGCTAATAAAAAAAGATCTGTCAGTCCCAACGCCCTCAAGAATAAGTTTTCATTTGTAATAAATACAAATCAATGAGAAATTTAAAAAAATACAAATGTAAGAGTGCATGATTACAAAAAATGTCATTGCCACGAACGAAATGGAAAGCGAAGCAAAAGAGCATTCTAAGAAGAATCGATTTAATACCAATATCTATGCTCGAAGTAAATGCAGCCAAAGGCAGATGTAGAAAAGTAAAACAAGATCATTGCCGTCTTAGGGTTTCTCCAGAGAGTCTTAGCGCATAAACGCTACTCAACAATTGTGCATACCAAAATAAAAACAAGATTTATGCCCTCCGGTTGGACAATACCTTGTTTTTTTCTGTCCCTCTCTTTATTTCTCTCGTGAGTAAAGATAAAAATAAAGAGAGAATATCCAGGGAGAATATTTTTTTCACTCGAGAGTCTATTTCGAAAGTGTCGCGCGAGAGCGTCTAGTGAGCTCTCTCTCTCTCTCTCTGTCTCTCTCATTGTTTCTTTTTCATTCCATCTTTCTTCATGATGCCTGCCCGCTAGCGGATTACGCGTTGATGGGATTGTGGAACGATAGAAGAATGCGGCTATTCCGCTGGAGATAGACGAACGAACCAGGCGAAAGAGATGAGAAGCATGTAGAAACGAAGAATACGTGTGAGAGGAGGAGGTTGCAAGAATGAGAGAAACACAAGTGAGAAAAGGAGCAGGATGACACAAGTCGAGATAGAGAGAGAGAAATAGAAGAGTCTTGAGATCTCCGGGTCCCCGAGGCTTTATTTATACCCAAAGCTCCGTATTATTGGATCACCCCCGCGCGACACTGCCCGGTTGTGTAAATGTGTCTTATGCGGCGTCCGTCTTTCTATTTCGTGTGTGCTCCAACCACACGGCCTCCCTGATGCTTGCGCGACCGTTCCGTGTACACCAACGATCTCAGTCTTCTCTTATATTCACGTATAGTACACCAGAAATAGATGGCGCGAGCACCGTACATACACGACTCGATGGAACCGCAGTGTAGGTAACTATAGTACTTCGCACTTTCACCTTCTCTTTTTACATGTATAAACGTCTCTATTTTCTTCTTCGCGCTTCGTCACAAGAAGTAGAAGCCTCGGGATTAACGGTTTAAAAATTTCTGAAGTCTTTTTTTTTAAAGACATTCGTGAAGCAATCATTAAACTATTTATATAGTTTTCTAAACTTGTGGTAAATCTAACTCAAAATTAAGTTAATGAAAGAAACTAAGTGTTTGGAGAAATCACTGTAAATCCAAGTTTATCACAAAGTGCGTACTTCTTTATCCCTCTTTACAGACATTTTTTTAAAGACAGGGGCGGGGAAATCCACTGATTTTATTTAAAAATACTTATTTTATATTCTTTTATTTGTTAATAGAAATTAGTAACGATTGCCCAGATCCAAATATAAAAAATGGTAGGATAAGTTACGTTATTCTTTTTTGCTGTATAACATCGTTGAAAAAAATTTTTATCCGTTGTAAAATATTGAACATTAGACATCGCACATTATTGATGATCAGGACAATCAACTTCCGCGAAGATATTTTTCAGGAATAGCCAGCGATACCCCAAACAAGTGGAGTTCTCTTCCAATCTGTTTCATATCTACTGTATCAATCTTTAAGATTACGTAGATGGTATATCGCGAGAATTCTCGCGTGTTTGGTAAACGCTTCAACGTCTCCTCCCTCGCTTAGCACGATCGCGTGTCTTGCTGCCAATGTATGTACCATGGAGCACGCGTTAACTCCAGCATAAATATTCGTTGTCCCTCCGTGGTAAGATTAATAGGGAGGTTAAATAGCGGAAATTGGGGTCAAATCGTTGGCTATTTGTTGTACGGAAGTTTGCTTCCGAAGACATGGAATTTATGGGATATGAAGAAAAATCTCGTTTGTTCCGTATTTCACACACTGAGAGGTCGTGGCTTCTTTTCGACTTCTTCTCCTTCTTCTTCGATACGTCATCCTCTTCCAGAAGCTTTAACGTTCAAGCACCCTTGGAGAAATGAGAATTCCTTGTCGGTTGATTTATTTGGAGACGGCGTTTGAAGCTGCTAATACTAGAAATTCCATTAGGTGGTTGATATTGAACTAACGAGTCTCCCGATTGCGGTAGTTTCGTCCTCCACTCGTAAAACCAGCTGTGTAAGGGATCTGAAAAGAATTTCACTGCTCTCAGGCTCTTTACTGGTCTTTCACTTTATAAAGGGTGATTTTTTAAGAGCTTGAGAACTTTTTTTTAAAAAAAAACGCATAAAATTTGCAAAATCTCATCGGTTCTTTATTTGAAACGTTAGATTGGTCCATGACATTTACTTTTTGAAGATAATTTCATTTAAATGTTGACCGCGGCTGCGTCTTAGGTGGTCCATTCGGAAAGTCCGCTTTTTTATCGACAAATTTTGTTCAGCGATGAGGCTCATTTCTGGTTGAATGGCTACGTAAATAGGCAAAATTGCCGCATTTGGAGTGAAGAGCAACCAGAAGCCGTTCAAGAACTGCCCATGCATCCCGAAAAATGCACTGTTTGGTGTGGTTTGTACGCTGGTGGAATCATTGGACCGTATTTTTTCAAAGATGCTGTTGGACGCAACGTTACGGTGAATGGCGATCGCTATCGTTCGATGCTAACAAACTTTTTGTTGCCAAAAATGGAAGAACTGAACTTAGTTGACATGTGGTTTCAACAAGATGGCGCTACATGCCACACAGCTCGCGATTCTATGGCCATTTTGAGCGAAAACTTCGGAGAACAATTCATCTCAAGAAATGGCCCGGTAAGTTGGCCACCAAGATCATGCGATTTGACGCCTTTAGACTATTTTTTGTGGGGCTACGTCAAGTCTAAAGTCTACAGAAATAAGCCAGCAACTATTCCAGTTTTGGAAGACAACATTTCCGAAGAAATTCGGGCTATTCCGGCCGAAATGCTCGAAAAAGTTGCCCAAAATTGGACTTTCCGAATGGACCACCTAAGACGCAGCCGCGGTCAACATTTAAATGAAATTATCTTCAAAAAGTAAATGTCATGGACCAATCTAACGTTTCAAATAAAGAACCGATGAGATTTTGCAAATTTTATGCGTTTTTTTTTAAAAAAAAGTTCTCAAGCTCTTAAAAAATCACCCTTTATAATAGACGGACTTGACGCCTTTAGTCAATTACAATGTAATTTAATCTGTTTCACTCCCATTCGTCTCAAAATGTGAAGATATTTCACTCGACTTTTTGTACTAATTTCTGCCTTGCGGTATGCAACATTAAAGATAGGAATGTCCCGCAGGACAGTCGAATTATACGGTTCGGACTCTACGGAAGGTAAAAAAAAATTTCAACGACAATCCGAAAAATTTTGTAATTCTCGCGACGAAAAATCTTCGCAACGGTTCGGTTGCTCGGCAGACACGATGCTTTAAATTCCAGCTAACAGTCTCGCATAAGTATGTATGTAGGATATGTGTACGTGAAGTGGACTTAACACTGTGTGCGTGCAAGTGTTGGTTTATATGCGCGTGTGCGGTAAAATCTTTAATTAGCCGGAGGGGGGTAATCGTCATCCATCTTTCCTGCACGTTCTTCGAAACCCAACAGCAGGCGTATATGCCGCCTACTTATACCACTGCGTATACGTATATTCTCGAATGATTGCGTCATTTCGAATGCGCGTTACATTAGGTAACCACCAGCGTGAGTTAACCCTCAGGGATTGGATATCTATTGTAAATTATCGTTCTATCTTACATAAATATATTGGGCATTAGAGTACTGTCGTATATGAGAAAATACCTTGTCGTAATATCACTGAAACGCAGGAAGGATTCACTTGGTAGGAATGTATCGACCACCCCGTCAAATTTGCATTCTGTGCGCATTGCGATCGGAGTCGAAGCAAGCGCGTTACTTCCTTCGCCTTCAATACAATCTTTAGTGCCTTCGTCGCATATTATTATATTCTTATTGTTGTATAGAAACAGTAGAACAATAAAGGCTTAGAGTTCTATGAGCTGAGCACGCAAATGAGAGCCACGCAGAGCCATATTTAGAAAGTAAAAAAAATCTGTTTAATAATTTGTGGCCTCCTGTAACATATTGAATGCAGAAAAAGTTTTTCAAATGTGTCTGTCACATCGATTTAGCCTAAAACATTCCTTGAATATTAATTAAAGGAATATTAATTCAAGGAATGTTCTAGGTAAAATTAAAATATACGGGGAAAAAGGAAAAAATTAGTAATTGACATCAATAATAGTAGTGATTGGCGGCTATTGATAAATAAAAGGAATTGTAGATATATTTGGGTTCGATCCAGCCTTCTCCAGGGGTTGAAGAGGGGTTGAGTAATAAGAAAATTCACAGTTTTTACGTTTTGGTCATTCGTGCAGACTATTTTTAGAATATTTATTCGCGCCTCAGAATAATCAGACTCAGCGTGGGTAACTATATAATTATATAAATTTCACAATATCGATGACAAATAATAGAATATATAGGAAATACAGTTCTGAGTTAATTATTAATTTTAATATGCCACCACCAGAGGCAATAGTATCAGATCTACAAGTATTTTGTTGCAAAAGGAAACATTATTCTGAGTATAAAACATTTAAAACATTTATAAGGTCACAGAATTGACAATTTATCAATTTATAATAAATACCTTTTCATGTACTTCAAATATGAATGATATTACATTAAAGAAGAAATTTTTTTTTTCAAATTGCAATTTCGAAATTTCGTATATAAAGATATTCTATGGAATTCAATTTTGCCTTCAATTTTCCCTCACGTAGAGCAAAGTAGTTGTACTGTACAGTTGCACTGTAGTTATAAAATGCAATCCTGGGCAATGCGCACGTGCGCGGAGCACTCCTTTGAAGCCTGGCGGTGGTGAGTTTCGAGTTTCACGTTCTCACTCACCTCAATTCTCGAACCCTTGCTCCTATCGTTGGTCTTCTAGCTGCCGCAACAGAATGTGTGTGCGCATGTGTCCGTGTGATCCTTGAGGTAGCTCGTGCCGCTCTGGTCGTTAGCATCTGTCTTCTCTGGGCCAGAGACTCGATCCTTCCTCTCTTGGGAATGATTCTAGCTATACATTCTCTATCGCTTTTACTCCATGCCATTCTCTTCTTTCTTTATCTCATCTCATTCCGTTATTCTCTTCGGCTTTCATTCTCAATCTTGCCGCCTTCTCTTG
The DNA here is from genome assembly GCA_963942595.1 of Cylloceria caligata. Lineage (NCBI taxonomy): Eukaryota > Metazoa > Arthropoda > Insecta > Hymenoptera > Ichneumonidae > Cylloceria > Cylloceria caligata. The sequence continues at coordinate 12,048,991 of OZ012705.1, read as the reverse complement.
GCGTTCCATTTGCCGGCCACACGGCGATTTCTAGATAGAAGGGAAGACGCGGAACACGGTAGTAACCGGTGCCCTCGACACGTGTGTATTATACGACGGTACCGACACCGCCAATTCTGCTTCGCAACTCGTTTCGTACCTACCAGTGTACGTACGTACCTTCGTATCCCGATAACGATAATGCCTATCCCGTGCAACGCGAAGAGATAGCGCCTCGCCAATCTCAAGAGCTAGTTGCATGTTTTTCCCGGCGGAACACCCGAGAGCTAGTATAAGTGCTTAGAGAAGTAAGACTGCATTAAAAACATAAGAAAAAACAAAGGATTACTGTAATGTCACGAAATTAATCTTAAGAAAAAGTCTTAAGACCGACTTAATCAATTAATCGGTTGGTTGGATAAAACAAATATTTTTATTACAATTGGAGAAATATATTTAATTCATGTCAAGACGACAAAAAAAAAGTTCCAGAGAATACTGACAACTCATGACTATCCCGTCTATCGTCCTGGGGTAAATAGGAAATAAAATATTAATATTTAATAAAAATTTCATTGATCATTGATTTTCCATTCAGTAACTCGACGTTGATCACAGACAATGTAATCCAGATTTCTGAAGGATCTCTTTCCGTTCACGCTCGATACTCGAGACGTGTCAAATTGTGCGTGAAAACTGGCATGCTAGTTACTGAAGAAGAGTAAAGTGAAGTAGAGACAGTCGTCGAGTTGAAAGAACGCGAGAAGGCAAGAAATAGAGTCCCAGAGAGTGAAAGTGAGAGTGAGAGATTGGAACGGGGTAGAAAAGGAGAAAATGAAGAGGAAGAGGAAGAGAGAGAGAGAGAGAGAGAGAGAGAGAGAGAGAGAAGTACGTGGCACGGTTTAGAGCCGCTGTCGTGCTCCCGTCTGTAGTGAAGCGGTTGCGAGCGCAGTAGCATCTCGTCCCACGCAACGCGAGCACGAGGAAGCGCTGCAGAGGCCGCGAACAGTCCGGGACACAACAAGAAAGAGAGAGGGAGAAAGCAGAAGAAATAAGAAGAGGGATTCGAAAAACGAGACAACGCGAAACTGTGGAGAAGCGAACGGGACGGAAGAGCGGAAAGAGGGAGAGAGCAAGAGAGAAGAGGTGGAACTCGAAGTGGCCCTCAGGTATTTCGCCTCTGCAGCGCACAGAGCTACTCTCGCTGTTTGGCTCTACGCTCCATCCTTTGCTGCTTTGAATTCAGATTGCGCTCCGATTCGATTGGTTTTGTTTTTGGCTTTAAAATTTATGCAATCCTCACTGGTCGCTCGCTGTGGAGAACTTGGCTTTTGCTGCTGAAGCTGAAGCTGCTGAAGCTGCTGCTGATGCTGCTGCCGCTACTGCTGCTACTACTACGCTGCTGCTCCACCGCCAGCTATAGCCGCTGCCGCGTGTATTTATTTATATCCACGGTACCCTTTGTGTGTTAATTTGTAACCGGTGCGCGCGCGGCAACCCGCGGGTCTGTAAGACCCCGGGTCCCAACCGGACGGCAACCACGACCAACAAGCTTCCTTTTCGCTTCCCTCTCTACTGCCTACTCTGAGCTTGTTGTAGACAGCAGCGAATTTTGCAGAGTCCTTTATACACGCATCCCACTATGTATACTTAGCGTATTCATATATATATATATATATATATATATATGCCAGTTAGCTCTCGGGACACGCGTGACTCGCAAATGGTTCACGAGGAAAAGATACTGCACTCCGGTGTATTACTCTACTCGCACTCAGACTCGACCTTCGACTCCATACGTTTCTCGAATTAATTGGCTCTTGTGTGGAAGTTAGGAAAGAGGTAGAGTCGAAAAAAAGTAAGACGAACAAATGTGAGAGGGGACGAGTCGTGATGAAACTCTGTTTCTGAATTCTTTGAGAAATACAGCGGATTGAAACTTTGCGGGTGGCAATGTATAATTTTATTTTAAAAAATTGTCCCGAGGTCACGAACCTCAAATAACGTATTATTTTTATACCTTCGATTGACCTAACTTTTTTCTTTTTGTACAAGGAGACAAGGACCGCTTAAAAATTACCATATAACCTGAGAAAAATTGGTATTGGTAAGCTGGTAGTATTTTTAGTAACACCAACTGTCAACTATAACCTAATATTTTCCCATTATAATTATCATATTTATGGGCATTACTCCTATGTATATGTTTAAAACTATAATGAAATATCGCGCTTGTTGACAGGTGGTGACATAATCGTCAACTATCGGATAACTACAATGTAACAAATCTGCGGTACATTTTGCAACGGTGTGAGGTATGCCGGTAATGCGGTGTAATCTAATAAACACTGACATCAAATATTGTGATATAATTTACACCAAAGTAATGGACGTATCGGGATTATCTCGCAAAGAAATCTCGCAGCTGTCGTCGTTCTTGCGTCGAGTTCTGTGCACTCTACGCGTAGGGCGCAAAGGGAGAACGAGGTCGAAATATCGAAATTGGAACATTTCTTATTCTTCATCTTTGCCCATCTCTCCCACTCATCCTCCTTCAGTTGATTTGCCGCGAGAGTCGACTGATCTTACGGATTTTAACGAGGTGTATGCTCCGGGTCCTTTGAACGCAGAAAAACCACAAAACCCTGCGCGCTTCGCGCTTTCTTACGTTACTCGAAAATTAAGAGCTCTCTTTATCTCCCGCGCAGCTCGACTGCAGGCACACCTCTCGCGTTTTATTATTTTTCCTCTCATTGGACCGAGATCGCAGAACAGGCGTACAACGGTATGCCAAAATATATATACCGTATATACGAGTACGACTCACGTCGTCGGCATCATTATCGTTCCAGCCAGTAGGATAAAAAGGGTGAGGGGAATACGAGGATACAGCCGAGACGTAAACGCTCCGTGTATTTGCAAGCTCGTCACGAGACAAGTTGAGACACGGTAGAAGGCTATGCACAGAAACGAGAACATTTCCTGAAACGTGTTCTAGCTGTGTGAAAATATTATTCTCAGTCGCCTCTCATTTTCAACGCAGCTAAAGAAGCTTACTTGTTTGGCTGCTGATATTATAAGAAAAAATTTATATTGTTGACCCCTGAAATTGTTTGCTATGTGGCAAAATCATTTTGCTATTATAGGTAGCCTTAGCTACAATTATATGTTTTTACATTCTGTACACTTTCACAAGTGAACCGATATTTCACAAGTGAACATTCCCAAAAAAATGCTCAATTTTGCATTCTTTCGAAATTGAGTGTAGATAAAAAATTATTTTTTTCTATCTGTAAAGTTATAATAAATATATGAAAATAAATGTTTAAATCATCGTTTATATACCGGCAGCCAAACAAGATATTCCTCTATGAATATCCGCGATTTTTATCTCACTCCATCATCAATTAGTTTTATAATCCAATTCTTCTGCCAGCACGAGATTCTAAATCGCACTTTTTTTTCTGGGTTACAGCGTTGAAGGTGAAGTTGATGCTGAGGAGGCCCATCAATCAGTTGGTCGCGCAAGGTATAATGCCACGTACGTATACTAAACATATTTTTTATTATCAACATAGTTTAAATTATTATTAGTGATTTAGCGTTAATTATTTTACAAAATTATCGTAAGAGATTTTTTTATCTCTAATCCTTTTACCAAGCGAACTTTTCTCTTTCAATTTTTTCGGCCCTTCATGTAGCGAGAATTTTTTTCTTCGCCATGTATGAAGTTGGTTTTAAAAAATATTTTTCATCATACTTGGTATAAAAAAAAACAATGTATTTCAATGTTCTGACGTGCAGCCTCACTTTTATGATCGATGGTTCATAGGATTTCGCGATCGATATTATTAAATTTCGTTATTTTAGCTGCGTCTGATTAATATAATTGAGAATTATTAAAGCAACTCAGTGTCGGTAATTTTGTATTCAACAGAAATTGTTACGATATTCCATCACAGTCCGGGATTAAACCGAGAACCTTAAAGTTCTAGCGTGAATTTATTCGCGTATTCATCGGAATAAGAAATCGTAGAGTCTGGTTGCTTCAATAATTCTCAATGAAATAAGGAACCAATCAGAGTTGCCAAAAATATAGGGATTCGATTTTTTTTTTTTTTTTTTTTTTTTTTTTTTTTTTTTGCGAATTGCTCGGTGCAACAGCATCGATAACATAAGAATCTAGGCAGCACTTGGCTCAGACCCGGAGTTGTATTTGCCAAACCTTCCATCTTGTGAATGGTTGCTCCTTAGACGCAGCTAAACTGATGTAAGACACTTTTATAATACAATTAATGTTTAATAAATTATGGGATTCACAAGCAAAAACTGTTTAAGGTTTCATACAAGTGCCAATATCTGTATGAAACATAATACAGAGATCTCCACTTATGTTGTTTTGCAATTATCCGTTATTTAGAAAATACAATCTAATCAATTTTATTCACAATTAGAAATGTATTGCCATAATTATGGCAACACTGCATGAAAATTACGGTAATTATAGTAATTATAGTGAAAATGAAATTAAAGATCGGTATAAATTAATTAGTGGGGATCAGGGATCAACGTTCTTGACCCTAATAGATCATTCAATTAGAGTCTTTTTTCCTTTTCAACTGGACCAATAGAGTGATCTAATGGGTTACAATTGGAAAATGATCTAACGATTGATATAAAAAAAATTGTTACCGACACGAGACAGAGTCATCGCATTTACTACAGAGCTCTCAAGTGTTAATGCACTTCGGGATGGCCTACAGTGACACACTCGCGGTTGAGTGCTAGCAAACGTGCGACGCCCCGATACGTGGCCACCCGAGTGTGTTTATCCGCTCGCGTTGAACGCAGGAACCATCAGAGACAGCGGCACACAGTCGAGCATCCAGTAATTATTTGGGTCACACCCTGAAATATCGGACTTGTTACCGCGTGTCGTCGCGGTAGAGTCACGATCGCGCCATCGCTTTTATAGCTTATGCATCGTACGCTCGCACCGCGCGATATTTCCTCACCCGATGAAAATACGCACGATCCTTATTCTTTGATGTCACACGAGTACTTCTGGTCGCGTGAAGAATCATCCCATCTTTCTCGATATGAAAATTCTATCGCCTAACGGGAATCATTTTTTGAAAATCAACTGAACTTTAATTTTTTAATGAAAGAATTAGATATTTTTAAATCTTATAATTGATATTTTATTTTCTAATCAACTACATTTAATTGTTTAAATTTCACCGACCAAAAATTCACTGACTCAGTTTTACATTAAAAAATTTAATTTCTTGTTGATAAACAAAATTTTTATTTTTATTATATTTATTTATTAGTATTATCGTTCCGTGCCGGTCAAGAATTTATACAGATCAATGTAAAGAAAGTAAACTCTAATTTATATTTCCTCAAAATTCATTTGATAGCTCCAACTCTCGATTCGTTCTCGAAGCAGCAAGAAAGAGCCGAGATCTCTCGGAAATAAGGTCGCGTCTATTGAATTTATGCACGCACTCCAGAGGAAATTGCCTGCATCGCCTCTTCAATATTATACGCATAGATATAAATTCGTTTCCACTCAGCGAGACGTATCCTAGATATCGAAATTAGTAAGCGATATTACGTATCTGCTATATTAGTAGTCAAACATTGGATTTCGTCGTGAAATTTCTGAGGCCTGCAATCGGTGCGCAATGAATCAAACCGCTCAGACTGGAAGCCACGAAAACGCCCTCACTTTCCACTTATAGGTTGCCCCTGCACAACAATTAATTCTCATAACTGTCATAATATAGAGATAATGGACCGTCGAGCTCGAGTTAAATTGATTTAGAAATTCGCGATGGTGTAATTATAATTGAATTAGAAAATGTCTTGCGAGCTTTCCGGGTTATGCGGGCCTTACCAGTTAATGGGCACATTAGTGCTCGGTTAACTGCCTTTTGGTGGATGCGTTTGCCAACATACCGGCTGCCTTGTTCTTCTTCCTCTTCTTATTCCTGTCACCAGCAACTTCCGAGCCTCGGGTTTCGCTTCAATGGGTATTACGTTTTGATTATTCTCGCTAATCTAAGATTTTTTAGCAATCGTTGGACAGAAACTATCCGGATAGTTTCGATACCGATGGTGGCATCGTCTATATGGTGTAACCACGATTGGACAGTCCAGCGGTTAGCTAGTTGTGCTAATTCAACATTTTTTTGACAGCCACCAGACAGGAGTCTTAATGGGTAGCCTCGATACATAACGCGCTATCATCTATTTGGTATAAAAATGGCTCGGCTATCTAGCGATTGACTAGCTGTTCCGATCTAAGATCTTTAGACGGACGCTAGATAGGATCTAGATAGGATAGAGACTTTTTATCTAGTGTTTATATACGTCAGCTATCTAGCGGCAAGACTTCGCGGCGTTATACATTACGCCACGCACTAACCAGTTTTACTGCACAGTTGATAGAATGCGACCAGTGACACTGGTTCGTGACTGAACAGCGACAAGATCAAATTTCCACACAGGGGGTGTGATAATTTATGATGGTCCGACTATATCGAACCGGTCATTTTGTAAGACCGACTATTCTGAATTGTAAGAAAGCGCGATGTCGCTCTGCAGATGCAATTGTAGACGGCCACAATTTTGTATAAATAATTGCATTGCAGAATAATTTTTTTTTTTTTCTGGAACATTACGTGAATACGTTATAATTTTTTACTATACACACCGTAATCTTTTATTGTCAACATTTACATCTTTCAACCCTTCGAAGCATACGTTTTTTTATGCATCAGATTTGCATAAGAATTCATGTCTATGCAATAAAAAAAACTCAATTGAATAACCATACAAAAAAAGTTTAATATATGAAACTATTTTAGTCATTATCATCCTCCATAATTGGCTACGGATTCAAAGCAAGCAACTCCACGAAGGATGAAACAAATTTGTGTATAATTCCAACTGCTTTTAGTATTTTCGTCGTCCAAACGAAAATTCCTGGACTTCATAATTCACTCACTTCGCTGGAGGAATAATTTTTCTTACGCCTTGCATATATACAACATTGTTCTTTAAAGGGTTCAGTTAATCTCTACTAATTTTAATGTTTTGTAATCAATTAAAAATAGATTTTCAAACGTTTCAATGTAATGTGTGCGCCATTTTGATACGACAGTCAAGCACACGTAGCTCTTTGCCTCTCAAACGTTGGAAGTAGACGAACCGGTTGGTTCGCATGATATATATTGCCGAGTTTCGTGTATTCGGTGTCTTTGTACTCGCGGTCTGGTCCACCCTCGCAACTCTCTTCTCGACGAGGATAGAAAGAGAAGGATTCGCCATAATTCTGTACTTGGACCGGCAAACCGAGTCTTCGTAGTTGTCTCATAGTTTTCGTCTTCGTCGTCTACTCCGTCGTCCGAAGAGAGCAGGTGTACGACACTCGAACTCTCGCTCTGTGTCAGTTAAAATTACAACCGCGCCGAGGAAAATGCTTGACTAGTGGCTAGCTTAGCGCCTCGCACGCGAGTCTCATCGCTCCCTCTTATGCATATATCAAAAGTGCTTAGAGGATATCACACTGCTATGCGCTGTACCCATACCAAGTTACGCCCTCGCTTTGAGTCTTTCAAACCAGAGAGTTCCGCAGTGTTGGCCGTATTTTCTGGATCTTCTGGCCTTCGAACAATGTCTTCTTGTTCATTATTATAAATTATCGCGAATTCTTTACTGATTTTATATAAGAATGCTCCAGCTTAAGATCTACCGATGAAATCAAAGATATTTTTTGTTTTCGTGACGAAAAGTCTCTCAAACACTATTTTCGTGCATTCAATTGAATTAAACATTTTTTTTTCGATTACATTGACCATTAAATCACAGTCATTAACTTAAGTAACAACAATTTTTTTATTTTAATAACACACTTAGTGTTTTTTAATATTAATCTCACAAGACTTTTTATCGGTAGATTGAACAATTGTTGAATTATTGGAAATACGTTAAATTATCGTAACTGTTTGATTTTATTTAATCTTTTAGCACATATATTGAAAAATAACAAAAGTTATATCAATGAAAATATTATATTTACTCGTTGAATAGATTTGATTAATATTTCCTCTAGTTTTTCTATAAATGTTGAAAATTTGTGCAGAGACATAAAACTGGGACGACAGTTTGGGGTAAATATACATTATAATTTGTTTATCACGACGCGAATCAACAGAAGCTTTATTCCGAGTCGAAATTCCCACTTCACCCTCGATATAATTCAGTTGGCGAGGCATCTGAATTCGGGCGGGGTAGCCCCAATTACGCGTGAGTCTCGTCCACGCGTGCCGTGACGACATAGAAAGTGCAAATCCTCACGTAAGCCACCATTTTCTTCGGTCATGTAGACTGTAGCGAGTGGCAATGCACCGCTACCTGCGGTAACACACACATAATCTATGTTGATGCTGTCTGCGTACTTAGGCACGAAGCGTCGACGTTGCATATACAGTGTACCAAAATAGATGCGTGACAATAACGTCGCAGGCCGTTCCGATGCATCAAATCTCTGTCTAACACAAGTACGCACGAAAATTTATACGAAAGCTAGTTTCCACGTGGCGGAACACGGTTCCTTGTAGACCGAAAAGTGACTGACTAGAATTTAAACAACAATTTACGTCGCATCCAACCGTCGACCTGCTTTCGCGGGGTAGAGCATAGGATCTCTAATCGCCAATTTATTCCAGATAGTCGGTTAAAAGACAAAACTACATGTCTCTAACATTGCGGATAGACAAGAATATATTCGTTGGCGTAGACTCGGTAATTACGCTTCGTGAAGCATTGGTATAGCGCTGCTCGAGTGAAAAATAAATAAATAAATTATATTCAAATTATTATTATGATAAAATGTCTGTTAAACCTTTTTTTTTCGTAACGATAATAATAATCGTTCTAAAATAATAGTGATAGAGAATAATTGTTATTTCATTAATTGCCAAATAATCTTTTTTTTTTGTAATGATAACAAAATATGATGAACTAAAGTAATCAAGAAAGATAACTACTATTGAAACAATTTATTTATATAAGTAGTGTCTGTATGTCCTTCTGTATTACCAACAAAGTAAAGTACGTTGACAAACGTTCTTAATTCCTACTTTTCGTAATTTAGATGTTACAATTTTTTGTTTTAATCTTTATAAATAAAATGTATCATTTCTTTTTTTAATTAAATGTAAGAGATGTCAACGATACACTGTCAACTACACTGAGAGAAATAGGAGAAAAAATTGTATTGACAAACATTAAAAGTGACAACCATTAATTGTTAGTGACACAATAACATGATAACAATTGACAGCTGACCCTTAATCGTTGCCAGAACTACCACGATTTTTCTGATTAAACAGATAAAACAATTATGAGAAAACATCGTTTGTAGAAATAATGAAACGATCTATTTCTAAAGTAGTTAAAGATTTGGTTAAATCGAACCCATCACACCAGAACAGGCTTGACTTCTTCGGTCTTATCAATTACTTATGATATTTTTTTGAGCAAGCGAGGCGTTATTGAACGTCAACAACACGATCATTGATCTGTCGTCACTTTATCGTATCTCCGATGAGCTAGTTATATAGAAAAGTCCGATCACACGAGCCAGTTAATCGTATAGATACGTAGATTTTCGGACTAGGTGTCGAGAGGTGCATACGCGAGATCATTTTCCATGACGAATAGCACAGGGCTCTTCGCGCCTTGGGGTCATCCCGTACGTCGTCGCTCTTAAGCGAAGTATCTCACAGATCTTCCCGGAGCCAAGATGTCGACGATGATCTCACCCGCTGCACCACACATGCATCAACGTGCGCGTGGATTATTTTCTCTAACGAATCGCACCCGTCTGGACCGCTCATATCTCGACGTAAGTTTTCAGTGCGCGAGAACTCGCGCTTTCGGAATACAGAGAGAGAGAGAGAGAGAAAGAGAAGAGAAAGAGAAGAGGGTTCAAGCGTTGTGCGTGTCACGGCGTCGAATACATTCACGAGATCATTTATCCGCGGAGTTAATGGAGCGGAATGTGCGCGTAATAGGAGGAAACGAAGAAAGGAGAAGCTTAACATCCCCCAAAGACCGAACGGTTGACGTTGACGCTTAAGTTGAGCGCCAAGCGGCGTCTCGCGCCGCTTCGCCTTCGAACATCGGTCGTTATCCACGAAATTGATGTTTCGAATACTCGGAATCGGCACCAGGTTTAAAACAGATGAATATGTCGCTAGACCGCACCCGTGATTAATGAAATATGCTCAACTAGACGGTTGGGATTTCGCGGGGTAGCGGCGACATTGTCAAGTAACGAAGTTCTATTCCGAAACCACTAATTTCGCATAATTTTTAGTACAATTGATATTCATAAAAGACATGGTTAAAGTTGTCAAATTTGTACTTTTTTGTGAAGTTAATTTTTATCTGGAGACTTAAATATCGTTTTTATCAAATTCTATTACTTATTATCATTTCTTCAGATGATGTTTGATATTATTTATTAAAATGTTACCGAGAGTGGTAGGAGAACGGTTGACATGCGGCTTCGGCGGTCTTCCGAATTTAGCAGCATTTCGTACTGCCATTAATACCATGGATGACCGCTTGACAGTGCACCGGCTGGTAAAGCAAATAATAGAGCGGGAGATAGCTTTTCCAGAAATTGGTGATGCCCTGCAGGAATACCAGTTTCTGTTGAAAGATCCGACTGTATATGACAAAGTTTTTCCGCAGTTTTTCTATGCTCACGTGTGAATGCGATAAATTGGGAGTATAAGTCAGCTGTAGGCAAAAAAAGTTCAGATCCACATGTAGTTCATAAAATTTTGATTGATAGATGCAAACCGCAATAATTTGTTTGTCAGAAGACTTTTTGTATCATTGAAAAAATATTAATCGAAAAATTAAGTTTCCTTAAGGCGATGCGGAATATATATGAGTGCGAGAGAGATAAAACTGAATGGTACTTTACGATACCATAAGAGAGGAACAGCAAATGTGTGTAAACGTTAAGGTTTTACCTCCTCTTAATAAGAGGAGAAGAGCTCTGAACTGCCATCGTTGCCATTATAAAATACGCAATTGCGATATAATATTGTTGTATAACTTGTATGATTTCTAATGTTGAATAATGACGACAGAAAAAAAACGCTATAATCATTGATTGATTAATATTTTCTGTTCTCTTGAATTCAATAGCCCTGAAAACCCCGCCAGCCTTTCACGAGCAACGCAAGCAGTTGGAACGAGCGAAGACCGGTGACCTGTTGAAAGCAAAAATTCAGCAACGGCCGGGACGCGATGAGCTCGTAAGACAACACATACTGGAAGACGTTGGCCACGTGGATCCGAGCCTCGCGGAGAGGCAACGTATGCTGAAGAAGGCGAGACTCGCCGACCAACTAAACGATCAACTGAGTCATCGACCCGGACCCCTCGAGCTCATACAGAAGAATATTTTACATACGGAGGAGCCCATCGAGAGGGCGGTCAAAGGTGAGCCACGCTTCTTCATCTCGACTCTCTAATGTGTGTACCTCAACGACACGAGTCGCATTTAAATTTCTCTGTTGAAAAAAAAATGCCATTGCTACGTGTTAAGTCATTAACTGAGATGGGTCATGTCACCTTGTCAAGGTGATCGAGGGTCCGGTGCCTACACAACAACCACAAAAATGCAGATTTACTTCTGAATAGCGTACGTGAACTTTGTCATTAAAGTTGATGTCCCAATTATTGATAATGTAACCAGGATTTTACCGGATATTTGAATGCTTCATCAAATATGTTTCTTTATCTTTTACAAGAATTTGCATTACGGAATCGATGACTTTTTTGACACGGTCATATTTTGACAAAATTTGTTCTGTCGTACGTGAGATAGAATATAATTCTCAGTTTAGACATCGGTTACTTTGATCAAATAGTCAATTTAAAAAATGTTTTTACTCACAAGATAACGAATTCGAGAACGAATTAAAAAAGACCTCAGACTGGTTCCAGAACCGTCACTTCGGCATAGTAGATCAGCATCCGCGTGCCCGTTGATTGTTGTACTTGTCGCAATTTGCCAAGTAGAACATTTCCTATTACGATGCAATCTACAAAATATATTAAAACACCAGGCACCAAATTCTTATTATTTATAAAATTATTCACATTGGACGTAGCGTTTGATATTTTCACTTGAAGTTTTAATGAAAGAAAAGAAATAGTGATAACATATTTGTATGTTTTATAATTCGCAGAGGGTCACATTCCCTTCAAAGCGACGTGCGAGGGCCAGGTGACGAAGCCTCAACCACCGGACCACTATATCACCTTCGAGGATGATTCCCAGAGTTCGGAAGGCGCGCCTTCACCTCCCCTCGAGATATCGCAGCGTTCCGACGTTTTGGAAACAGCGGCAGCATCCGCAGGAATAGTAACGGTTTCCCTGAGTATTCCAACGACGGGTGGTGCGGTCGTGGTATCGTCAACGTCGCCGGTATTCCAGCAAGCTACGACAGAGCCCACGATACAAACATTCGCCGAACTCTGCAATTCCGTAGTTGGCAATCAGCAACAGCAACAACAACAACAACAAACGAGTCCGCAACTTAGTCAGCAGCATGTTCAGCTTCAGAGCCAACAACACGCTTCCAGTCAGGTAAACATTCCGAGAACTCATTAAAATTAATTGAGAATCTTCCTGAAGTTGCGGTACTCGCCTTCCCTCAACTTCCGCCTCAAAATATCTTACGATATACTTCTCATTAGCCCAAATCCATGATAATCTCATAAAGATATTTATTTATTTTTTTTTTAACAAAATCCAAAGCAAAGTGTCGACATTTTTTCTTGCGATTTCATCAATTTTGCGAGAAATTTTATGCATAGTCTCTCTGAAATTAATTTGTCCGTTTTTACCCTTTTTAAAGCTGCTTCATATCGGCACTGCAACGATTTTTTTCCCTTCTTTGCGTAAGAAATATAATGACTTGGTGAAATATTAGCTTTAAGCTGTGATATTTACGTTAATTCCGACAATAAGTGAACAATCTATGTCAAACATAAAAATTAGGATTCGCCTTAAAACATTGATACAGGAATGATCGATAAATGTGAATGGTCAGCGTTCTCTTAAAAAACTAGCAAAGAGTGTGAGAAGAATGGTTAGAGCGCGATTAACGACAGATTGAATCGAGACGGCTTTTTGATTATTGGCCTACAACTATTGCGCTATCCTAGAAGGTGAAAACCTTCTAAGGCAAAGAGATTGTAGACTCGTATCGAGTCGAGTTAGCCGAGAGTAGTCGTTGCCAAAGTGGTAAGATCGAGGTCTATAGGTCGTTCGCAAACCTATGACTGCGCTGCTGTAACAGGTTACCCGCATTTCTGACAAATCGAAACGAGAGACGATAATGCAGTGTTTCGTTTTATTTATTAACAGACAAGTCAGACGAACGGTCCAACAACTACGCTCCTGCCGTTGGCACCGGCGCCTAGTCCAATGTCTCTGGGCTCGACGACCTCGAGCCTGAGTCCACTGTCGAATATATCGATAGCTTCGCCACCGGGTCCGCCACCCGCAGCCATTACGCCCAGACCTCAACCAAGCCCGATCGCTAATACCAATTGCCAGAGAAGCGACGCACCGGGCAAAGACAAGAACCGGAAGAAGTCTAAGACAAAGAGTCAACCCAAGACTCGTACCATCAAGTTTCACGAGTACAAGGTAAGTCGAATTTGCAATGCATTCTTTTTAAACTAAACACATAAAATACGCGCGGACCATAGGAATCTACGAAAATTTGGCTTCGGAATGTTGAGCCGCTTAACAAGTACCCGATGTTACTGCGGTTTCGTATTGTTATAGCTTAGAAATAGCATCGAACATCAGGTAAATGCGATGTCATAAATAAAGGTCTGTTTTGATGCTATTAAGCTCCTATGAAATAGAAATGCATGCTTAAGCAGGCTGATGACGAAGAATACGGATAAACAGTTTGCGCAGCGACGCTAAAGGGCCAATCGTCGAGACATATCTCGCGCACGCTATGTCGTGTCTCACGCGAAAACACGGATAGGAAAAATATATTTATAATATTTCCGCCACAAAATTTAAATATTAAAACATAAAAATATCATATCCACCAATTATATTTGAGAAAATATTTTTTAGTTATTTTCAGACAAAGAATATTTATATTTAAAATATATTTTTGCGAGGTAATTTTCAATAATGCACGCATACATTGTTATTTCTCTGGAGACTCTAAGCCTATATGATCTTTACCAATTAAGAGACTTTTAAACCAGAAGGATTTTTCATCATTTACACGAGATACAAACTAAATAGATACAACACTTGGTAGACTGAATTATTTAGTTGCATTGTATAAGGTGTGCAAATACTTTCAGTACGCATTAATTTACAAAAAATTTCTTCTTATTTCTGTTACATTTTATTCAGAAAAATGTTGTTTTTCATAAATTAGTGGTTTAATTATTCAATTCTACTAACTGGACAGTAGTAGGCCTTAATTTTCGACTTTACCAGTGTCCAAGATCAATTGTTCAGGTGTCAATTTTTTTGTTATCGATTCTAAGTTATTTGTTGAAACAGGGAGCCTGTGAGCTCGAAATCGATGGACGATAGGTAGGGTTGGGGGGAAGGGGAGAGAGAGAGAGAACTTAGGTAACCCCAGCTTGCAGGATCTGCAGTTTGGTCGGTGTTGAGATTCTGGCAGGGCGATGACTTGGCCAAGAGAGATAAAAAAAGAAATAGCCCGTGAATCTCGCGGCTTTGCTCTGCCTCATTCCTCTCGCTCGATACACTCTACTCTCTCTCATCTTTGTGGGCTTGGGTGAGAGTAGAGTAGAACTCGAGAAGCATATAAGATCGTATCGAGTGATTAACTCTCGCGATCCAAGGCCCGGGGCCCTGCGAACCCATCTCGTTAGCACTGAGTAATTCGAGCGCTAATTGCTCTTGAAAGTAGGGCGGGGTGGGGAGATTAGCGGATATTCGCCTCACCTCTCAACGACAATTCCAATCTGCTTATCGAGATACTATAGACAACATACTGAGATTGTGTTGAACATCGGTGACACCGAAAATAGCAACAAAAACAAAACGCGCATGTTGGGTAATGAACATTTGCTAGAATCCACGACTCTCGAGGAATTAATGAATCGAGCAACAAGATAGATAGATAATTGCAGAGAGAGATTGAGAGTTGACCGAGCAATTTAATCGACGACCTCAGAGTTTAATGGAACATTACTCGAAAGTGTTCAAACTTTTCATAGTTTTCCCATTTTTTCAAAACATACTCCAACAGCTATCTTTATTATATTTTAGTGTCGTTTACGAATAAAACAAAGTTTATCAGCAAATAGGGAACGTTGTCGAATGAGTAAACATCGAATGATTGAACAAATACTCCGAGAGAAGAATTCGATGAAAATTATCATAGAAAAAAATCTTTTCTGTTTTCTTTTACGAAAACAAAGCTTTCTCTATGAGATAGCAAAAGAATGTAATAGAAAATTTATATAAATACAAGAAAAATCTTCGTGAAATAAGAACAACGAATTTAACATTTTTTTTTTTTTTACATAACAATTATGTTTATCAATTAAACATAAAAGAAAATTGTTGAATAAACATTATTCAACTCTAAAAGTAGGATATCATTTTGTTAAAGCAATAATATTTTTAACTGCATACAACTGTCTCTCGAGGTTTAACAAAAATGAACATAGACACAAGTAAAAAATTTTTAATTCTTTTTGACGTTTCCTTCTCTCGGTGTGCACACCCCCGCCTGTTATCCCGATCCCAGTAATCGAGCGCGAGCTTTGTGACGAGATGGACGTCACCGATGCAACTAATAACTAATGACTAACGGTATAACTGTTGCCAGGGTCCTCCAAACGCGCAAAAGACGTCGGTGTCGTCTACAACTTCCGGTCTCGGCACGGCGCCGTCCGGCGAGACCAAATACGAGCTGCTCTTGCACCAGCAGCAGCTCTTCCTTCAGTGGCAGCTCGAATTGCAGCACAAGGTACTAGCGATTTCGCTAATTATCACTTCTCTTCTCAATTCTATTTATTTTTACTTTTTTTCTCGACAAACACACACATACACAAAAAAAACGAACCACCTCTGCGGTATTCTCGTTGATATCCGTCATTCGTTGTACGATACATTCGGACGAATGATCATCGCTGTTTTATCGAAGTTTACATGATTTTTCCATTAACACACCACTAACAGTCCACCAAACGAAAAACCTCCTAGAATTGTGAAAAACAACGAGTTACGGGGGTGAATGAGCCTTTGCTTAACGTGGGATATTCTTTCAGTATCCCCAAATAATTCTTCCGGCTGCCCAAAAACCCTTTTCACTTACGAGCAGCGGGGCCAGCGATGCCGGTAGCGTAAGTGGCGGTAGTGCAAATGCTCCGAGTCCGGCGCCATCTAACTCTTCCAACAATCCATCGGAGCAGCCGCCTTTGAGGCCACTCGGCAAACTCGAGGATATGAAAGGTACTGAGGATTAATTAAAGGATCGATCGAATATTTGTAACAATCGTCAACAATCACGGAATAATCATTTATTTTGTTCCTCTCTATGCAGTGAGTGATTTAAAAGTGGAATTGAAGCGCCGAAATTTGCCAGTCTCTGGCTCCAAGCCACAGTTGATCGAGCGCCTAAAACCCTTCACGGAATCATCAAGCAACAATTCGACGTCAAATTCAAATGGACCCCACATGACGCACATGGGTCACATTCTTATGGACACGCCTGGACCGATAACCTCCGACGAGTCGAGTTCGCACGCAAAGAGTCCTGGTTCGCCGATTAAGGACGAACCCAACAGCCCGAGAATGGATTCGCCTCACGGCAGTGAACACGATGATCCGTCGAGTCCACCAGGTACGGAGATTCTTAGAGCAGCTCACTAGTAATTTGTAGTCAAAAGAGAAAAACTAAAAAGTAATTTTGATGAATTTTTAAAAAGTATTGTTTTGAATTAAACATTTTTTTTAATTAAACTTCCTATTAGTTCATAAAAAATGCCTGAAAAAGGCATTTTCTATTCGGTATCTATCGTTAATATATTATTATACTTAATTCAATTTTATATCTGAGCTTAACTTTTTCCTCCAGGCGACGACATTATCAAGGAGCAGCGCAAGAGAATCGACGAACTGCAACGCGAGCTCTACAAATCGCAGCAGCAATTGCAACAAATACGTCAGACACAACCGGCAACGGTGCGCGCAGAGAAGCTCGTCCTTCAGCAGCATATACAGAACAAGATGCAGCAGCAACAGCTCGCGCTTCATTTGCAACAGTTGCAACATTTGCAACAACAGCAACAGCAACAACAGCAAGCGCAACAGGCTCAACAGCAACAACAAGCGCAAAACCAACAGAATCAGCAACAGGCTCAGCAGATTGCGCAGCAACAGCAACACGCCGCTTTCCAACAGCTCAATGCCAAGGCCAGTCTCGCTGCCTATCTTCAAGCTCAGCCTAACAACGCGACTATTCTCGATTCCGCGACGCTCACCGCGATCAACAACAAGAAGAATCAGGTGAAGAACAACGCTACCGTGCAGTTGCCAGCTGCGATTGTTCTCAATCTCGCAAAACCCACCAAGCTAAACGGTTCGTTGCTGGGCGCTCTCGTCGCCCAGGCACAGGCTCAACAACAACAACAACAACAACAACAACAACAACAACAACAACAACAACAACAGCAGCAACAACAACAACAACAACAACAACAACAACAACAACATCAAACAATGTCGATTGTCGAGGATATCAAACCACCGCCACCGCAGTACGATGAAGCTGCCAAGTTGTTGAAGGTGAGTAAAAATGTATTTATTATTGTTACGAGATTGCATTTAAAAAATTACACTCCCGTGTGGAAAAATTCTAAAGAATTGAGTAACCGTTCTATTCCAATGTTAGTCTGAATATAAACAATTAAATATCACAAGTTTGTTATAATTTTTTCCTTTAAATTAATTCTGTTTAATTACATGAAACGATAAACGTAAAAAACCGATTTCCTCGTTTTATTTTATACAGAGACCTATTATTATTGACAATTTTAAGTAATTTCCAACTGCATAGAAAATCTTTTAAGACAAGCAGTGATTGAAAAATAAAATATTGTTGACAATTAAGTTTAATTTGCTTAATTTGTTAATAATGTTATTAATACATATTTACGATGTGAATGTAGGTGAAGATAGAGCCGGTGGCGAAAAATCACGTGAAGAGTCAGGTACTTGACGACGTCTTCGAGATACTGATAAAGAACGGCGAGCTACCGCCAAGCGCGGCAGACCCGACGACACCTACGACGCCGAATCGCCAGATCGCCCAGAATCTCGTGTTCACTTCACCGGCTGACAGTCCCACGCAGTCTCTTGTTTTCACTGCTCCAAGTTTGATATCTCCAGTCAGCCCGATGGCGATGGATGTAACGCAGAGCGGATGTCCAAGTCCACCGGTTCCTCCGCCACCCCCACCGCCCCCGCTACCTCTCGCTACCTTTTCCGTACAGCTACCTAGTGCGTTACAACAGCAACAGCACCATCACCACCAGCAAGACGAGATACCGTCGTTCACCGCCGATCTCCTGACTTCGGAGGTCGAACTGGACGCGTCGATGCTACTCAGTCCGCAGTCGGTTCAGGAAGGATCGCCTGATCCTCAACCCCCACAGGAAGTCACTTCGTCCGACAATGGCACTCTCGATCTCAAGGTATGTTGCGCTCTCGTCTTTACGAAATATTTTTTTTTAAAAAGGCAAAATCCATTTTTTTCAATAACTTCAAAATATTATTGTTCATTTAGTCATCTCGTTACAATTAATATTTTATTCACAGTAAAATAATCAATGACGTTGACAGAATGCAGAAATATAATTTTCATTAAAGTAATTACAAAATTAAATTATGTCCAGCTAGATCATTCGAAATATATTTAAACTAAGAAATCATTTTCTACAAAAGCTAATTTAATTTTGTTTGGATGTCAATTGAGTGTCTTTAGACATTGAGTCTATGCGCCGCTTAACTAATTTTCGTAAGCCAAAACGCGAGAATAAGAAAAAATGAGCATTAAAAATAAATAATTTCTGTGGCAAATTAATTTGATCCGAAGTCCCGATTTCCATAACGCCCAATGCGATGATGCCTGTCATATATTAATCCGCCTATGTTTCAATAAGAGTAAATTATTAATGAATTGTTTTAAAGTCTCTTCTATGCCAGGAGTTGGGACTTGATCTCGAGTCATTGGACACGATGGACTTTAGCCAGTTGGACAGTGAACTAGGAGTGAAAATGGAAACGCCGCAAGAGCTGATGGACATCGGTGACATGCCTATGGATATGGACGATCCGGACTGGCTGGATTCATTGATGCCACAGTCGCCGCCGGCTCTCACCTCGAGCATCTCCAGTCATCATCACTCCTCGCCGCAATCGGTCCAGTCAACGGTCAACGATATTTATGATCCTCTCTTGGCCAACAGTCAGGATCCTTTTGATCTCTTCAGCATGGAAGACACGGATTTCAAGTTATCGTCGGATCTTACGCTCACCTGGGACAAGGTCGACTACGCGACCTAGCCCGGGATTCGCGCTCGGGACTCGGCGCTGTGTACTTAACTCTACTTTACGTTTTTTTTTCTTTTTTTTCTGATAGGAAGAGAATAAACTATGTCCTACGATTGAATAATCGCGAGTGTTTTAGCACCAACGAATACAAGACAATTCGCGGTTAAAATTGCGTGGTATTCTCGTCGTGCTGCGATGTATTCCTGTACTTAACGACCAGAGCTTAAGCTTAATCAGGCTCGGAAATACCTACTCCGTAGCCTTTCAATAACAAAAAAAAACCCAAATAGGCTTAGTTTTTATTAATTGTATAAAATACAAGAAAAAAAACTCGCAAATGATCGACGCGGAAGGAGTCGATCGTATTTAAACTTCGTCACTCGTGACAACCAGTCAACGCTTCGCTCGATTCTGATGATCGTGCGAGAACGGTAGAAACTCGTCCGATGACAGACGCGAGGAGTGGATCGATGAGAATCGCAAGTTTGTCGGACCAGGAATGGATATAAGAAGAAAAAAAAAACGTGGCACGCTAATGAGATTGTTGATCATTAACAACATGGGAATGTCTCGTGCCACATCGAGTAGTCTTGACTAGAACCTTCGATCCTTTTTCTCAACTAAGGGAACCAGTGTCGTGAGACGATCGATCGTCAAAGACGTAGAAGATTCGCACACGACGTATTTGTGAACGAAGTAGTGGGTGTGTATACTGTGCGTAGCGGATTTCCGGTCACCAAACAGTGACGCACTCTGCAAGAACAAAAGCAAAGGATACAAATGATATAGAAAGCAAGAGAGAGAGAGAATGCAAGAACAAGCCGACGGCAGGTGTTTCAAAATTCTACACAGAGACGACCCCGCGAAATGAGGGAATTTAGTTTTTTTTTTTAACTAGTTCTACTGCCCCAACCCCACAGTAGTGTGTTGCTTGAGTTTCTAATAACTGCGGGTAGCGCGTGTGCTAAAATAAACCCGATACGGGCGTATTTATCGTGTTGTCCGTGGAAATGATAAAAAAAAAATTTAACAGATCAAGTATGACTCTCAAAAGAATGACAATCCTGTAATAATTGAAACGTAATCATATTAATATCAATTATTACGTGAATTAATGTAAAAGTTAACGTAAGCGTATGCATCCCCCACGGAAATATTATGAATGGAAAAAATTATTTGATTTGCTTCATAAAAAAAAAACTTAAATATGATTAATATGTGAAATACATATGAAAAATATATTTTATAACCAATTTCTACATTTTCGTGCGGAATGGATTCATCACACTGCGCCTGAGAATCGAAGGGATCTCGAAACGCTTTTCGTGATTTAATTATATTCATCCTCGAAACATTTACCCGCTAACATGCACACACTAACGCATACGCGTTTGTGCGCGCGCGCGCGCACACACACATACACACATACACACACGCGCATCGTATTAGCCGTGCTCGAATCCCGCGATTGTCCAGAGCTGCCAAAGCATGTTAGGAGATTCACGCTTTTTAGAAAAAAGAAAAAAATGTTGGCAATCGTACGCGAAGAATGTGAAATAAAAAAAAATATAAATTCATGGTGCGCGCGTGAGAGTGCCTTGCTCGAGAATTATGGAAATATCGTTAGCGGCGGCAGTGTACGCGACTCGTCCGTTTTATTTATTTTCTTTCCTTTCTCTCTCTCGAGTTTGAGCTTTGTAACGATAAACCCCGTATGATCTTTTTCTTGTTTTTTTGTGACATTCCATGTTTCCAAACTCGAACGAACGATAAAGATCTCGCGAGGCAAGAAATTCGATCGGCCCATTTTTTCTCGTTCCACGAGGCCCCACACGCGCTACGATCAAACTGATTCCAGTGACCAAATCATGATACGTTTTGTCTTTATTTTGTTTTTCTCAACGTTTGTCAATAAATAATTTTCCTGTCTCTTCGGTTTTGTCGTGACGATCGCGTCGGATCATAAATTTTTACAATTTTTGTGCTATTATATGTATTTTCTTAAGTTTCGAATGACGAACATTCGAAACTTAAAATAAGATTTTTTATTCAAAAATTTATTCCACCCTCCTTGACTGAGGATAACGAACCTGCTCACGCATTCGTAATTTGTTTTTTAAACGTTTCGACTGCTAGTTTTCGAAGGGCCGGGTAAATACAAAATTATCACGAGATTAGTCGCGACTGCCGCTATGCGAAACGTATAGAGACGTATAGAAACGTATAGAGAGAGAGAGAGAGAGAGAGAGAGAGAGAGAGAGAGAGGAATATAAAAGTCGAAGTATTTGAAAAACCTTGAGCATGTTGCAAAATGTCGAGTGATCGGATGCTTGAGATATTGCTTCAAGACGAAAAACAAATGGCGATGGTGCTAACTAATTGACGAATGAGCGGATTGTCGATTGAAAATACCTGAAAATAGATTTCTATTATGTTTAACGCGTCACTCGACCATCGGAGCTAATTGTCAATTGTCGCGGAATCGGTTCCCAGTTTATTTTCCACAACGATGGCACCTTTATCACTGATCAAACTATTATTCACGCCAAAGTTTACAAGTTATGTGCTTTGTCGAAAGGAACTAATTTCATAGCAACATTCCAAACGTTTTACGAGCCGAACGGCTTAATAAAAAAAAAACGCATCATGTTCCTCGTTCCCGTATCTACCACAAAAACTCGTCGAATATATTTTACCTAAAAAAGAAAGAAAGGTTTTGTTTGTTTTTTCAATCTGTAACAAAGTCGGATTACGAATTACGTTCATTAACCTAGAGTCGAAAGGATGAAAAAGCATTTAAAAACTCAAATTGTGCTATTGGAATCGTAAAGTTGAGTGAGAGATACTTTGCACAATGTTTAAGTCTGTCAAATTAGATAATGCATTTATGCCAATTGAATTGCTCTATTGTCTATCAGCTTAATTCGAGTCAGAGTCCAAGAGCCGTCGTTGAATCATTATTGCATTAATAATTATTGCAAACGATTGGGAATTTTTAATTTAGAGACGAAACGTGCAATCGACGCTCCGATTGTCAGTGACGAAAGATGAACGGAACGCGAAGATTAAGGTAGTCATCCTGCTACGTGCTAGTCAAATTGAGCTTGGGTACAAATGTCGTATAAAAAAAGTCTTATAAATGTTTTCGGTTTTAATAGTAAACTTGAATCAACTGAATAGGATTTTCGAGATTAGTTTATTTATGAAAATTAAATAAATTTTCTTGCTAATTTTGATTTACATTTAACCGTTTTTTTTTATTCAATATCTGCTGGAACGACTGAGACGACTACCTTAAATAGTAAAAAAATGTTTAAGAGTGAGTGTACGGTACGATTAACGAGAAAGAAATAAAAATATTAATCGGACGCGCCAAAACTTTCTTGTCCGCCACATGTCGCTTCGCTACTCCTCAGCATCCGTTGCCATGACAATAATCATGTGTATTGCTTTTTTTCTTTTTCTTTTTGTAAAATATTGTAAAATATGAAGAGTGTGTCCAAGTGTCTCGGGGGTGTGCGTGTATGCGTGAAAGAGATATTTTGCGTGCGAAAATGCCTTGGACCTATGTATCGAATGTTAATAAATTTTAAGAGAACCAATAATCATCGCTAACCAGAGCGGTTTATTGGCCGTGAACAATTATATTGTTCGGTGACAAAACCCCATGTGTGTTTGCGTGCGCGTGGATATATTTCGCAGTGAAATCATTGATTTTAGCGAATTTTACGAGATATTCGAAATCTCTTAGTAACATTTGCGAGAAGAGAAGGAAATTTGTTTATTAAATCGTTGTACGAATCGACGATTTTTTTCGATTGTTCGTTGGGCTGTGCGAGTCTGGATATATTAGTCTGTCAGTGAGATAAAAGTGTTTAAGCAAACGCGAGATTATTGTAACGACCTATTGCGTTTAGCTCAACGCCGCTTAACGTTTACTTCACAACAACAAATTATCACGCAAAATAATATTTTGTATGATCACATTGATAAAAGTGTGCGTAGTGTGTATAACACAGTTGAAAAACAAAATAAAACATATAATAACAATTTTGGAAAAACTTATCGAGGATGCGTCTGTCGGTGGAATGTTTGAGTGCTCCAACGAGTGAAAGAATGAGCGATAGTCAAGTATCACTGAATTTATTATTATTATTATATCAATATACTTTTAAGTAACGATCGAATATAATTATTGCTAAAGAGAGTGTTATTTATTTTTATTTGTTGCAAATTTATCGATTGCCTTCCATTTGAGTAAATAAATAAATAGAAAGTTATTGGCAAAGTGATTGTTTTTTTTTTCTTCGTATTTTACATCCAACGTCTTATCCGTTAATAAATAATCTACGTGAATTTCTGTGAAATTGAATTGGTTTGTTAACCATCGTTTAAACAATGAGCTGCATTTAAAAAATCTATTTTATAACTGGTATACAACATACAGTAACTTCTCAATCAGGTTGCGCTTTTTTAACCACGAACATACCTCTTTACTCTTATTTTTTTATATAAAAATTTTGATTAACGAAGATAAATCTAGACCGTTCAACGTCTATGCACACTCGTTAATATATGAAAAAAATATATAAATTTCATAGTCAACTCTCGTAAAAAGGCTACTGCAAGTACTTAAAAAAGTGTGCTTTTACAGACTTTGCTGTAATAGAAAAAAGTGAGGCTTTTTTTTAAGTTCTATACAACGATTAATTATATTTAAAACATATTTTTTATTATAAAAATATATTCTACAATTGACACAACTTGTCACTTCTTTTCCGTAGAATTGAACAATAAATAAATGTGATGATTTGTATTTATGAGCCATTGGATGTATCCAAAATATATCAAAAAATTTTATATATATGAAAAAAATATCAAACTTCTGATTAAACAAATTATTTATTTAATTTTTATCAGAGTTTTTTATTACCATGATAGACTTAATTTAACAAACTAGTGACATTTAATTTTGCGATCGAAGGAGTATCAAGACGATGTAAAAAAAACATTTATGAGTTTAAGAGAGATAACTCAAATGTTAGTATTACGAATTTCTCTGTCGGATAAAGAACGAACACGTTGCACACTCCGTCCGACAGTTCTGCAGGACGACGTTCTCGTATTTTATCCAACAGACCAACATCGACGATTTTTTTCGGTAGTTTTTTTTTCATACCGACCGAGTAATATCGCATCATCTTAATAAAAAAACATATTACGTAACGGTGTACCAGCTGAAAAATTATCGCGGCTCTAAGTTTAGAGGAAAATACTCGAAGGATCTCCGTAAGATGCCGGGTTATAAAAATTCTTTCAGCTCACTTGATAAGGTCAATTACGCCATTGCAACATTTATCAACAAGGTTTGTTTAGGTTGCTCGCGTAGCTAAGCATTTTCGTTCAAGACTTGGTCGAATGAAAGAGTATCATACTGTCAGGATACTTGTGAGAGCCTTATCGAGAGTGAACATCAATCTTTTAAAGATGAAGCAACGCGCAAAGTCATCGAGTAGCAGCGAACCACCTGCGAAAAAGAGACATTGGCGCGAGGGGTTGTTGGATACCATGGAAGATCCACAGTCCATAGTAAAAGAGGATGATCGGGTGATAGTAATCAAGGACAAGTATCCCAAGGCTAATCATCATTATTTGGTATTGCCGAAAGAGAGCATTCATTCTATAAAAGAAGTGAGTAAAGAGCACGAAGGGCTACTGGAGCATATGGAAAATATTGGGGAGAAATTGGCCAATGAACAGGAGGGTTACGAGTTCATAATTGGATATCACGCGGTCCCAAGTATGCACAGACTCCATCTCCACGTTATAAGCACGGATTTTGTTAGTCCTTGCTTAAAAAACAAGTATCACTGGAACTCGTTCACGACACCGTATTTTCGTTCCTCAAAAAGTAAGTTGAAGGTAATAAAAATTGGAGATTCTCAAAAGTCTCTCTCTCAATGTTGTTTCTCCCTAGCTTACAATTTATTTTTCAATTGTTACATTGAAGTTACGGGATCCGGATTGTCCGATCATGCATCGGAGTAAAAAGAATATTTTTTACTCGTTCAATTGACGGCTTAAACGCCCTGAGGCAAATGGTTTAAAGCCGCCCCCCGCTCCTCCTTCATTCGCTGAAATTTTCAAATACTCGTTGTAATGGCGCCTTGAGTCAAATGCCTCACTTCCTTAAGGGGTCATTGATAAATCTAGTCGATGACCGAAAATTGAGCAAAATATAAGATTTTTTTTAAATATCAAGACAATGAATAATAATGTTTAACTTTGTTGTATTTACTTTACGTGCCTTTTGAAAACATTAGTAATAAAAATAATTTTTTTATCTTAAGCAGGCACAGGTATTCGTCTTAAATTTAATTGTAATGAAATTAATGAATTTTATTTTATTTTTTAAATACACGTTAAAAATAACAAAATTGAATTAAAAACATTTCTAAAGTTATAAAACCAAAGAGAAGTTTTACTATAATCCCTACGACACAAGACACCTAAAAAAGCCAGTGGCGATGTCTCAATTTATCTACTAATTGTAACATTTATTGCAGTTGTGCGAGAAGAATTGAAGGAGCACGGCCGCATCAAACAAATGTCGAGCATCGAAAGTGAGGGGCATCTCAAAACGGAACTCAAGTGTCACAAGTGCTCCTTTAAACCAAAAAACATTCCGGAACTCAAACGACACTTGCTGACACATTTATCCAAGAAATAATTTTATCGATAAATCTTATGTTATTTGATAATAATTAATAAAAGTACTTATCTTTATTACAAAGCTCCATGGTGAATCATTCGCATTCCAGGTCTGATTTTAATTGACGGCACATTTTTATTTATTCTTCAATTTCATCTTTCGCCATTTTTCATCCGTCGTTTATTCATTTTTTTCCCCACAAGCTTCTCTAGTTACGTTTTATTGTGCAAAATAATTTTCTTGCCACATTCAATTATTGACTATTGGAAATGGAGGATGATATAGGTTTTTGTTGTTGTTGCTGTTTGAAATGAAAAGATTTTTATTTTGCGGTACTTCGGAAAAAATTTACTATAAGTAAATTTGACGTTAGTGTTAATAGGGTATCGT
Organism: Cylloceria caligata; assembly: GCA_963942595.1. Classification (NCBI taxonomy): domain Eukaryota; kingdom Metazoa; phylum Arthropoda; class Insecta; order Hymenoptera; family Ichneumonidae; genus Cylloceria; species Cylloceria caligata. The sequence continues at coordinate 12,022,232 of OZ012705.1, read as the reverse complement.
TATCGCCTATATCGTCAAGTACTATTTACAGAGTCTTATCCAGTGTTCGCGTATCCTCGTGGATACGTGTAAATTTCTTATTTATATTTTTCCATTTGTAATCTAATATGCGTCGCTAAGAGAGCTCAAAAAATGCTCTGTATCGTCGTGTGTAATTTATGTAATGAGTTTCTCATGAGTATACAGTATCGCGTGTCTTCTCTTGTGTAAGGCGTTTATTTTTGTTTTGCTTTTTTTTTTAAGTGTCTACGTACATTTAGTAATACTGCGATTAATAGTTGAAGCGTTCCTCGCGCATCGAAGGAACAATAGGCATTCTTTCTTGTTTGGGATATGCAAGGCCCTGTTTTGTTATTGCTTGGAATATATCTCGGCATATCTTCAAAAAAAAAAGAAAGAAAGAAAGAAAACAAGAAAAAAAAAGGAAAACAATAATAACTTCGTCATTTTAACAATGAATCTTTTGCTTTCTTCCTGTCTTTAAGTATCCTGATCGTATTCTATCTACGGTATATAAATTACTCGATTTAACTATGTACACAGTGCAAACCGCACAAACGTCGCGATCAATTTTTTTCCTTTACCAAATTCGTTGAATTCAGATCGATCGGACACTGAACTCATCTGTACAAGGGTGCGTGCAAGTCGTGAACATTGTTGATGTACTTTCAGTGAAAAATAATAGCGAGACACTGGGTCTCGAGACATCAACGACGTTCGTGTCGTCACAAAAAAAAAGAGAGAGTGAGAGAGAAAAAAAAACGATGCACTAGGCGCAGCGTGTGCAGTCGAAAGTTTGCAAATGCCTGCATAAAACGTAGATCCAGCAAAGTTTCGTTTAACCGACACGCTAGCGACACGCGCGTTTCTCTCGAAATTTTCGATGAGAATACGTTTTTTTTTTCTTCTCTCCGCGCAGCCGAGTCACGATTACACGCCAATGAAATTTAAACAAATAAATAACTAAAGTATCAAACACAACAACCGCCATCGCGATAACGCTACTTCCCACGTCATATTACTCTCACTATTATTATAAAAAATTAATAACGAATTTATCTTTTGAGATTCGCCGAATAACGAGTTGCGCCGCTGTGATCCGTCCGCCCGTACCTTACGTGACCCACCAAAAGCGGTCATTTTAGAGAAGTCACTGAGCAACCGGAAACAATACCAAGATCCCGAAGTATCCGGCGATTATTTCGAACATAATTTAACGGCGCTACAAATATTCGGCAAATCCACAATTCGTTTTACCCTGTATAAGTCTGTATTGACGTTAAGAAGACGCGTTTACGTGATTTTCGATTCATTTATCAACTTCGCCGTCATCGATCGAGTTGCGCCCAAATATGTTTAACGAACTTTAATTCTAACGAGTGGATTACACAAATAACAAACATATATACACAATTCCCTAACTAATATTCACATTTCATAAATGTCTCTCTTCTTCTCCCTCCCTTTCTCTATCTCCCTCTCTCTCTTCCCCTATATATAATATTATATATATATAATATACATGACGTATGGATATATATAACGTATTTATATATATATAATGTACAAGTAATATAATACAGCATGGGCAACTGCTCGATCTATACGGCGATCTGTTTGGCGTATAATCGCGCTCGATTTAAACGCAGAAATTTTTTACAAGAGTAATTACGTTTTTATAATTCGCTAGAGGGCGTAATCTAGTAACTTCGCAACGTTACAGCAACAGTGAATAGTTAATAAATTGAGTGATAGCACTGACAGTAATAGTAATTAGAAGTAGCAATAGGTGGTAATAGTTACAAGTAGAGGATAGTAGAATTGTTTGTTTTTTTTCTTCGTCATAATAGGCAGTAGTAGCAGTAGTACTTTTGTTGTTACCAGATAGTTTAATAGTAACGGTAATAGGGGACGCTAAAGAGTGAAATCTAATTGCTAACGAACGTTGAACTTTAACACACGATAATAAATAATGAAGATTAAATGTCTTAGTCGATAGATTATCTATGAAAGAACGGAAAAAAAAAAACAAATGAAAGCACGAACAATATGCTTATGTTGCTTTTACAAACTATCAATTAAATAAGTCGTTTCACTTAAGGACAAGCACGAATATTTCGATAGAGACAATTGGATGGGTGAATACGAAGTAACGGTAATTCATCTAAGAGTAAAATAATGTAGCGACGATTTTTTTTCAATCACAATTGATCATTTAACGCGAATGACGAATAATTGACAAGGCGAATTAATGCCTTAAACCTAAGGAACTCTTACTCCTTCTCTATCTCTCTCTCTCTCTCTCTCTCTCTCTCTACGATTAACCGGAGGCTCGGCAGTGGACGCCGCTCAGGCGAGTATTTAGAGAGATTGAAACCGAAGAATACAAACGCGACGAAAACCTCCACTTTTCTTGTGTATAAGCATAAAGCATAAAGAAATAAGCGACATAGGGCGAATTAATTTAACGAGTCCTCTACGCATAATATTCACTCGTTTCTCCTTAGGACTCTCTCTATCTATCCCTTACGTTTCAAACTTGTCGCTTAAGACTTTTTGGTCAATTTCGCGAGTGATAACCGCGAAACAACAGGATAAGTTTCGGTTGAAATGAGAATGCGGTCGTACGGACAAATTCTTGTACATGTACACTTAACAATTACATAGTTTAACGAAGCCTGCTCTTCGTACACTCGAATTTTTCCCGATCTTAAATTAATTACGTGCTACTATATACAGGGGTAACGCGAAGAGTATTAGTAAAACAATTCACGTATCGATTTGAGGACGGGGGAAAGGGGGAAACAAAAACGAGTTGAATTTACGAAACCCGTGAGACAAGAGAAAAGGGAGTGACTCGAGGGAGAAATAATTCGAGCCACACCCTCAGGCAACGTGCTTTAAAGCTGCGAGGGTTTTGTACACCGCCACATTCTTTTTCCGATACCCGAGAGCTTAAGCTACAGGGAAAAAAAGAAAAGAAAAAAAAACATAGTTGACTCTACATTAGCTAGCTAAAGATCCGCGACTTGCGCTTAACGTTCGACAAAATCCGATATCGAAATTCATTACGCTCGGATATAATAGACCTTTTCTAATTCATCTCTGTACAATTGTTGCTTTTTGTTTGTTTGTTTGTTTGTTTGTTCTTGACGCAGCGGAGATGCTCGCCGGGCTCTTAATCGCGAATTAAAAAATCTCAACGAGACATCGTTTCTTTTGCATTAACATGCGCGAAAGATGTCCAATGTCGGCTGCCACGTTCATGGCGACTTTTTTTGTTGTTGTTTTATTTTCTTTATCACGATTTCTCACGAATATATTTGTGACTTTTTATCCGGTTTATTGCAAATTGTAAATGACAAAATTTACAGCAACGGCGTTTTATATATTAATTTGTTGTTTTTTTTTTGTACTATCCAGTGCGCGACAAGGAGTCCGGCGAGCAACATCAGCGCGAATGTTTACGTTTTTCAAAATCTCTTTCGACGAATAAATAAACAACTAACGTTAGCAGTTGCGGATCTAACAATATATCTAGAATATTTCCTCTAAATCTGTACAAGATATTTGCGCGCGGAAAGAGACAAAACTCTGGCGTTCGACAATTTCCATACGAGAACATCGTAACTACACAAAACCATTTTTTTTCTTTTCTTTTCTTTTTTTTTTAAGGGAAGGACGCGCCGACGCTAATCACTCGCGAACGTTATCGTTTGGCCAATGAGATTATATCATCCTACTTTGAAGATTTTCTTTTCAACACTCCACGCTTCCTTTTCTGAATTGAACTAAAGTTGATTCTTTACTTTAAGTTTCGGTCTCTTCTCTTAGCCCGTAACAGTGGACTCGCATCTCCTCGATAGCTCGGCACCAGTCGAGAGCAAAACCCTCGGCTTCTTCCAGATAGTAAGTCCTGTTGGGCTGTAATAAAGAAGAAAAAAAGGCAAATTATTATTTAGCTAAACGTTGCAATGAAATTCCGATGTCAGCAAGTATTTGGTAAAATAGTTGAATTTTTTATTGAATCAATTGAAATTAAGTTAAATCATCAAGACAATTATGAAATTTCTCTCTCAGTATTATTATTAATAAATAGATGTTTATTTGAATTTATTTATTTGCAAGTCTTTATAAGAAGTTGGATAATAATTGCGTCGAAGAATTTTTAGCGGAAAATTGTTTATTTATTTATCTATTTCAATGCTTACCGTGTGGACGAAGAAGATCTTAAAGTTCTTCGGCTCGACTCTCAGTTCCGGACTCCAGGGAATTTCGCCCTTTAATACCATATTGACGGGATCAACATAGTAGAGATGCGGGCCGGTTGTGAGAAGCAGCATTCTTTTTCTCGCGAAGAGTCCCTTCCGTTTGTTGACGAATCCGTGTTTGAGTATGAGGTTGTCCTCGACGAAACCGTGCCAAGGGTTGGCGGCGCGTTGCTTTTCGAGACGAGACTTAATTTCCTCCGGTGAGAAATCGGCGATACCGGCTGTGGCATTTTTCCGGCTGGTCTTATCGACGACCGCGGTGACAGTGGGCTCGGGTTTATGTGGGATCGCCTCGTCGCCGATACCGAGACCGAGTAGCCTCGTCAGTTGTTTATCATCGAGGCCGGGCTCCAGATGATCGGGAACCCTGTAGTGCGATCTGAGTTCCTCGTGTTCCGAGGTACCGGGCAAGTACGGATAGATAGGCGGTGGATTCTGTTCGTGAAGGGTCTCAAAGTCAACACCATCGAAGAATGGATGTGCCCTGATGCTCGGATAGCCGGAGCCGTGCTCATCGAGAGCGCCCAATCGCTCCGATGCCTCTAGAACGAGCAACTGATTGACGAGTGACGTGGCGAGTGGACAAAAGCCATCGGGAATCTCGTAGTCGAGTTTGAGAATCTTCTGGAAGATGAGGTACTCGCTGCGCGATCTGAAAGGCGGCAGACCCGCGACCATTTGGTAAACTATGCAGCCGAGTGCCCACAGATCGGAGGCTCTGCTCGCGATTTTATCGGTGAGTAGTTCGGGCGAGACGTACTGAGCCGTGCCAACGAAGGAATTACGTCGTCTTCTTGTCTCCTCGGGATGACGCTCGTCGGTTGTGTCGCTCGTTCGATGTTCCGGATTTTCCTTGAGGATCTTGGCGCTGCCGAAATCCGTGATGAGCACGTGCATCTTCTCGTCCAGCAGAATGTTCTCCGGCTTGAGATCGCGATGGATGATCCCGAGGCCGTGGAGGTATTCGAGACCGCGAAGTATCTCGGCAGAGTAGAATTTCGTGCATTCGATGTCGAACGAGCCGACCTTGTTGATATAGGGCAGAAGCTCGCCGTTCTTCGCGTACGAGAGCACGAAGTACAGACGATCGACATCTTGAAAGGTGCAGAAAAGACGAACGAACGAGTGCTTCGCGCCCGCGAGCATGTTCAATACTTCCTTCTCACGCTTCACGTACTCAGCCTTCTTCTCCTTGATTATGTAACGCTTGTCGCAGACCTTGATTGCGTACTCCCGACTGGTGTGAATATCCTTGGCGAGATAAACCTGCGAGAAGAGCATCTACTTTTAGACTTGATACATCAACGAACATTTCGATTTCCGGAAATGAATTACACAAAGATTACGTGATCCAGACATAAGCGGAGAAGAAGCTAAATTAAACAAAGAAACATTTTTAAAAGAAACTCACGGTGGAGAAGCTGCCTTCGCCGATGACCTTTCCGAAGATGAAGTCCTTTGGAGTCCGTTTGTGGGTCGGCAGAGCGCTGGTGAGGGCCGGGCTCCCGGTTGGTGGTACCCTGGGCGCGAGCGTGTCGGAAGACGTCACGACACCGATCATCACGTCATTCGTTGGTGGAGACATTTTAGACACCGGCCCCTCCACCGTTACTGCCGGCTGTGGCGAAACGGTAAGCGCCTGGTTCGCCACACGCTGAAACACAAACCAAGATAGCCGACGTTTAATAACAACGCTCGACAATACACTGAGCACCACTAGATCAACACCAATTAACGTGGTAACGCTTTTGCTGCGTCAGGACTGTTTACGGTCTATAAAGTGCATACTCCACTGACACGAGTGTACAACACTTACGTCCGAGATACCACGACGATAATCGTGAAATTATTATCTCAGCGTTTATAAATCTAAATTACACCACGGGGTATTATGCAAAAAGTCTTTTACGTCGCTATTCTTTTTCCTATATTTCGGGATTCGTACGTGAGGTATTGGATCAAAGCGCTGGTAAATATTTACACGATTCCTTCTGTCTCACACGTGGAAATGCGTGATGACGATGACGACAACGACTTAAAAACCGCGGGCGCGATTAACACCTCACTTGGAGTTGAAGTTGGAGCAAATAAGAATTTAAAGAAGCTCCGTCGAATGATGAATGGCGAAGAGAAATATATCTCTACAATCCGAAGAGCGGAAGTTCACGATACCCTTTCTAAGCTGTCGCGCATAAATGTATTTCCGCTCTCTAACGAGGTGACAAAAAGATCTGGGGACGACGGTTTTTGCCACCCCAATCTTAATAGCTCCAGGCACGCATATAGTACAGTGATTAATGTACAGTTGTATATGTTCCTCAAATAAATACTAATTTAAATAATTGCTTTAAGACAATTCCATTTGTTAAAAAAGTTGCTACTGCAGCATTTTCGTCGAATATGCTTACCAAATAAAATTTTTTTTTATTACAGTACAAACGAATTCGTCTTAAGAGCAACAAGTTCTTTTGTGAAACATTTTTGGCTAAATAATTATGAAATTTTTGAAAAATCATAAAAATTGGACTTTGTAATCTAGATGAAACGTATCCAGGCTAATTAAATTTGATAATTCGGTCGATGACGGTGGATCCTTTATGCCGATCTAATCGAAAGGTCGGCTAGCGACCCGCGACCTTACCACGTCGTTTCCATTATCGTTATTCTCGTCGGGCCATGCTCATCACGAGTACGAGGCGTGATCGACCTGCTTCCGGTTTGGGGGACGAGATCAAGAGTCGTCGTCGGGCCAAGCACGAATGCGCGAGTAGAGGGGCGAAAGGGGAACCACCACAGGAGAAGTCGAAGCAGCAGAAGAAGATAGAGAATGAGAGTGAGACGAGGATAAAGGATATGCTAGTATGTGTAGAGAGTTGAGACAGCAGCCTTGTGTCACCGTTGGCTCGCTTGTTTATGCCGCTGTTGGCTTGGCAACAGCTGTTTGGCATTGAGGAACCGCTAACATACCTTTCTCGCTCTTTTATGTTCAAGTTAGTTAACATTTCGATTTAAAGAAAAAATTTATCATACGAAATTATCATTTTTTTGCAGTTGATGATAATATTGTTTGCGTAAAATTGAGTCATTTCGGAGAAAAAAAAAATACAAAAGTACATGAAAAGAAGAAAAAGTTGTTTCAAAATCTGTAGAAAGAACAGATATGGCATAATACGCAAACTAAAGTCTAAGATTGTGAATATAAGTATCGTTGAACATTTGGAAGTATTTATCACGCAGAATATATACAAATAAGGAAAAATTACATTATTATCTAAGGAATAATGATTGAATAAGATTTAATAATAATGATAATAATAAAAATAGAAGGATAAGCTCACTTAAATATTAAGTTGCATGCCAATGAATGCAAAAGAGCGGGATTGTGAAAGGTCGAATGGACTATAAGCTGATATTGATTACAATCATTTAACGCCGATTATGACTTACTCGACGTATAATACATTCAGTGTAAATGATCGCCGAGCAATACCGAGGATGGAGGGAGGGGGGGATAAGAACGGAAGTCGTCGAGTAGCTTTCCAGGGTCCAGGGAGCCCGGTTTCGCGCAGCTCGGATCCTCTCTCGCTCTTGATAAACAATATTTGCAGGCGTCAACTGCGTGTCGGATAGAATGACGCCTGTCTGCCGCTCGTAAATTTTATCTCGCCGGCTCCGCACGGTGACGACTTTAATCGCACATTTTGCGGGGTCGAAGGAAGGAGGTGTAGCCACCACTTGCACAATGTCGAATAACTATTAGCTTGGAATAATTAGTCAAATTGGATTGGCCAGGCGAAACATTTTTTTTTTCTTCCGTTCGATGAAAATTGTACGATGTGCGCTCACGAGTAATGAAACAGTTACAGTCAGAAATATCGTCTGAGCACGATAATAATATCGAATAATTATTTAATCGTACCGTATAGTATATTATAAAGATTTTTTTATCTTAAATAATATTTTCAAGGATCACTTCGATTAATTAGTAAAATCCAATCATCTTGTTAATCCTTTATTTATTTTTTTGCTTTGTTAATAAGAACGTCGCGAGATTTACCGCATCGAAGTCAAAGTGGAAGGTAAAGAGTGAATCGTGTCGCTTTCAAGAATAACGATCGAACGTAAAGAAAGAAACGAGGTTAGACGGAGGGAGAAGCCTGCAGACGAGAAATTAGGAGATAAGCGTTATCGATAAGCGCCAGCGACGGACAACTAACAACCGAGCGTGTGCACAGCTTTATATATGATATTGCACACATACGACAAGTACGATAGTGTGTGTATTTTCTCGCTGTTTACGAGCCGAGCGTGGCGTGCAATTGTGCAATTCGCTTTGCCGGCAGAACGTTCGATCGGGACGCTTCAAGGGAACACCTCGAATAACTACGCCAACCATTATCACATATTACGTGATAAATACGTTAAAACCTTACGTGTATACGCATATATATTTATTTTTATTTTGCTGCTTTAAATTTAATGAATTTATTGAAATTTCTCGTTTCCCTAATTGGAAAATTCTCAAAAGAGATGTACATTCCGAGAATGTCGCCCAAATGGACATAAGTTATACGAAGACCCAGGTAGAATCCGGTATAACCAGGTAACAGGTATACAGTGAAACATATATATGTATTTAACCGTACGAGATTGGGTGCAAAAATCTCCCTAATAGAGAAACTCGTTCGGCGAAACTGTCATTCGTTAATTTATCTTCAGGTCTCTACCGAGACCATTCGTGCGTAATATTCATTAGGATGCTGTGTGTTTGTCCGATGATATGAGAGGCCACACGTTGAGCCGCTCAGTCTGCCAGACCCGCAAAGTGGTCGCCGCAGTGACACGGCCAACCACACAGGTATATATAGACACCAAGACAGGTGGACAAGACGAGAAATATCCTGACCGGGGTTTATTCCGAGGTGTCACTTGTGTTGCGAGCACGTGGCGTTTTAGATTATTTTAAAAAATGAAGGACAAAAAAAAAGTCAGACGTCTTGCAGCCTCGCGCTGAATACAAACACGCGAAACAAGTCTTTTTATTTTATTTTTAAATATTTCAAAAACACTTGGCATGTAAAACCAAATGGGATCTTTGACCGGCTTTACGTTTTTCTAGTGAACTATTTTTTTTTTAATCCCAAGAATACATTCATACCGAGAGTGGTATGACTTTGGACACGAGAAAAAAAAAAAGAAAGAAAGTAAGAAAATAAAGTTTGGTCCTCTGGGTGAAGAGATAAGACCGTAGCTCGAGATAAAATACACGCAACGCCCCAATTTCGTGGCGCCCTTGACGCGTTCATCGATCACTCGCTATCCCCCCCTCCCCCTCCCCAACTTTTCTTTCCGCTATATACACAGAGTTGTGTACCGAAAGAAGGGAATCCGAAAGGGAAAGTAGAAGCAGCTATGATGGTGGATAGTTATGAAAGACGAAAATGTAAATCGTCTGTAGTGGGGGACCTTCTTTTCCGGAGGTTTGTCTTCTACATAAACAGGACACGCGAGAGCGAAACATGTATTACATAGTATTCGCTACGGTGTGGAGAAGAGACGAAGAGAGGTGTTCTCTGGTATAAATCGCAATGACGAGGACAACGATACTCCGGCTTATTTTCCAAGTCCTCGCGTTCGCTCGCTCACCAGGCAATCCGCCGGGCCCCATGGCGTCAACCATGCGTGTGAGGACGTCGACCTCCTTGACTAGCAACAGCAGTATTCGCTCGAAGAGTCTCTCACTCACTCTCTCTGACCACTTCTGGTTCTTTTCTGGACTTGCCGCTCTCTAGCCTCTACTGTTGTCTCTTTATTTTCTCGACCAATCAAGGAAGATAGTGCCAGGAATTTTAAGTTTTTTTTTTTTTTTTGAAAAATTTATAAATTGATATTGTATAATGTAAAAAAAAAAGTTTTCTTCAAGATTCATTTTTGTATTCGGCTCAATAAACATTTAATATTCATTAAAATATTGTGTCAGACTCAATTGGAATCGCAATAAATCAAAATATAAAACGATGAGAATCCTAATAACAGTGAAAACAAATTTAATTTAACATCATGAAACTCAGTTTTAATAAATCTTTTCAAGTAGCATAGATATTCCGTCTATCCGAGATATTGAATCGAGTGAAAGTCGACGTTCAGGGAAGAAAGTGACGCGACCAGTACACATACATATATCTATACAATGTAATATAACACATAATTATTGTTTTTGTCGCGAATACAGTCGGGTGTGAGATAGTTTATCGAGGGGTATTGCTAGAATGCAAAGGAACAGTGCTACTAGTTTCTGCATGACCCTGTAGCGTGGTACGAAGAACAGTACACACCAATACAACCCGCAGCGGCATTCCAACGGGCATTCTAATTTTAGCCTCGGCCCGTCTCGCTCTCCCTCGATCTCTTCGCATCTACCCGAGCAGAGCGCGCGCGCACACTGTCTTCCCTTCTCTTACCCTCTTTTCAAGCATAGACACACGAATTTCCATAATTTTTTTAGCCTTCACTAACTGAATTTATCTCCTCAAATTTTTCCTCAGACGTTATAAATTAAAAAAATCACCCTAGCGAATGTTTTTTTTTCTTAAATTTTCTCATCACAAAGGGGACGGACGACGATCTCTGTTTCCAAGGGGGGAGGAGAGTCCGCACTTTTGCCCGTGAATGAGATGTTTTACATTCGCAGACGGTGAAGCGCGCTCGGCCTCCTCATCGTGTCGTGAACGACTTTGCGTGGACTAAATTGGAACACGCTCTTCGTACACTGACTCGCTCATAGCGTTTGGATAAAGGCAACTGGAATCTGTACAAAGAGAGAAAAAAAACAAGAGTTGAATTTTTTTTTTTTTTTTTTTTTTTTTTTTTTATAAAGTAAAAAGGCAATCGTGATTCTCCAACGTTTCGCGTCAGAGTTCTATGTACCTGCGAGTCCTTTGACCGCAGGTTCACGATAAACTGTACGCTTTTGATATATTTTCGAGCAAGATTCGGCTTTCGGTGGTAAAACGTCTTTGATTATCGACGTTAATTTCCTTTAATTGGTCATCTAATTGCGTACATTTCTCTAAACTTAATGCGGCTCGTATGCATGCGCGTTTAATGCGCATTCTACTATTTAAAGATTTTTCTTCAGTACCTTGCACCGTCTCTAACGATACTTTTTAATGGATCTATCGCAATGAGTGTCGAGATTGCGTTATTAGTAGTTTTTGAAAATTTATTTGATGCAACATTCTCGAACCTTGAACAAAACAACTGAAGATTAAATATTAAAAATATACTCGACTTTGGATTGCTTCCTTTTTTTGCGTAATACCTCTCAATGGTGTCAACGATATTACTTTTTGTTGTTGTTAATTAACAAGCGTTTACATAACGAATCACCAGATTGCACGTATAGAACATTCGGAGATTAATCTAATCGAAGATTCTGCTCTTAAATTGAAAAATTAAATGTTATCTTGAATGAAAATAAAGTCAACTTTGCTATCGCTGTTGACGTTTGCCGTTGCCGCGAACAGTAACAGCTCGGTTACGAAAGAATGTAGGCGTGATAAAAACAAGCAGAAAAGTGAATCGAAAATATTTTGGTAAATTAAGGAGAGAAAAAAGTAATCGTAAGCTATTTTTATTAATACTTTGGCGATATTGTTCGTGACAAGTTGTATCGATAAATATATATACAGGGAGTCATTAATTCAGTGTCTTGGACAAAATATATTATTATACGAGAGTGTACGGGACTGTCGGCGAGACTTTGATAAGCGTGAGAAGATTCCATTCACGAAGATCCCCGGCCGTGTAACCGGAGAGTGGGAAGCTGAGTCGAAAGGTCGAGCTCTCGAGTTCCACTCAAAAATATTTGCTTTCTCGGAAGGTCCGCGGGTGCCGAGCGCACTCCTCGGACAAACGAACCGACGAACCGACGGTGCGTTTAGCGAGAGTATGAGATAGGTTGAATCGAAGATTAAGAATAATTAAACGGAGAGCTTTCAATTGCTTCTCGACGATGCTACAGAACTGCGATAAAACAATGGACACGTAATCAATGTCGCGCTCGATTTACCAAAATTGTAACATTTTTTTTTATGAGTTCGAGGGGAAACCTTCGACTTTAGGCCGCTGATCACTCTGCGTCAATTAGAGTCTCGTACCAACTCGAACAAGTAAGAAGTAGTTCCAATCGATCGTTATGTACTTTTTTTTGTGTTCGCCTCGACATTGATAAAGCAGGTCGAGGAAAGTAATATCTTCGACAAGGAAGTTTCACTGACGATACGCGCATGCAGGAATATGTAATATCAACACAAAGTACCACAAAGACGGAGAGTGGCGGAAGTAAATAATTGCATCTCTCGATCCATAACATCGGTCTATTATTCCAGAGACTGTCAATAACTTCAATTTATTTGTTTCTTGTATTTTTTTTAATCGTGTGGACTGTGCTGCAGGGTGCGACGCAGAACTCGACACAAAATTTCTCCAGTTCTGCTAGGATGAAGAAAAAACTATGGGGAATGTGGTGTGTGTGCAAGGCAAGAGTTCTAATAACGGTTGCAGTCGAAATATCATGACATTTTAGGAGTTTGAGAGACACGACAGTCTCACAATTAACACGATGCCTCAAGAAATGTGTATTTATTTATAAACGATGAAAATAAATGCGGCTACCCGTATCCATGATTATCACGTTTCAATAACAAGAATATCTACGATAATTGGATTACGAATTGCAACTGTGAAAACATCAATAATATTATTGTTTTAATTAAATAGGAATTTGTGTCTGCAGATTGCTCAGTCAACTTTCTTTAAGAAATTTCAGTTTTCGAATGTTTGTAAATTTTTCGTGAGGCTCGAGTGAAATTTTCAGCAAACAGTAAAATTTCGTGTCATTTGGAGATAATTTTTTTTTTTTTTTTTTTTTTTTTTTTTTTTTTTTTTTTTTTAAAGGTCGTTTACATATTCTTGTGATATATATATTTTTCTTCTTTTTTTTTCAAGGTTTTTCACTCGGATCCCTCGAGACGTTACAGAGTTGTAGCGAGGGGTAGCAGCTGCTGCAAAAGCAAAAGAAGCAGGATAGGAGGGTAGTGGAGCTCGAAGGCGCGGACGACGGCCTCAGAGAGGCTGTGTGGCGATACGCAGTAAACAACTTTCGAGTCTGCTCTCGAGGATTACGTTGGCCCCGTGGTAAGTCGAGATAGTGTGTTAGAGAGAACGCGCGCGTACACACAAACACAAACCAAGTTTGAGAGGGGAAAGGGAAAGAGACGACGGGTACCGACGCGGCGCGGTACGAATTTATTTAAATTCGAGTCGCAAGAACGTAAATTATTCAGGCTCAACGAGAATAAGAGACGCGCGAGACCGCTGCCGGCGGTGAATTCCTCGAGGCTCACCAAGATCGCAGAATTTCGAGCTGAGCGGACATTCCAGTCGCGAGAGCTTTTTTCCCGTCTCTCTTGGTCGTTACGTCGCAAGCGAGTGAACTTGCGGACGCCGGCCTCCCCGGGGCTAACGGCGAAAGGTCGACGCGCGAGAAATTCCTTAGAGAGAGAGAGAGAGAGAGAGAGAGAGAGTGTCCAAGGGTTCGCAACTCCTAGCAAATCTTCATCGAATGAGAACGTCAAAGCTAGAAAAACGACGAATATAGTGCACACGCGCGACAAAACCCTAATTTTACGAAAAAATTATTAAAATACGGTTTGTTGCCATTACGGCGCGATAAATGAGCGAACGTAATATTTTTTCTCGTCTCGTTTCATGGTATTTTACAAGTTTCCGAGTTTCCGCAAACATTGAGTCTATAACGCGCGTATAGATATATATTTGAGTTGACAAACCATTGAATACATATTCAGTAAATTTGTATTTTTCCGCTCGTAGTAACAATATTCGAGAGAAGCAAAAAAAAAAAAAAACAACAACTTGTTTTCTCGATTATTAATCGTCATTGGAACAAATAAATGTCTCTCGGTTTGCGCCAACGACAAAAACATGTTATCCAGTTATGTCTTATCGTATTTATCGTATTTAAACAAATAACTATTCATGCAAAGAAAAATATTGTTATTTAACGACAAAAAAAGCTTGTCAATTCCCGTATCCGATTGTGGGAACATGAAACTTCACAGGTCACTAGTCTCTCCTTGTTTTATTTTTTTCGTAATTATCTTTTTTCTCTATCGTTCTCTTCCGTGTTCACTTGGATAATCCGGTCGTGCTCGAGAGAAGTCGTGAATGAAGGCACCAGCGTAGTAAAGTCCATAGAGAGTGGGGCCCGGCGGTGAGTTGGCGCGTTTTGTTGCCGTTTCCTTCTCACGGTGTAAGACTCGTAAGAGTGCGAGTTACGCGATTGTGTGCGTGTGTACGTGTGTTGATGCGTGTGTTGATGCGTGTGTTGATGCGTGTGTTGATGCGTGTGTCGATGCGCGTGTGCGGCCAGAAGCCACGATTAGAGTGACAGGAAGACAAGAAGATAATAGGATGCGACGAATGATATTATTTCCTTACCTTGAATAATTTCTTAAGCCTCCGATAGCCGCGATGTAATCGCGACACGTACTGCTTGTTGGAATCCAGTTTGATTGATTAAAGCCACTGTTGATGGAACGAATGTGTACCGAACAGAACCAAACTTTTATTTTCAACACGATCTTTTATTTTTATCTTTTCGTATTAATTTCACGTCGATTTAACAAGATTATTCATTAAAATGTTTCTCAGCTTTATATCTCGATTTATCGGAACTCTCGTGGTGCGCGCAACAAACTCGTTGTTAATGCACTCGTGATTGTGCGTTGTTGTCGTTTGGACGATTGCGTCGGTTGGAACGTTTGCAATATATATTGCTCTACCAGAGTGAGCGGTGCTGCCAGTAAGTGCAAGTACCTCAAACTCCTAGTTTGAACGTCAAATCGCTTCCATATTCTCCGAGAGCCGTTCGCTTACTGAATTCTGCGGGCGGTGTATCCCGGCTGCTTACCCGCGCTTTTCTCCCACCACGAAGTGGCAACTTCCGCCCCTTACGGCCCGCTCTGCTACCTTCTCCCCACTTACAAACCGTTCTACTCACCATATCCCCACCAACGAGCACTGACGCTTGGTGGGGATCATTTCCCCTTGTATCGTGAAACGTCGGTTATTTTACCGCGCTTCCCTAATCTTATTTAACTGCTGCTGTCAACAGCAGCAACGAAATATACGGCGGAGAATACACTGTGGTACAATCTTGTTACAAGCATAGCGTACTGGATTGAGAAATCACGGAAAAACATCGTTGAAAATATTTACAAAGTTAAACGTCATTGATTTTTACTGGAAGCAGTAAATTTTACAATTTTAGCTCAGTCATTTTGTAATCAAGTATAATTAATATATAGCGACAGTGAACTATCGGATAATTGTTATGAATTTTGAACAATTATATTTCTATCCTGAAATATTATTTTAACATTTTTATTTGTAAATCACTAATAATGAATATTTATTGACTCTGGACTCAATTAGGCAACGTCTGACAATGGAATTGCCACATCGATGCCTCTTCTGAAACTAAAAAAAACTGACGTTCTATTTCGTTGAATTACTAAACAACACATTCTTCCTTCGCACGGAACGAAAATAAAATCAAAACAATATGTTGCTTTTAGAAAAATATCGCCGTCACGATAGTTTCGCTCTTGCAATGGCCGTGGTTTATACCACTGATCGACCTATCGCCGGATCATAGATAGTTTTTTATTAACGCTAGAATTATCATCTCACAAGTTGTTGTATCAAAGCCAACAAACAGGTGCGTCCCCGATACGAAATCAACGATCAAGATGCATGTGATGCACAGGACAACTGACTCATCGTGTTTCTCATTGTATGTTTATCTCGAGCGTTGAGTTTACTTTGAACAGAGAGAGTCGAGAGTGTGGCCAGTAGCGGAAGCAGCAAGGCCTGGCAACACAGCCTGGCAGAGTTCGTTGGGGTAGCCGCCTTTTCCGGCGTAACTTCTCGGTAATCTGTCTCGGTGAATCACCGCGCGAGGGGAAATGCCGTGGCGCAGTTTGGGGGATGCATAGTGGGGATCGACGAAGCCAAATGCGCGCGCAGGGAAAGTCCGACTGTTTGTGGTGGGAGCGAGGGAACGGCGGCGCCAGAAATCCCCCTCTACGAGAAATTCCTGGATCTCGAGGTGGGGCACTCGTCGCACGGCTGCTCACACGCGCCTCTCTAGTTCACTCGCCTTTCCTCGGCCCTCTTCGTGTGTTTGTTTGTTTATAGGTGCGTTCTGGGAAATACCCCGATACGCTGGTAACGGACTCGCACACTCTACGCCTTGGCTCTTGCACTCTTGTGCATTCCCATTCTGGCTATGCATCCGGTCGGTTCCCGGATTCCGAGACCGACCTCCTCTGCCGAGTAAACTACGTACACCTCTTTTCTTTCGCTACTTCTTGATACTCTACTCGCTACCTTTTACTGTTCTATAGTTCATTGCGCAGCATTCGCATCCTTTATCACGGGATACCGTAAATATCTGGAAAAATATTTATCTTTTAAAATATCACGGAAATGAATTATAGACCTATAGCAAAAGAAAATGTTGTATATATTTTTTAATTAATTAAAAAAAAAAAAAAAATTAAGACATGTTATTAATTTGATCATTTTGAGTTTAATCGGTGTTTCCACGGAAATATCCAACGCGTATGTCATTGGCAGTATCGTTGAGTGACAGCTGGCGGGTAAACCGTAATCGTCGACTTCTCTTCGGGCTTCGTGACTTTTCCTCGTGTTAAATTAATAGCTCTATTACTCTGCTGGTTTGATCAACCGCGTATCTTGTTTACGCGGTTTCCTGTGTGTTTAACAAGTCTTTGATGCTGCTGCTATTGCATAGCGGAGACGCATGTATAAATGCGTGGAACTCAAGATGACAAAGTCCAAAGCGCGATTCTCGGCCGCGTTGACGCGCATCGAGAATGACACGAGGTTCGAAAGTGGGGAAACGGGAGACGACAAAAGGGAACGAATTTACGTATACCGGTCAACGCGTAAATTCCAATGATTTCTTTTCGAAAGCATCGTATTATCTACTTTGATTAGCAGTAGAGAAACGTAAACGACTTGTTTTTCAAACTCGATCATAACCTACACTAAAAATAGAAACGATTTATACGTGCAAATATTTTATTGATACGGCAATTGCAAAATATTGCGATACGGATGCTCGTAGATGATAAAAATAACGTCCCATTTAAAAAACATCTATTAATTTATATGTAAAAAAAATTAAAACCACGCAATTAAAAACAATCTGGAACTATAGTATTATTATGATACATTAAGAACTATTTATTTTAGGTGTATATAGCGCTACAGTTTTTCGAAGACCGGACGCGTTTACAAAACTGAATTTGTTTATATCGTTTAACGGGGCGAAGTTCTCGTTAGCCTACACAGCGCATGCAACGAAGAGCGACGTAGTAGATATTACTGCAGTGTGGGATATTCCCAACACGTGCCGATCAGGAGCAAGCGCTTCGTAAAACATTTTTGTTACTATCCTTCTCGTCTCTTCTCTGTTTTTCACTAACCTTTCCGCTTGCACAAACATTATTATGTTCATTCGAAGACTGCTACGCGTGTATAAAAATAATATTTTTCGTTGGCCAATCAAGTCCAAGTGGAGTGAATGAGATAGGTGTTGTACAATTTTTAACGCACGTGCCTTTCACGGTAGCTCAGTGATCGGCAGAAGTGGAAGAGAAAAGTATCGCGGAGTAACAATTGTAACGAGTGGTGACGAAATGCATACGCATTTTTCTTTATTCCTCCCGTAGTTTATCCAATAATACAAATTTTGTAAAAGTTATCTGACATGTTCCTAACTACTTGTGGGGAACTTTTTTAAAGATAAATTTGATTTAATTATTAGATTTAATGTGATTATGAAAGGAGTAAATGTTTTTAATTATTTATCTATCGAATTTAATGAAAATAATATTATTTTTGGCCTCGTATAGGCCGTCCTCTCAATACAATCTAGCATTTCTTCGAGATAACTCTGGTAGGAACACAAGTGTTAGGTAAAATAACCTCCTACTGAGTATGATTCAATGTGCATACCAATGCACGGCAAGCGGTCACTCAAACCGTTGGTTGACCGCCATAGCCGAATGCTGACAGAACGCGTACCACTATTGTCGAATGAAAATAGTAATAAAAACTCAAGTAATAGAAAAATAGACCACAAATTTTAATTGTTACATTTATGTTAACAATTATTGTATTTGAAAATGTGATAAATAACAAAAAAGAATTGAATTTTAGAGTATCGAGAGATAAACATATCTATAGAAGGAAGAGTGTATTAGGAAGGAAGGAAGGAAGGAACGAACGAACGAAGGGAGGAATGAAGGAATGAAAGAAGAAAGGAAGAAAGGAAGAAAGGAAGGAAGGAAGGAAGGAAGGAAGGAAGGAAGGAAGGAAGGAAGGAAGGAAGGAAGGAAGGAAGGAAGGAAGGAAGGAAGGAAGGAAGGAAGGAAGGAAGGAAGGAAGGAAGGAAGGAAGGAAGGAAGGAAGGAAGGAAGGAAGGAAGAAAGAAAGACGAGATTGAACGAGAGATGAATATCAAAGGAAACGAGAGAAGAGGGGAAGGTGGGCAAGCTCGAGAGAATCGAGGCCGCGGGGCTTAATTGCCGCGGGCGGAGGCTCCGGTTATAAGCCCACTCGGCTAAAGTACCTTAACGCGTCTATATATGCGTTATACGTATAAAACTGTACCTATACGTAGATACATACGTATGTATATGTGAATTTGAATAGTCGCTTCGGTACTCAAATGCGGAAGCCGCGTATTTAGCACGCACCCGGTATACGGTCCGTCGACGGACAGACGTATGTAGGTAGATAGATTTGCGCGCGTTTCGCTTCGCTCGGGACGCGCGAGCAAAGAGCGAAGCCTCTTCTTTTCTTTTATTCTCTTTCTTTTTCGTCCTTTTCCCTTCTTCGCGTGCCGCGCCGGCTCTCGAGCTTTTCTATTTCTACTTGCGCTCGACCTCGGCGCCTGTGCGCCTCGCCTCGATGACCTACGTCTACGCTCTCGTATCTATATAGCCTGCCCGCCAAGACCAAACGCGTCCAATTCGCCAGTTTAGATCAAAGGCAATGCAAGCTTCGGTGCACCGCCGCTCTATGCACCAACGGGAATTCGAGAACACGAATGCAATTGCACACTGGGCATAATAAAACGTACATGTGTATATATGTACACTCTAGCTTCTATACACGCGTGTTAAACATTGTCAAAACACAATCCATTGTTTTATGTTTCGACTAGTTTATATATGCGCAACGTTCTCGTCTTTTGTTTTCAACTGCGTTGCCAGTCGGTTTGCACGAAGCATTTACCAACCACGTAGTGTTCTCGTTAAACACGTGAATCGACCGCCCACTCTGACATTCTCGTGATGTCCACAAGTTGGACTTGAAGTCAGGTACCTGGAATTGAATTTTCCACGAAAACTCGGAAAATTTATTAATAGATTTCTACTATTTATTCACAAAGAGAGATCTTTTTCACGAATCAACGTGCGTTCTTGATGAAAGTTTGAAACACTCGATTGAACCAATCAATACTCTACACAATTAATTGATTATCATTATACGGAGATAATTTTTTTAGCACCCACATTCGGTTTCAATTAATTCCTCAATTTCGCATAATCAATTATGTTAAATAGAGAAGTTTGAGGTTCAAAATTTTACGATTTTTTAAATTCTTATCGTAAATGCTCTTTTAATATTTTTATATATTTTACTCCATAATATTTTTCACGTAAAATTACTTATAGTTTTGGACAAAAATGCTAGTGCCAAATCAAGTTTTAGAATTTTTCTTGTGCAGTATTTTTTTTGTGTAAAAAGTGTAAATTACAAAAATCATAACAGGCAATCTCCAGAATACTACTTATTTCAAAGCAAATTAAGACAATTTCACGTAAATAATCTCGTATAGTAAATCCACCAGTGGGGAATAGTATATGAAATATATTTTTTAAATCCATTACATTTTTTACTTCAAAACCGTAAAAGTTTAGTAAGTGTTATTGGACCTTTTTCTTTACATAAAAAGGTACTAGTTGTCTAAATCAATATTGATAATAAAATAATTGGTAGGAAAATAATATTGAAAAAAAATGATTCGTCCACAAGACGTAAAGAGGATTCAAGATCAAAATTCTTTGGTAGAATGCGAGTGATATACGCTAGTGCTTAGTTCATGTTATAAATATGTTGTAAACTTGCTTGCCTAATAGGACTATAAAATGTATTAATTTATTCAAATTAAATTGGACTGTTCATAATACTTGAGTCGCTGCCATGACAGACTTATGAATACACCTAATGTTAGAATTTTTATACACATAATGTAAATATTTTTCGGTCGATACTCTCTAAATGTAAACTTTGACGATTGAATTTAATTCGTCCTACGTTGTAAACGAACATCAAGCTAGATCTTCGAAGATGGAATAAAGTGCTGTGAGACTCGACGGGCAATTCGTCCGCAGTTAGGAACATCCACAGATTCACCCAGGTATAGCACCATCGAGACGGAGTCGAATATTCGTTAAGCGATAATTCGAATGATCGCGGACATACATAATATAATTAGTCCTGACACACGTGCTATCGCTTAGTTTACGTACGTACTAAAACTCGCTTCTATGCCTAAGTACAAACATTTACAACGTTTACAGCAGTAAACTTGTCGTTTACAACACGTGGAACCTATTTCTATATCGTGTATTCTCGATCAATCCAGCCACTTTTTTCAGACTTTCTTAGATATTTCTTACACTTAGGCAGACTTTTATTTCTATTTGAGAGTTCTTTTGATGAATTTTTTCCAATTTTTTCACCCAAAACTGTAGGAGTTGCATATTTATAAAAAAAACTATTTATATCTCTTAAGGAAATAATATAAGAATAAAAAATTTATATTTTTGATGAACATTTGAATGCAAAAGTATTTTAACTTGTATTTTGAACTGAAAAAAAATTCTTTTTTGAACGACAAAATCAAATAACCTTTTTTAACTCAATGCGACACGATCGATTTTAATTTTAAAATTTCAGCATTTATAGAGACGAATATCACACACGGAGACAAATAGGTAGTATCATAAATGAATATTTAAGTAGTCAAAAAAATGTACATAAGACGATACATGCGTTAAATTTTGAATAAAACCGATTGTTCCGCCTCCTTAAATATTCAATGCACAAGCGGCCAATTTTTTAATATATAGAATCTACATACATCTCTACAAGTTCAATTAAAATTGGAGTAAAATCGAAGATGTCGCATTGAGAGAAAAAACAATTTATTTAATTATTTTGCTCACAAAAGAAATATTTTTATTTAAAAGTAGAAGCAAAAATGTAAATACTACTGGATTAAAAAATGAATAAATCGAATTTTTTTAAAAATGCAAATCCTAAATTATATCTAATAAAATCTATAAAAAAATACAGAAAGTAAAAAAAAGTGGCTGAATTGATAAAGAATACCTCATATTTATAACACAGCGTGAGTTATCGTGTTTTCTGATGCTTTACAGATTCTTTAATTTCCCCTAGTAACGCGTATTATTTTGTAGTATGATTAAAGTTGCTTTCACGAAGCCCAACAACCGCTATACTGTGAGAACAACTATCCTACTCATTTCGTTCAGTAATAGCGGTGAAATGAATTACCATATATAGGAACGAATGGTTTAATGACGAAGACATTGGTAGAGAGCAGCTCGGTGCGTAAAGTCCCAATGATATTTCGCATTTATCTCTCGTTTCCTTAGAATATATTACACGCACTGTATATACACGACTGTATGTGTGATTCGTATAAAATACGACATATGCCCAGCGATAATGCGCGCGATACACTCCGTAAAGTCGATAATTGGTGGTACGTTGTACGAGTATATAATTTAAAAATTCACTTGAATTAATGATAATTGGTAGGATAATTTGGCTTCTAGTACTACGTATAAGCGTTTCTCGT
The DNA here is from genome assembly GCA_963942595.1 of Cylloceria caligata. Classification (NCBI taxonomy): domain Eukaryota; kingdom Metazoa; phylum Arthropoda; class Insecta; order Hymenoptera; family Ichneumonidae; genus Cylloceria; species Cylloceria caligata. The sequence goes on along the minus strand of OZ012705.1, from coordinate 11,999,888 downwards.
GACAGTATATGCAAGTACGACTGCTAGAACAAAGTTATATATAAGTAACATGAGAAAGCTCAGACTCGTAATAATAATCAAGGTCGTAATGGTTGAAGTGTGTGTGCACGTGTGCGTGAGTAAGAGAGAAAGAGATAGATTCGTTGACGACGATCGGGTCGATCGCACCGGTACACCACAGCGGGTAATTAACAACCGATTCCAAGTGCACCGAGAGATCTTGGTGGTGGTCGCACACCTTGCAGCAAAATCTATACATTGCAACCTCGTCTTAATTACTTCTCCGAAATTAAACCCCCTTCCTGCAATAAGATGCTACCCGAAATGCTCTACTAATTGATGCACACGAAATCAGTTATCGTTAAATTGTCGTTACATTATCCCGGGTGTAATTTTTTACAAGTCTTACAAGATTTAACCCTTCACACCACACTGATGCTTGGATACGTCAGCTGGCGATTGACCGAACGGCATCAAATGTACGAAGAAAATGTTTGTCAAGCGACGATATCTCGCCTACGATAACGTATGCACTTTTTTTCTACAAAAACGAAATATCTAACAGAGTGAAAAAAATGTGTACGGCTTTATTGATCAATCAATAAAGTCAATCCACTGCCATGATCGTAGACTTATTCACTTTGACTTACTTCACTGTGGTAGATTTATGGTTCATTCGCCAGGACGTAACTAGATTTGTCACCAATTTCTGATAGTCTAGTGTGCAAATTCCTGACAAATCTACCAGTGGCGAGAAGATTGATGGGAAATCTACAACAAATTAACGACGAATCTACCTGCGTACTGGCGAATGAACTATAAATCTATCATAAGTAAACCATAAGTCTAGGGTAGTGTTGGTAGATCGACCGTAGACTTTTTTTTTACTTGGTTATCTATTTTCGGAGATTTTTGCAAAATATAAATTTACTTGGCACTCTATAAATTTTCACTAAATACAGTATCGATCATTGTTCGATGTTAGTCCATTGCTGTAGAAAGTTTTAGCCCAATAGTTAGAAATTTGTATAAGCTGTGAAAACACATTTTTCGAAAAATTAAAAATATAATAAAAACCGAAAAGATGTTTCAGTTACTTCGCGAATTATAAAAATTCAACGAGCGTAACTGCTCTATGAATTTACGAATTCATAACACTAACAGTTTTTTTCGTGTAAAAAGTAGCGATTAACAAAGGATTATTACCTGTGTAATAAATTGATATACGGAAAGTTTGATTATTATTTATTGATAAATTAGTAAAATGGCTGAAAATAGAAGCTTAAAAGACCAAACGTTTATCTAAGTCTTTACGCAGTGCGAATTAGGGAATTCCACGTGATTAAATTTTAATTGCGGATTATGAAGCGATTAAGTTACATTTCGATGAAAATCAGCGGATGGAATCGATAGTAAATATAATCGGAGCCGACGGGTATAAAATAACTTAATATGCGCGTTATACCCAGATGAGAACAATGATTGATCGCGGTGAGCAGAATCGACGACGCCATAATACGACTCTCAACGTGTTCGCGCGTGAAGCATTCGATTAGATTAATGATTTTCACAATGACTAATTATGCTACACGTATACCGCTACTGATATGCCATACTGTTTATCACGTGGAAAATCCAATTCGGAAGTGTCGTTCGATGGATCAGATAATAAATATTACGAATAAATTCCCGGATCTGGGAATCTTATCGATTTCTGCTTTCGGTTTCGCGCTGCGATTTTATCGCTATGCGGCAAATCGTCTTATATCGCTACAGTCCACGAATGTATATTTACACGGAAAGAAAGGAAGTTCCTCTCGATCGATAATATTTCACAACAAATTCATAAAGCAAAATATTTGCGAGATTCCGCTCTACCCAATGACTGGCGTCATTGGAAACACAAATTGATCACGCGGTCGGGGCCTGATCGTCATCCGTTCCGGGGGAGAGTGGGAATTATTCCGATTTAACTCAATTAATGATAAAATGCTTGTCACGAGAGAGGAAGAGAAGAAGAAGAAGAAGAGAGAGGGAGAGAGAGAGAATGATGGAGAGTCGTGCTCAGCGTTAATTCCCGAGATGTGAGGAAAGAAAAATAAAAACGTAAAAGAGGAAACAAGATAGGACTTGAACGATAAGGAACGATATGTGCAGTGAAGAAATAAAAAGGCAAAGGATTGTACAAAGAAAAGGAGTAAGAAACCACGGAAAAACAAATGGAAGGAAAGAAGGAAAAATGTACGAGCTGGAACCGTGACAACAACAATAAAAACCTATTAATATCGTTTATCAATGTTTACGACTGGGACTTTACACAGCCACGTAGTAAATTGTGTGCTGGCCAAGTGAATCATTGATCTTCGAACTCATTCACTCCCTCGCTATGTATTACAACACTCGTCCATGTATGTGTATCGGCACGAGAGAGCCAGAGCGTGCCGCAATGCGGAATCGGTTAGCCGAATTGAACGATCCATGACGACCAACCACGATGATTACTAAATATCGTTGGATGAGTACATTTTTTTCCATTATTCTGTTATACTGTGCAATTGTCAAACGCGGATATTCAAATATTCAAATATTCAAATATCATTTCAGCAAAATCCTTTTAAGACCTCGAAACTATTAAATACATCTGAAAATATTTCATTACGCGAAGCTCTATCTATCACGATTTTCTCGAATCGGTGATGCTCTATCTACGCGGGAAAAAAGAATGAGCTGACAAAACGAAAAAAAAGTTGAGACAACTAATCGATTATGCTAATACACTCACAACTTGACTTGATTATGAGAAAAAAAAATTGACTACACGAACTAAATTTCATTGGTAGATCTATAATCAGATGTGGTAACCAACTATGATCGCAACCTAATCTAATCGATTGGTCGATACAACCATTCGAATGGTAGCATCAACCATTAGATTCGTCGTGCTTACTATATCGCTAAAATTAGTTGTAAATAGTTATTATTCGAAGAGGTTGTACATTTATTAGTTGTCGCAAATAATTTTGGGGACTTTAAGAACATCCTCTTGTTCTAAGGCTAGTTTAATATTTCTAGTGAAGGATTTCTTTATTATTTTATATTTTATATATAAGAAGAAATCATATATGGCTCTATGTATAAAGTTTGTAACAAAGTTAACTAATTGAAGCGATCCATGTAAGGAAGACCTGTTATGTCCCTGTTATAATTTTTAAGTACCAGAAGCTCTTGAAGCAAAATGTACTTTGATTCGCAGATGAAAGACAGTTTCAATGACCGTCATGTTGCTCATAACGTGACAGTTATCAATTTAACACGTTCACGCCGGGGTGACCCACCGGTGGGTCACACTTGACTGTTCCGTGGGGCGGCGTGACCCACTTGTGGGTCACGCGTTTTCAGAAAATTAGTCGTTAAAAAAAATAAGTTGATTTTATTTTTTCTCAACATTACATATAAAAATTGAGTATTATAAACATTAACATACAATATTTTAAATTAATAACAATTATTTATTTATATCTATGCAACTTTTCAAAACATTCTAAGCATAATGTGGGCTGGCCCTTACAACGCGTACAATATGTCGTTACTTTTTTACTTTTTTTCGCGGCATATAATCTATTTTGTATTTTTGATAATTGTTTGTAACATTCTTTACATCGTTTTCTTGTGTTCCTGGCAGCCCCTTTGTATGATTGTAGAAAATGTGTACGTTTTCTTGACGGATTTCTCTTTTCTATTTCAGCTTCTTCGATTTCTCTGTGATGATCTTTGTTCAAAAGATAATCGATAATTTGTTCTCGAAATTTTAAAATTGGAATTTTTTTAGTTCCCCATTTTTTGTGGATATACCATCCATTTACCAGGCATGTTCCGCATATTATTTCTATCATAACTTTTCTGTACCATTTTAGTGTTCTTTGAAGACAACTGTAGTAAGAAGACATTTGATCAGATAAATCGACACCCTTTTTCGCATTATTATAAAAAAAAACAGTATCTGGTTTGAATTTATTATTTTGGCTCTATTAAGTCCCACCTCACGCGGAGAAACGTAGATTTTCGCCCCGGCGTGAACGTGTTAAAGTAAATAAGTATAGTTAGTACAATAATTTGAAGTCGATAATATAGCTAATGGAAAATTTGAGCCTAGAAATAGGAGGAGGCATTAATATTTATCAAAAGAATTAAAAAATAACGATCGACAACACATGTTACAGTGACATAACCTTAAATACTCAGCGCCATTTGCATTTATGGTGAGCCGCGGTTAACCCGAGATTCCGATTGCCATTTCGAAGCTCGTAATAGTGAATTTAAGATAATAAGAATAACTTCTACCTATATGCAAATAACCATTCGAAGATAAAACGAATAACCAGAGTGTCAGTACTTGTGTACTTGGAATTTATTATTTTTGATACTGTATTAATTATTTTTTTTTACGATTTGATATTTTTATCATTTTCACAATGCTAGAACATGATCGATTAAACTCTTTTTCATCGCGATCATGAGTCATCTGACGCATTCGTCATGAAAGAAACATTTTTTTCGACAGAATGTCGAAAGGCACTGATTGGTGTAACTTACTACGACGTAGATAATCGCGCAAGCTGCGGTGATCATTGAACTCTTATTTTTCTCTTTTCAATCAAAGATGACTACACGAAATACGAGAATGATCGAGGGCAGCGCTATGATCGCCTGATTGATTCGACAACATATATGCTTGCACTATCGAATCGGTGGCTGGCACTTTTTCGTCAACAATTTTATCCTGGTAGTACGATACTCCATGAATAAACTAAATGAGGAAAATGAATTCCGAAATCACAACACGCCCGGAGAGCTCAAACTCGTTCGTTCATGACCAGCACGACTTACTAGTTCGAACGTTCGAACTCACTTGGAGCGACAAAGCTCGATAGCTCGATGGCGATGTCGACGGCGCGCAGGTTCGATCTTCATGCGATGAGAAATAGAAGCGTGCGAGATGCCGAAGACGGTCAACGTCAGTCGTTCTTCTCCTCTCATCTTCTTTCTTTCACTTCGTCTTATTCTTTACTTCTATTCAATGGCGAGTTGTTTACCGTTCGCGGGCCAAAACTTTTTGGCATTAGGTACTTTTCTAGCAAAAGCGAACACTGCACTTAGGCTCCTGATGCTTTTGCATACGTTTTGCAGCATCCCTTGGTTCTAAAGTCAATAATTTTTATCCTTCATATTCCATTTTTAACCTATTTCGAATTTTGAATAATTATCGACTTTTTTCGAGCTTTGCAGTCATCATCTTTTGTATTTTTAAATAAAAATTTTTACAACAATTGTTTATGTATTTGATTGAAAAATGTATGTTTTTTTCACGAAGTATTTGATACCCTCCAACGAAACCCTTCATATTTTAAATCTCTTTTAAATTGTAACACATTTTCAGCTGAAAATTTCGTATTATTAAAACCATTAACCATTTTTTGTAATTGTGATAGAAATTTCCACTATCATACTTAATTTGTATCACGAATATAAATGCGGATATATAAACCTATCGTGTTACCGAGATGATTTTCACAGTTTAAGGCAACCGGTGCGTTGCTCTCCACCGAAGTATCAGTAGCACAGGATGCTAGGGAGAAAATGCCATCCATCATGATCGTGCACCTGCAGCAGCAGCAGGAGCAGCAGTAGTAGTTGCAGCGGTAGAAGCAGCAGCAGATACACACATATAGAGAGAGAGAGAGAGAGAAACGAGCGGTGGCGGGAGGTGACTCACGTAACCCGCTCAGCAATTAATCATGATGCACGCCCGCGCGAATTCATTGTACACAACGGCATATACTGGAGCATACAGTATATTAAAACTTTATCTCCTCCAGGCTTGTGAGGAACGCACTTTCTCTCGTACGGCACGAGCTTTTCTCGCGTGTATATTGTCTCCCCAGACGACACGCACGATCAGCATTGAGCTACATGGTACATCATATACATACATACATACATACATACATGCATACATATAGCGATACACGCATATCCCTCCTACCCTATCCCTACGTCACCGTTGAAATGAAACGTTGTCTATTTGTTGCTTAATCACACCCCGAAAACTCAAGAGATTTAATTAAAAATTAAAAAACCGTTTATCAATGAGTGACTGCTAGGTTTAGATATATTTTTCTTTTCCGTATATAGCTTCCCTCATAGTTCGACGAATAGTCAATGCCTAGCCTAGTTAGTAATTGGTGCACATTAACATCTTTGTTCATCCTTAAGAATTTACACGGTCAATGCAAAAGTTTTTTCGTCCTGAAGCACTTAGGTTCTATTGCACTCATATCTACACAAATCTCTACACAGAGTAGACACGTGGAGAAATTGAGTTGGATAGAGATGGTTTCTATAGAACGGGGATGCTGTCGTTTTTTTCTTACAATGTCAATAATTGAGTTGTTTATCATAATAATTAAGATGCTAAATCAAAGCATAGACTATGATGTAAGAGATTCGTGCAACACTAGATTTTTTAGTCCTTCATATGTCAAAATATTATCCTAACTCTTGGGTTCTATCATAATAACGCATTATCCCTACTCTGCCATCCGAGCTGCTACCCATAGTTTCATTTCGGAACGATTTCAGACGATGCGACTTATAAAGACTTTATATTATGTATTTATCGTACATAAGATAAAATGCAAGACCGACGTACGTCACTCCGAATATCTACAAATATGACTGAAAAAATAAAAGTAGTTGCGATAAATATTTCCATGTTGTGTTGCAAATTAGTAAGAGCAAATTAGTTGCGAATTAGTTACGAAATAGAAATAGTATTTTTAATTATTTTCGATTGATTTGAAAAGTAATATGAAATAAGAAGGAAGTAGTTCGTGCAACCTATAGGAGCTCTGTCATCATCATGATGCGTAATGCGATGTAACTATCGTCGGCAGTAGTTGAGACAAAAATTTGAATGTTACCGGCAAGCTACTAGTTGCTTCCCATTATATCAATCACTCCCATAATCAACCGGTTGGTTCTTATTATTAATAAACCTTTTACAAATGCAAACGACGTCACTGTTTGATGCGACAACTGCACGTGAATGAAAAACCGTACTCGAGAGAGCGTTGAATTGTCGTAGATTTTATTGAATTTATGCTAATTAAATAGTGAATTATTATGAATAGATGACTTTCAATTATCTAAGCATAGCACGAATTACTTTGTAATCATCACAATTGTGAATACATAACATAACTTAACATTCATGACTTTACCGAAATAATCGATCGCACCAACCAACCTGTGAGCTGTTACCGGTGTTTTACAAACGACTTTGTAGTTCCTGCAACCAACGCCATAGTTGGCGCTATGTCAACTATTCAGATTGGTTGTTGGAACCCATTTATTAGTTTCTGGAAGTACTTTTTTCTGGAGATAAGTATTGCGACTCCTTTGATCCTCAATACTTAATATTACTGTAAGTAGTGAAAAAAAAAACACAATTGGTTATTAGTAAAGGAAGCAATAAAAATTTGTAGCAACACATTGAAAAGTTGTAACTTAATGAAGTGTCGATCAGCATCAGATTTTCATATAAACAAATTAGAGAGAATACATTTATGAAAGGTTTAAAGGCTAAATTAAACGTGGAGAAATTTCAATAAATTATCTATATACAACGGTAACCATCGAATCAGCGAATTTTTGGACGTCTTTTATGTATTTAAAATATTGTGCAATGTTGATTTAAAATTGTAAAAATTATCAATACACCATATTCTACACTTTTTCAATGCTTCAAGTTTAAACATCGTGCTCGTCGAGGTAGTACGAATTGAAATTGATTTTCTCCATCATAATTGAGAGAGCCCTCGAGACAGCTACATTGATACTCTTATTCACTACGAGTGCCTCGAGGACACAGTGGCGAGGGTCCTTGGAGACAAACAGGGTAATTACGGTAGGGCAATAAGCTCCGAGCTCACCCCGTTTCGCGTTGTTCTCTTTCTCTCTCTCTCTCTCTCTCTCTCTCTCTCTCTCTCTCTCTCTCTCTCTCTCTCTCTCTCTCTCCTGTTCTGTTCGAGATATAGAACGTAACTTGGTCGTTTTATGTCGCACCTCCTGCTAATCCGGGCGTGTCCCCGTATCGCCTTGCTACGTCCGTCGTTTTCCTCGATAGAGAAACCCGTGCGCATAATATACCTAATATACTGTTGTCACAGTAGATGCGAGCAAGTACGCGCATACTGCACCATTTATTTCTATGGTAATTCCGAGTGAGATGACCAGTCCTTAGGATTAGAAATATAAATTAATAAATCCTAATAAAGAAGACAAAAATGTAATAGACGTTGAAGTCAATACGGCGACAAATCCCCCTCTCCCTAAAGAGTAAACTCAACAAAATATTTTATAGTTTTATTAAATTATATTAACTATATATTTAAAACATACGTTTGGAATATCAATACATTTAACCGGGATTTAAAATAATTTTTTTAAAAGTATGAATACGGGAATCGAGAAATCCAGTATTACTATTTATTAACGTTGAGATGGCGAGTATTTGTATAAAATTTCATTTAGATCCATTAAATGTTAATGGTCTAAGGATTTTCTTCCAAAATTTGTCCTCTTTACCTAGATATCTCTGGAAATAATAGATTAAAGGCTCGGAAATTAAAAATGATTTCAAGTTAAACTGAACTAAACGTAAAATGCGATTTTGGTGCAATCCCTTTAATAGATTTTAAAAGTAACTATAGACATCTATTCCTGAATTACCCAGCATTAGTGCTTCAAGTACATATCCATGCATGTATCTGTTATACCGGATGCACCAATACTAGCTCTATTTAACGCATCAACCCGCGTTGGTCTCCCTGGATATACCGTAGCGCACATGGGTTCTGTGTACACCACCCTAACGCAAACCTCCTCGTTTTATAGTATACTACTATTGTACACACCCTGCACTACATAGATATACTTGCAAATGCGGTGTCCCTTCGGTGCACTCTCGCACCTGCAATTATGCGTTTACGCGTTCTCGCGGATATACGAGAGGGCAGAGGCGTCAGGTACACCACGAACATGCATAGCAACATGCTGCATCAACTGTACATATGCCGTTATGACAGGAGAGTAGAAACATACGCGATTTATTCTATATTCTGTACAACGCAAGGTCCAAACCCGTTGCCTCCATTCGGATCATAAACTATGTGCAGTGCACTTTGATAGGAACTCCATACTTTATAGTCGAATACTGAAAGCGCATTTATTTAAAAATCTAGTGAAATGTCCGACAAAGCACAAAACACCTTCCTCCCCCCGCCTCGTGGATAAAGCTTTGTTTTAATGATAACATTTTCTCTCAAGATTTTTATGTCAGAATACTCGAAATGGTTTAAAATATCGAGAAAAATCGTTTACAAAGATGTCCGGATGGATGTGTATGTTAAGACCGCTAAAGATTCAAATTCCTGTATTTCCATAAGTACTCGACCGACCAAACTGAAATTTGAAACACAGGTAAACGCTGAAACATCTCTTTATTCGGTATAATTTTCGTCAAAATTGTTGTATAGATTTAAATTTTATGACGTTTTGAATTTTGTGTACAGTTACTTTAATCACGGTCAATTTTTAGCTACGTAGCTAAGTAGTTTTTTACGAATAGAGTAATGTTCAAGGACTTTTGGCATTTAATGTAAGCCAAATCTATAAAAAGCTTCGAATTTTATGGAATTAAAAAAATAATTTACGTTGTCGCTCTAACTCACGTAAACTTTAATCAGTCAAATTCAAATCTTGTACGCAAACTAACTAACGTTCAGAAGTGTTAAATATTTAATTTGGCGAAGAACGAATTCCAGATTTACTAGCAACTAGTATCGTACCCGGCTTCGCCCAGGTTTATTTTTAGTATCGTTACCTTAAATAAAACGAAATGCTATGATTTTCAAATAGAATTTGTATTTATTGAACGTTTAAACATTATCATTGAAGTATAATTTACCAAAGTCAATCCTTCAACACCTGTGTATAGCTATACCTACTACGAAGAATAACTTTGCTTTTTTAAAAATAAAAATTAAACCTCAAAATTCAATAATACTCTTAGAAAATTCAAATGTCCGTAACTCCTTGAGGACTCAACTTGAAGAGCTGAAAATAGTTGCGTTGACCTAGAAATCAGGAGACCTTTCCAAAATCTCCAAGATCACCTTCCTAGCACGCTCCGTCTAGGAGGAGTTTAAGGGACGGAAATCCAAACTTTAAGAATTATAGTATAGATTAAAAATTTTCAATTTATAACTTTTTCGTTTGAAACATGTGTTCGAACCAAGCTATTATTATACTTGTTTATATTTTTATTTTCTATATCTTTGATAAAGCTTACTCTTTGAGGAAAGAAAAATCTACCAACATACTTCCTCATAGAAGTGACGTCGTCAATGGTGGAAAATAATGAGGAAGCAACGTGCAAGGTTTCACTTTACATCGTTGTTTAAGTTTCTTTTTTCGTACCCTTGCCATTGATAATTTATTAATTTTACTATTGTTGCTACAATGCACCGTTTTTATTTTTTCATATTTCAGGTGAAACATCAAAGGGGGTTGGTATTTCGTGTGGGAATATAATACAAAAATTACGGTTTTTATGCATACAGACACAACAACACGTTTCACTTCACAACTGCTTCGAAAAGTTGTTGTATTTTTTTATTGTATTCTATAAAACTCAAAAAATATATTTACATTATATAAAGGTCGAATATTCTTTTATGTTAAAATACTTTTTCTCTTTGTATACTTCGTATGCGATGAGAGAGTAAAAACGGACTGTAAAGCAATAATTTTTTATTTCAAAGAACATCTTCCCCCAAATCAACTACTTTGTGAACCAAATTAATTTTAATATTAAACTGTCTGAAAGACAAGAAATAAAAATCGTTAAATCGTACGAATGAATACATCAACAATCATAACATGATGTGTCAATTCGTTGTTTTTCAGACTCCATTAAATGATATAATAATCGTGAACCAACTGATGTAAATTGAACTTAATAAAACTCTCACTGATATACAACATTTCATTCGATTTTTTGTCTCATTGTGAAGAGTGAAAAATTAACGCGACTCTTATTCGACGCACCCTGAACAAGGTCAAGTTCTATTTCCGCTAGTTTCACTCACTTGCGTACTTTGCAGTAAAAGAGGCTTCGGAGTTTTTAGTCGTAAACTGAATACGAGCTTTATAAAAGAGAGTAAATACGATAACAGATGTTAATATTATTTTTGTACATATTAATTCATCGAGGGAATTCATATGTTCAAAAAATCGTCGGTTTTTCTTTTATTTTTTAATGAAGTCAGTGATGTTTATTATGTTTACCCGTCGCTCCTGATGAATCGAGGACACAAGACCAGACTCCTTTGCGAATTAAGATACGCACGTGTGCCTCGTTACATGCATGAACGTCCAAGACCGTAGGATAAATAATATCGACGAAAATATATAAATACACAATATTATATCTACATTGTGTATTTATCTCTGTACAGAATTTGCGTGGATTTCGCATACTCGCGCCCGTTATAGTTTCGTGTTTAATGAATTTATGTCGGCGTAATGACTTTATACCTCCGGACGCTCGTTATCACCTGAACATACAGACTCTCAATTATAATATCGTTTATATGGTATATACCTGAGCACTTGCGTGACAGTTTACTTTATTATGCATTGAGTACAGTGTATACAGAGTAGTGACCTTACATAACGGGAGAAGGATTTGACGTCTCTAGTTTACTCACTGCAGTGTATTATTTTAAATAATATATTTTGATCATATAAAAATAATTTTTTTTTCAATCGGTAGAAGAAAATGGCTGACGCAGAGGATGGACGGATATTTGTGAGCTTCGTTGAATCGAGTGATGAAGTTGGCTGTCTTAGAGAAGTGACGGCGATTGGTGATCGGAGTAGTTAGAACGTTGAATGGAGTTCTCGTGGAAGTAGAGGCAACCAGCGAGGTGCAGTATTTTTGGATCGTCAAATGTGATTGATGTCAGTCTCAGAGGGAGGTTAGACATAGGAAAGGAAACATGGCGGTGGTCGAAGGAAAACGGCGGCAAGATTTCAGCGTTGAAAATGGAGGGGACAACAACAAAAATAGAACAACAACGAAACACCGGTAGAGAGCGATAAGGAGAAAATCTTACTCGGTAAAGAAGACGGATGAACGTCGTATGAAAATGAAGTAAAGATAACGTATTGGACATGGGCAAAATATAAAAATTGGTAAATAGGGAAAATGGACTATGGGAGGAAGTGTTGAATATAAAAAGCTGAACAGTTTTTAAAAGTGCATTTTTGTGGTAACATAAACAAACTGGATAACTTAAAAATCGTCGAATCTGATTGATTAATCAATTTTAATTAATTTATTCAAGCAATTAGATTCGATACGTATAAAGATTCTGGCACCCTGAGTCGTGATTCGCAAATTTCTTAAGAACTGACCGACGATAGATTCTTCACTTGCAAGGTGGTTTAGATTTATACGGTCATTAACCTAGAATTACTATGGAAAAACATAGGAAAGTTGGGAAAATGGTAAAATGGAGGAAGAAGTTGAAAAAAATAAATTGGGTTATGTTTAGCTTGATACAAAAATGAGGAAAGGATGGAAAATATTGGTAACGAATGAAAAGAATTATACGCATTGTAACAACTGCGCTGAAATGGATTTGTAAAAGACTGAAGATGATATTCGATGGAAAAGTTATCTAATATATTTAATTAAAATTAAATATATAAAGAAATATACAGAAAAGTTTTAGTAGTTGCTGGTCGAAAATAATTACTTTAAATAACCAAATGTTTCCAAATTATTTAAAATAATTGTTTATTTATTTACATTTTCGTGAAAATAACAGTTTGATTATTTTCTTTTAATCGAGTGATGAATTTAATTATAATATTTAATGAAAATATTTATTCCAATTAATTCTTGACAGACGTGGAATTTTTTAAAACGAACGAACAGTGCAACTTTCTATTTGTTTGTAATAACAATGTTCCTGTCTGTAATAAATTAATTTTAAGACAGTGAAAGAATATCGACATTGATATGGTTCTCCGAATGATTTTCGAGCTCTTTGAAAATGTTTTCATGGAACTCAGTTCGTTAACGGTTTCTAAAAGCTTTTATTTTAAGGCAAGTACAAGTAATTATTTCGAATATGTGCTTTTCGATGACAGTAAATTGTATCTGCAATTAAGCGTTGCAAGTAAGTAGAAGAAATAGTTGATATTTTTCTGCTTTAAATGCCGCTTTATTAATCGCTGGATTTGAAGTAAAAAAAGAAAACCTTGAGCATAATAATTAACATGATAGCGATATCGAAGTGGGTATTCGAAGTGAAACGAGGCGAACGATAGAAATCAGGTTTACATGCGAGGCAATCGCATTACATTGTGAATTAACGATCGACGAATAAGTGGAGAATTTCATCGAGGATTATGCGTATGGCGACGACTATACGTGAGTCCGTATGTCTGGGAGATAGACGTCCTGTCGCGATAACGAGGAAATTTGTTATCGCTCTCTCGACTCTCGGTTGCGAACAAACTCTCAGTGAGCCGAACGGACGGCAAGTTTATCGCTTCGCGATGCGACCGGATGTCTCCCGTGCAGATTGAAACACCTGTGTTTCTTTTAACCCTCGGCGACGGGACATCCACCGCGCACATGATATCGAGACAAAATATAAATAAATTTTTCGTAACGATAATGCGACGAGAGATAACATTTTTTTTCTCCTTTTTTCATCGTCGACGGGTCGACGGTCACTGGGACTCTTGCCAGAAGAAAAAGGGCGGGAGACAAACGGCGAGGGTGACAATTAACGGCATAACGTGTAATTGCGAAAAGAAAGTAGTAATAAACAAAATTTGTGACAAGTCAATCGAGTTAAAGGCATAGTAATTGGCAGCCTCGTGTAGAGATGCCCAAATATATTTTTTAATATTTTAATCTAACTACTTTCGTGATGGTTTTGAGATTTTAAAAAGTCAATCGTGTGAGACTTTTACGAATTTAGAATAAATAAAGGCTCTATATTGACAATACAATTGTCAATAACTAATTTATTACGGATAATGATGATAATCCTAAATCAATAATTATGTAAAATTAATCTCAATATTTTGTTAAAAAAAAACGATTTTTTTTCAGTTATTCATAAATGTTAAAAAAATATTTGTTTTATCATTTTTTACTTCACCAATCCCTATCAGTGGTCAGTAATTCGTGCTGCTGAGTGCCAATATATATCTCTAGAGCTTACCTCACGTATGTAAATTTAATAACGTGAAATAAAATGAGACACTCACCGAAATAACCTGTCTGCTGGCGTTCACTAAATGGGACAAGACTCTTCGACACTTATTTTTAAATGACATAACGAATTTTGAGGTTCACGCTGTATTTATTATCGTTAATTTATCGTTTTGTCAACTTAGAACAAATATTATTATCCATTAAACGCTGAATGTTGGGTTACGGAAAGTGATTCTTAGCACTCGAACTGACTTGAATCTTGCAGCGCAACGTAATATCGAATTCTGGTCCTTTGTATCGTCTAGCATTCCTTATTATATACCTAGTGTTTCTGTAACTGATGGTATATAGATATCAAATGTGGCGGTGTACACTCCTCTGCCACTAATAAGTTTAAGAACGGTGTATATCGGTTAGCCGCGAGTGCAGTGTCGTACGTCATCGCGTGTTATCGCGTCACGGGCTCGAGGTACAAATCGTATCTACGTATGTACGTACTGCCAAAGCCTATTGTATACGAAATTTTATTTCCTTCCTCGTTCTCTTCTTTTTTTTCTTTACTCTCGGGAACAGCACTGGCAAACACGCCACGCTCTCGCCAATAGAAAATAACTACGAGCGAGAGTGTCGTCAAGGAATTTTACGATCGTGCGTAAATCGCGTACCGCATGACTCGTGCACGTGGCTTCGACATTTTCCTCTCTTTCAGCTCGTGGGCTTTTTTGATCGAGTACGAATGCGAGTTATTATCAACGCTCTTTCTCCGTCTCGTATAATATCTATCGAGAGTTTTTCACTTACCGCAATTCTATGTTTTTTCATTTACAAATAATATAATATAACTTGACGTCTAAACAAAACTACGAACAACGGCGGTTAAGATTTTTTAAAACGTATTTGATGATTATTATAGCATGGTAAATAATATTAATCATACGCGTTTCTTTGAAATGAATCAGCATTCGACGACAAGTTAGTACATTACATCCGTAATATCTCAAGATTCTGAATTTTTTGTCAAATTATCGAACACAAAATTATTGCCGAATTTGTATTTTTCGTTTGCAGTTTTAGATACCGATCGAGCCTAGAACAAATTGAAAGTAAAACGTGTCACTTCACGGTAACGTTTTAAATCCTCGATTCGATAAATGGATAATCTGAAAATATTTTTATTTCAATTATCTTTATATTTATTTACGATTGTAAAAATATTTATGAAATTCGAATACCTAATCCATTTTATCTGGTGCAAACTTCGATAAATCAATATTTATTTTCAGTTAACAATCCACTCAAATGTAATAAAAATATTTCGTTGAATATCTAATACAGGGCTGAAGGACTTCAGTCGATGAGCCATCGCTCACGACACACAATATCTCCAAAATGTAGGTGTGTTAGACACACAGTAATACACGTACACGTATAGAATGTGACGCAACATAAACACTATTATACTACTACTAGTTGATAAAACTTGTAACTTAAAAAAATCTATTAGGCCAAGATTCAAATAGATTTTTTTTATTCGAATAAACTATTTCTATCGGTGTGTGTGCGATAGTTAAATTTTTTTTTTACCACACTTGTCAACGAGCCATAGAATAAACGATTGAATAAATATGCATTATCGCCTATGGTCGATGTACTTAAGTGCAAAAAAAAAACAGACATCCTAATCTCGTAGGTGTCAGACTTGACGAGTTTGCGAAGCGTCATTGCCGGTCCGACTGTTGGCAGAGCGTTTGGTGGTTTGGCGGGTGACGTCCGAGCCATCAGCTCCGAGTTTCGAGATTGATTCTTTAGGTTCCACACCGTTGTCCCTCATTGGATAAGCGCTCTAGAGTAGCGAACACGCGCGTATTTTGACGTCATACGCGTGACAACTGACCGCGTGACGAATGAGCAACCGTTTGCGCTATAGTGTTTGGCCGGACGTTGTATTCGGACTGCGGGAGGCCGGTTCTCTGGTTCACTAGTTTCCTCGGTCTTTCGCCTTATCGGACCACGAAGCAGCAATGCCGATATCGAGTAATGTCGGCCGCTGGTTGTCGCGTGGGTCGCAAGAACCCACGCTTGTTCGCGTTCTCTCGCCCAAGAAAATTGGCGAAGCGACGATGTCTTGCAACTCGGAACTCTTAGCATTTACGCTTTAGGCTAGTAATTTATCCACATGATTGTAATACCACTAACCGCCCGTGTGCTACCAGTTAATTTTTCATTACAATGTTGTAGACCTTTTTTCGCTTGACTTATTTTGAATTTTAATTTGGGAAATCTTATTATCGTTTATTGCTTATTAAATAATTTGTAACTGCTGTCACTGTCAATTACAAATGTCCCTACAACACGGTTACTTATTATTAGTTGTTTTAGAAATCCCATCGTCATTTATAAAATGAATAACATTTTTTTTTTAATTGAAATCTCCAAATCTACCGATGACTAGTACAATAGGGCGTTTTCCATGTAAAATATCCTAAAGTTATCGGACAAAAATACCATCGTTACAAAAACTAATTCACCATATTATTTTATTATTTCACCTTTATGACACGAAAAAATTGTGGAAATAAATGTATAAATATCTAAACCCAAAAATTAGATGAGAGAATATGAGAGATTTCTCCTACGTTCCGAAATGAAAAACAAACAAATTGCACTGTTTCTCATTAGGGATGTTCTATACATATTATGTGACACGAAGACCCTGGACTCTCGGCGAATAAAGCATACGCGGTTAGTACAGCATTAAATCTGTTAATATCCATGCAGTGCGTACTACACGAGCGGGGATGCTGTGTCAGAGCAATTTGTTTGGCAGTGATTCAAGCTAAAAAGTTACGTTCTTCTTCTTCTTCTTCTTCTTCTTCTTTATCATGTCTGATTGGGGTTGGCCTTTGCACTTATCCACATCTCATTATGCCGCTGAAGGATTCGACTCTAGAGTTTGTTGCGCCGTGTAACACGAGAGCACGTACTAAACAAACCGTTAGATTTCTGACTAATGGACCGTGCGAGATTCGCACGCTGCGCACATGTAACATAATACACCTTTTTCATCTTGAGAGAAAGAATATTGCAGCATGCTTTTGACACATAAGAATAAAATTATTTTATTTATCAATGGAGTTAAAAAAACAATCTCCACAAATAAATATAATTTTAATCGGTTCACTGAAGATAATGTAAAAAGAAGTGGACAACATATATTCGTATTTATTACGTCTATCATATTTCCTTATTGTCTTTTACTAGGCCGTAGTGTCATGATATGTCGCTCGCGTGTTAACAACTACAATTCTTACGTGTCATTTAATTTCCAGTGGAAAATAATTGACAAACTTTTCAATGTATGTTTAAACAAACTATTTCATGTACCAGACAGAGAAAAAAATCGGCAAGTGATTCCAAAAAATGCAATATCAATTTATCCGAAAGAGAAAAAAAAGTGGAAAAAATAGAAAATCTGTATACTCGTATTTGCGGGGTCTGTTGCATTAAATTTGTACTCTTTGTTTTTTGTCGTCTCGGACTATCGCGAGTGAGTCTCTCTCTCTCTCTCTCTCTCTTACTCTTGTTCTCTCTTACTCTCAAGTACCAACTCGTCGCGGTTTTTGCCGCGATTCTTCGGCAGCAGAAGCTGCGGCGTCGCCGTACCAACATCGTGAGTGTACCTCGAGTGTCAGAGGCGCTATATTTATAGCGACACACGGTTTGGTAAAGCAACGCGTCTTGCCAAGTCGAGTAAGGTGTCGCGTATAGTTGCCGATGCATCGCCGCCGCCGACGTAGTCATAGTCGTCGTCGTCGTCTCGGTGCCGAATGGATCTGGTTCGCGTTCGGACCTCGCGAAGACTCGCGGTATGAGCACGCGTTCGCGTATAAACATAGACCCGAGACGACTACTCTTGGTATAGAGGTACTCTCTACGACTGGTAACTCGCAGTTGCCGACGAACGACCACGACGACCATCGGAAGACGTTGAGCTGCTGCTGTTGCTGCTGCTAGGTCGCAGTTATTTCCGTCATCTCCGTCGGGGTTCACGACCTGCGGTCTGCGAGGCACTCCTCTCTCCCTCCTCTTTCTGTTACCTCCAATACTACGTCTAGTTACCTATACACCGACCAAGCTACGGCTAGAATACCTATATAGGCGTGCTATATCATCCCGACTCTTGTGACGCAATCCCGAGATCCCCAGACTGCTAAATGACGTTTGAAATTATCGTATATCAACCTACTCCGCAAATTCGTAACGCCGGGAGAACCGAGAGGCACGCAGAGCAGTGCATGGCGCTACTATTTAAATTTTTGGGCTCTTCTACTATTAGAAGGAGAGACAAATTCTTAGATGGAGCCAATTGAATTTACTATGAGCAAAGCAAATTTACTTGCCAAATTTCACGGTAAGTTTTGATACGTCGAAACTCACGGTGAACTTGAACTAACCATGTAAATGCAGTTGAAACAACTCAAAATAGCCTGGCTCTGATTTAATTCAGTTGACAAAGATAAATAGTATATTGTGTGACAAGGGGCAATTTTCGGCCCGCGTCAAACACGATACTTTTTGTAGCAAGTGCACGCAAAGTATCGTTGCTGTTTTCTAGATAAAAAAAATTAGTCGGCAAGCAGAAAAATAGATTATTTAATAGAAAGCGTCGAGGTCAGGGGGGGTCGGGGTTCAGGGGCAAAGCCCCGTTAGGGAGTTGGGGAGGCAAAGCCTTCGATTGAATAGAAAAGTATATTTATATTGAATAAAAAAGCATGGCATATAAACATCAATGCATTATAGCTCTAACAAAAGCTCGGTGTAAGCACAAATGACCGTTGCTTCAACAGCAATGAACATAGCGACGCAAAATACCAACGAAGGTTAACAGAATATCTCCCAAGGGATGAAAGTGAAATAATTGTGGAATACGCATGCGCCAATCTATATTTTCAATACTGTTATGAAATTGACCACTTTCGTCCCGCGAAACTCTCATACAAAACACGACTTTTCATACATGTGTTACAAAAATTGTATTTACACAATACTTATGACTGACAAAGTTAATTATAAGTGGAAAATACCTGATGAACGGAATATCGAAATGGACATGCGTAACTTTTTGTATAGAGTAGACAAATAC
This sequence comes from Cylloceria caligata, assembly GCA_963942595.1. Taxonomy (NCBI): domain Eukaryota; kingdom Metazoa; phylum Arthropoda; class Insecta; order Hymenoptera; family Ichneumonidae; genus Cylloceria; species Cylloceria caligata. The sequence goes on along the minus strand of OZ012705.1, from coordinate 11,980,383 downwards.
GAACTAAATTTTGCGCTTATCAACTATCAGTTTAGCCGATCAATGAATCGTTCAGATTTACCAATATTTTAGTAGCACCGACGAATGATCGATAATCGCCTCTGATAATTGTATTACCTGTAAATGGAGTAAAAGAGTGATACAGGTTGTACATTTTCATATGTAGTTGTACTTATCATCGCCACAAAGAGTTGCGAAATAAATTTAAAACATCCAGATCGCGTATTGCCAAGTATATGTAGCCTAGTTCGTTTAAAAAAACTTTGTAGATACTTATTTAACCAATAACATTACAAATTATATACTGATAACAAGTTATTTGGTAACTTCTTAACTAAATTATTCAAATAAAATTGAATGTTAACAATAAATTTCACGACTGTACACTTGGTGAGTTAACGCAGAGATACGTAGGTGTGCATAGACCTGTGTAGATTTTTGTCGCAATCATAAAATTTACATTCCAGTCTGCAATCGTTGCAGCTATGGCGGACTTTCCATAGACGTACTTTTGTAGATCTGAGTAGACTTGTATAGACGACATTTTTTATTACTCGAGGTACTTACGAATAGCATACAACATCTATCAGGAAGTTTGAAAACTTTGGCGTACTTGTGTAATGATCACCGCAAGACAGTCTGCAGACATGTTTGTACGATTTTTGACCGACTTTGATGTTCAAGATCCAATGTTGTTTATTATTTCCCTTTAATAATATTATTTAACCTTATGAAGGACAGATAGACACAAGTATTGTAAATTAGGTTATTCTTTGGACATGGGCACTATTTTTAACAGTAGAAAGTGGACAATGGTTCCAAATTTCCAAATAAATGGTGCTGATCATCAGAAGTCAATGCATATGGAGAACAGGGTTTGTTTGGTTGTTCCAACCAAACACTTCGTGAAAAATGCAACCACGAAATACTTGGTAAGCCCAACAAGTTGATGGTTAACACAACCAATTTTCCTTAATTCTGAAAAATCTCTGTAGCAACGATGGGCTATGGGCTAAGGTACTGGCAAATTGGGGTGTAGGTACTGGAATACCAAGAAAAAAAGAAGAAACGTTAGAAAAAAGAGAAACTAGAAGTCTGGTAACTGAGAAGTCTCGAAGTCAAGCACACACAGAACGGTGGTAAGAATGTAAAAGACAATGGAATGTGTCGCGTCGCGCATGCGTGGTTCCAGGGAATGCGGCCCCGTAACGGCACATCCGTTAACCACCAGCACACGGCGTCTGCGAGTTGCGCACGGTTGCCTCTATGCCGGTATCCGTGGTGTTGGCTAAGAGAGACCAGAATCGCGTGAGCTCGGAATCCGTGAAGAGGCCCGCGTGATACCGTCTAGCGAATGCTCTGGGATCTATCCTCATCCTCTCCGACTTCCAGACATCTCGAATCTTTGCGCGAATATTGGCACATGGCTTGTTACTTGCCCGTGGCATTATACGCTTCTCGATTGCAATCCTAACGATAGTCGGTAAAAAGTGCCGAGTGTGCAAAGAGGCCAGACCAAAATGGGGAGGACGAGGAAGAAAAAGAACCCTCGAATTAACCGAAATTTATCAGCTAAAAATTAGATTTTAAATCGTTTTAGAAGGCACCGGAAATGATAAGCAAACAAAAAAAAAAAAGAAACAAATTAGGAATATTGCCAATGGTATACTGACATCTCGTAACTTTGTCATCATATATGTTACTGGCATAGTTTTTGTCATCTACGGAAGTTCTAAAATTTGGCATCTAGCAAAGAGTTTTAAAAATATTAGTTTTTTGCCGCCAGGTTACTGGAGGATCCTGCTCTCTGACGATGACGCGTGGTACTACATCTAAGTGAATAGATGCATTGACTGTATATTTCTATAATTACTGTATATGAAGATACACAACCAATGCTTTTGCTGTACCGAAGCGTCCAGCAAATAGCGCTGGGGTGTTTCGCGCGCGGAACCAATCCAACTAAATTTACGTACGTGCACTCCTGACCGCTTGAAACATCATACGATCGTTAATAACCATTAATAGTGAATGAGGATAATCGCAGGAGATCCACTTTTCACCGAACCACCATGGACCACCGACGAAGTTGCTTTTTTCTCCGCGATCCTTCACGCTCTTTCCGCATTTTCAATTCGAAATTATAAAATCACTCTTGAGGATAATTCGATTAACGATTTAAGTAAACGTTTCGAAAGGGTTATAGTATCGTTGTTTAATGCGATATAATTATGGACAATAACGCTGATATCGAATGCGCTTTCGAACAAACACCTATACTTAGAAACAAAGGCAGCGGGCGCGCACGCAACCAGGTGTGGGTGTGTGTGTTTATGCATCGTGTGTTCGCATTTTATTTTGTATTACGTATGTCGGCAACCTCAGGGATTACAATTGCCATGTTACGACTCGGCCCGTATTTCTGCCATTCCGGGGTTCTTGGTACACGATCAGGGTGAAGGAACTCGTGCTTCTAAGGGCTACTCTAATATTTACTCCTACACTTTTCCGCCGCTTATTGTCATATTTAACTCTTTTTGCGTTTTTATCCCTCTCGCACTGTTCATCTTACGCTGTCGCTCTTTATTCAGGGTCGAGTTTAATTTCGTTTTCTCGAGCATTGTTCGCTCGTCGTCAAAGTCCTGCCTACAGCGTCGTCAGAGCCCCGCGTCCACGTGCCAAGGTTGCGAGGTAAACTCGTACTCACGGCCACAACGTCGTTCCAAGTAATAAAAGTTATTTAACCTCTCTCTGTGCGCACTCTCACGTTGTGCGGTAGGCACGCGAGCTCCTCCCTCTCCTCTTTTCGGTCGACGCCGGAACGACTCGCATTTTCTACTTGTTATTGTGCGGGTTCGGGGCTGAGCTTTGCCGTCTTGAACGGTTGAAACAACTATCGAGGCCACTCGCATATCGTCTGTTCGATGCAACAGTAACGCCCATTACATTGAGCTCCGACAATAAGTAGAGAGATACAAGAGGCTAATTCGAATTAATAATTCTTTCTAAAATATCATAATTCTAGATTTTGAAAACTTGCTATATCATGTAACTAAAAAAAGAAAGATCTAAGGTAAGACCCGTTTTGATATTGTTGAATCTGCTCTCCTTCTGCTCAAACTGATATTGACTTGCTTGAATCTCGATCCGTCTTGATTTGATTATGATACTCAATGCAGTCAATCTTTCAACTACCAGCAGGCTTATGGTGAATCAAGCTATCCGTATTTGATACTGATACACAATGCAGTCAACCTTTCAACTACCAACAGGCTTATGGTGAATCAAGTCGTCCGAGATATAAAGAAGAAATAGTAGTTCGCACTAGATGCCGCTAGATGGTGCACGGGCGGAATGTTTCCCGCGCGCGGTAGATCAGCTCCAAATATATATAACCGCGAAGTTTTTCATAATACCGATTAGTCAATTTGCCTAATACAATTTAAGTATTGAAAATGTTAAGGCGCACTAGATATTTGTACTTTTTCAAAAATATATTTTTTAATCGAAATATGTAATGCCTCGATTATTGGTGATAGTTAGTGATTTGCGGTTGCACGAAGAAAAATACTTGCCAAAATAGTTGCCACAATTAACTTGAGTGCCAAAAAACTAATAATAGTTGGAGAAACCAACAGGTTGGTTCGGCCAACGAATTGGTTGGTTGGCTCACCCAAATAAATTGATTCACCCAACTCTATTATTAGTTTTCTAGCGATAAAGTTGGTACTAAGAACTCACGGCTTTTCTCTGTAACATGACTGTAACATGACTGTTGTATAGTAATTTTTAAAAATGAGAGCTACTTGTAATCATTTAGAGTAAACAGTTAGTTTTTGTCAGATACAATGCTGGAGCATCACTGTCGTTATCCAAAAATACTGCGAACTATATACGAAGAAGATAATAATGAATAAAACCATATAAAGCATATAATCAATTTGATATATTTTCGGTATAATGGAGTAGGATAAGAGTGCCAACCGCAAAGTCGTCGTCATCGTCGTCATCAGCGTCGCGACCAGAAAGTCAGAAATGCGAGTGCGAAATAAAAAGACGTTAAACCCAAAGAAGATGCTGGGAGGTTAGGTTTGCACCATCGCATCGATAAGGTCAGAGAGAAAATGCAGTGTGCGATGAAGGAAAAACCCGCCATAGGTAGAGACAAATTAAAGTTGATACGGGACAAAGCCGAACGGAACAAGAAGTCAACGTTGAACCAGGATGACTCCGAAGTTTATAAAGAAGAAAAAGGGAAAGGATGACGCGCAGGAGTCGAAGGGAACGGAAGAGGAGTGGAAGCAGAATTCGTAGTGGAGGAAGTAGCAGAGCGAGGAGGGGAGGAGAATGAGATCCAAGCCAGAAGGATGAGAGAAGAGAAAGCGCGATTCGACGGGAGCGAGCAAGGTGAAAAGAGCGAAAAGGAGATGAAGAGAAACGAAGAAGCGGAGCTTACACGAGGGGGATGGAGTAAGGTAGCGAGAGTAGAATACTGGAATGCGCTCCCAGAGGCCATCTCAGTTCGATGTCCTCCGCTCGCTCTCCTGTCTCGCCTGTGCTTCACCACAACCTCCTTCTCTCCTTTATCTCATTCCATCTCACTCACAAATGTGTGTTCTCGCTCAGTATCTCCTCTTCCTATGTATACTATGCAGTATCCTTCAGCCACTGCACATCGTTCGACTTAATCGACTATTCATTTCGTACTTTCGACTATAAACATCTATATTCCCTTCCCTTTTCAAATCAGAATTAATTAAAACTATATCACAAGATTTACATCGTCTTTTCTTACTCAAAGGTTATACTAGATTTTAATCCGAGTGCAATAATTCGCTATTGTAGATTAATCTGATGATAAGAATGTAAGATGACTCTCGAGTCATCAGATATTCGGTGTTATAAAACAAAAAACAACTCGTTTCCGAAAATTATTTTGGAGCCATAGATGTGTGATTACGAGGACTGGATCGTACTATTTTAACATTTAATGCTAAAATTTTAATGAAAGATTTTTTAAATTTTTAGTTGAAATTCAACGAACGTGAAAAAAATCTTTCTAGATGTATTTTACTGATAATGACTGAGCAATAATCCGTTTTATTTGATTTTCAAACGTCTATTAGTCGCAATACTTTATTTGAAACAGATGATGAGCCTAAAAACAACAAAAATACATAGTTTTGTTTATAAAAATTCTACTATTGTACTAATTTATTCTTTAGTTCAGTTCTACAGTGCATTTTAAGGCCTGAGGTCTCATTTGATTAACTGAATTCCAAACGTGAGAACTGTATAATTAAGAGTTAACATTTCAAATATTTCAATGCAATCAAACAACAACATTAATTAAGTCTCGAAGAACCTCAAAGTACTAAAATCCATACCCTAAAAGATGAAGAAAAAAAAGGGATATTAACGCAGGTTTGCCCCCTTAATACACACAGCAATTAACCAGATTCCGAGGCTTCGTCAGGGTCCTCAAACGAAATTCTCTCGTCGGTATCTCGAACAGCCACTTTTCGGTCTCACGATGCACCCTGAATTTAGTGCGTGCAATGGACTCTCCTGTTTATTCGCGGGGATTCAAGTGGGAGATGGGAAGAGAGAGAAAGAGGGTGAAAGAGAGAAGAGAGAGAGGGGAAAATGAGAGAGAAAAAAAAAGAGGGAAAGAAAAAGAGATAGTGCGATGGAGAAAGACGAGGTAGGACGGGGCCAAGAATGTGCCGCGTCGCTTTATCGGCGGACGACACGTGTCGTGACCGAACGTGAGCGCGCGCGATATTCACCACGCTGTCGAGGAACCAACGCATTCGAGTTCTCACAATACATACATACATACACACACACGCGCGCGCACACACACGTATATACACATATAATATCCTACTATAGGAAACTGTACTCTATGACATTACAGTAGCAGCTAGGAGAGCGTAATGGTTTTGCTGATACAGCACAGAAAATTGTTGTGTTGGTACGTCGTAACCCCGTCTTATCGCCTTGGGTATTGTTACTACCATAACGAATCGCGTACTAGGCCGTACATCGATCTCCACGTGGAGTCTGCTCTATAATAAATCGGTACGACGTATAATGTTACCAGTCCGGACGTTTACGCCGCTGGCTGTTCCTATTATTTCATAAATGACAGCAACGATACTCTGGGCGCTTTACACTTCGAATTTTATTATAATTAAATCTGTCGAATTCTATTATTTTCCATAAGTCTATCCTTTTCATGCTTATCTTATACTTACTCAATCATTTTTACGTAGAGACGCATAGATGTAGTTGGTTGACGTACGTATGTACTGTTGTACAAAAAATATTTTCTATACAGATCAATGGAATGCTACGTCAAGCATACTATTGTATGCTTGAAAATATTTTTTGCTTATCGTTTGCATATTTGCAAACACCTGAAAGTTTATTAATCGGACTAATGACCTTTTTCTCATAATAAAAATATAAAATTAGACGAATGAATTTATTTTATAGTGAGAAATGAAATTATTACAAGAACAATGCAACGTCGTCCGTGTAATGTAAGTTCATTATGATTCTTACGATTTTGTCTGCTATCGAACTCTGGGATCTAAACTGGGGGATCATTGATTCATATTGGACCAAGAATTGTCTAAGTTTGGAACCCACCGATAAAAATAATAAAGGGATTGGCCTATCATTTATTCTTTTCGGATCACAGACGATGATCAAAGATCTCTTCTTTTTTTTTACCTGTAGGTCTCAAAGTATATAAAAAGAAAAAAATTTGTTGTGTAAATTGATAAATAGGTTTTGACAATAAATCGAAATAGCGCCAACTACTCAATCGGTTACAAGAACTGCAATGCTATTGGTGAAATACCGGTAGTTACAGTAATCATATTTTATTACAGCCTCAGAGCGCCGGTTGTTTGCCACAACCAATCAGTTCGACGAGGGTTTAGATCTAAAATTAGATCGCTCAACCAATCGCGTTTATTGCTCGAGGACTATGAAGATGAACTATATTTTGCTAAGTAACAACAATACAAACAATTGATTTTTATACAATTTATTATACATTTAATAATAAAATTAATTTTATCCTGAAAAAAGGGGAAAGCGAGGTTAGAATTTCGGCATTTCGTTGTATTTACAAGACCGAGGATAGCCAATAGTCACATGCGATACTTCAATGATTACACGAAAAAAACAGGATTGTTGAAAACTACCAATTTTTTTATTGCTTAAGTACACATTAGTTGTGGTGACCAATTGTGTTTGTCGTTGTAACTGCGTCCAGATGATTTTCCATGCTATTTCAATTTGGTTAGAACAAGAAATTGTATTCAGATCGGTCACGAAGAACCAATGGCGACAATTGATTATCACGGCTAATGACAGTTGCTGGTATAAGCAAATTTATGACGAATATAGTAGAACAGGTATTACCAATTTAATTGTCTGAGGCACTTGACTACCGTGGTTATCGTTACCGCAGATGTCTTTCGCGAACGACATAACGTCAGTAATAAGCAACCTCTGTGTTATTCATATGCACATTCTTCACGTCGGTTTCACACAATTTACATAACACGTAATTTTGTACCAATCATTTTAAATAGAACTGATATGAAATATTATATAAAACAAAACAAAAAGTTGTTGCGTATGTTGCTTTATACGAGCGGAGAGCAGTTGGATTTGGTAGTGGCTTAACTGTGACGACTTAGGATCACGGAGGCCTCATTTCTCGATTTATACAAATATTCTATTAACATTTTATAAATATCCCAATTGATTGACTCGAGATAGCACTGTCGTTGCCACTTCAAATAATGGGCGTCATTTATCTTTGAGAAAAGTTTGATCCGTAGTTGGATTCATAGCAACAACTTATCGATCGGTTATGGGAAGAAATCGGCTGGTTTATGGCTCGCAACTCGTAGATTAGCTATTTCATTCAAGTGTTTATTCTAACTACTGTCCCTGCTAGTTGTATAATCTCACGTCCTCAGAATTACAACGGGTTGCCGAAAGCAACACATTAGTCGTATTTACTATTTTCCAATCGAAAATTGTTTAAAAAACTTGCCGATCTGGTTTTTGTATAACTAATTGGAAGGCACGCTGAAAATAGTTACCGCATCTACGCCGTGTCCAATCAGTCCGAACTACTGAACTTTCCGTGTTCAATCAGTAGGAAGTAGTTCGATATAGACCCCGAGGGTACAACCAAAAAATTATTTCATCTGTAGCAATAATATTTTTAGTTAATATTTAAGAGACACCAGTTAAAAGTGACTTGAAGTTAAATTTCATATTACTTCTACACTCTTAATAAATAAGGATGACGCGTATTGCCCATTTTCTGACTCGGATTACCTCGACTTCATCGACTGCGAAAAGGTGAAATAAATTCGTAGTGGTGGGTACGTAAGACATAATCTTAACAAACCCCATGGAGCTACTAACCGCGCTAACGAACCGTTCACGGAGATCAAGGCTGGTGCACTAGGCTGCCCGCTCGCCAGCGTCCGAGCTCGTGTTGCACTCACCAAGTCGTCGTCGTCGTCGTCGTCGTCGTCGTCGTCGACGTCGTCAATAGTTCTTTCTCGCTCTATCTTTCACATTCTGGCTCTCTCATACATGCGGCGGGAGCCCGAATGGCCCGAGGACCCTGTGTGAACGGGTCCGACCCGCACCTCTATATATCTACCTCTTCTCGAAAGAGCAACGTTCCACGTAGGTGGGATGACCGGAGCCCTCCTCACCCTCTCGAAATTTCACCAGGGCAAAATTCACGCAAACGGACCACGACGAGTCCCTCTGTGTATGTCGTCCATCCGATGAGCTGCGAGCTTATTCTTGTGGATATTCAGCCTATGAGAACCTTTTCCCTATAACTTTGTGCTCCGGATCTTCGATGTTCCTTCTCTTTTCTCTAAGTTTCTCTTATTGCACTTCACTTTTTTTCCGTGTGTCTCCTTTCCTCTTTTCCGTGTGACTGCATTATCGAGAGATATCGCTATTAATTACGAATCTAGCACTATGAAAATTTTTAATAAAACAATAGTTTTTTGATAAACGAATTATTTTCCCATAAATTGTTCTTTTTCTTTTTCAGTTTTTGTCCAACTGCATTCAGGTCAGCAAGATATTTCACTCCGATTTCGAGATTTAGAGCTATTCCTAGTCTATAATGTTTCAGTTTTACGCATGCGGATTGTTAAGATCTGTTACTGCAGGGATATAAAACTTTTAAAAATCAATGTTTATCTGGTGGAAAATATCAAAGAGATAACGTTCATTACTATTTACTACCCTTCTAAGTACCGGATACATTGCACTGACAACAAAAAACCTTGATTCTTTTTTTTTTATAACAACAAGACGGACCGGGGTGGTTAAGTTATTCTTGCACCATTAAAGTAACTCAACTTTATGGTCATTCTACAATTTTTTTATGAGATCCTTCTAAAATGCTTAAATATAACGACTGATTGAAATATTGCTATACAGCCAAAAAACCCCCTGACGTTTATTTACGGCGCTGGTACTTGAAGATAGTCAACGGAATGTTAAAACAACTATTAACGTCATACCGCAAAATGATTTGCATTGTTTTATGAGCTAATGCGAGATTTTTCCAAACGCAGAAAATATTCTCATACATTATTTTGAATTTTACATAAACAATTTTTTAAAATATTAATTTTACATAAACAAAACCCTTTACCGAAATATAGAAATATAAGTTACAATTTATATTCCAGCTGAGAAACGTTTCCACGAAACTGTGAAAATTATTTCTCCCATTTTTATTTTAGTTGGAAAATATTTTTCTGTTCGTTTTGAGATTTGTTTGATGTTGATCAAATAGTAACGGGATCAACGGAATGTCTGTGTATTATTTTAGTTTAGCTGCTGTAATGTAATAATTTCATCAATGGAATCTGTTATCGATACGATGACAAAATAACTTGTTGCTATCACAACCTCAGCGAAAAAAAAATACATACGACACGATATCAACAGTGTTTCGAAATTGTTTTTTTGTCATTGGAAGCACAGTGACCCGAATGAATGGTTGTTATAAAAGTCCGTGTGTTTTATTGATTTCCCATGTTGCTCAATGTGTACGTTACACGCCGCACTGAAATTGCTTTCCATCAGACCTGTATGCTGCAATCACGTACAATATTACTCTGTAAACACGTCCGGGAGCGTTGCTGATATATATATACATATATTGTTACGAATACAAAATAACACACTGTAGACAGACTAATACTTACAGAGATCAACTTGGCTATGACAAACGACTCTGAGACTTGCTTAGCAACGACGCAATAACAGAACAGACTTCTCGAAGACCCCAAAGCATTCAGATGCGTGACAGATTACGATACTGCGACAAAAGGCAACTGAAGCCATTAAAACGCCATTAAATAGATTACGCGAATGATCAAAAGTGTTAATTCGCATTTGCCCATTCTATTATAAACCCCCAACTCATCATTTCGTTACGATGTATTACAATATTTGCGGCAGATGCTAAAACCTACTCGTGCGTTAAAAGTATTTTTTGATTCACAATACAACGGAAGTCAAGTATAAAAAAGCGTTCGATGATTCGAAAAAAAAAAAAAACGAGCCGTCGACGATTCGTTCGAATAATGATGGAAGATTCAACCGAAGACGCAAGAGCTATGAATTCAAGCGGCGTGTGGCAACTGAACGGGGGGCGGGGGGGTTAATCAATTGAAACGAAATTTTCTTGTTGAACATTTCCTGTTGATCACCAAAAGTGCTGAACCGCTGGTTACATGTTTTACCAATGACCGCACTGCCTAAACAGGCGGTTTCTCTCCCCCCTCCTGGTCCTGCTTAGGCTAGGCAGTGTGAACTAACGCTAACGCTTGTTACGACGACAGCGATCAAAATAAATACTGCTTAATTTCTAAATCAATAAATTTTTTTATCGTCATTTACACATTATTTGATATTTCAACGAAGCTTTCCTCCACCAGTCAAACTTTACTTTTTTTAGAGAAAAAAAAATTATAAAGCCAACTAACCTTGGTATTATAAAGGAAAGGAACGCATTCGACACGAATGACACAATCATATTTACTAACGGTTAAACAAAGCGTAAATCATAAAAATAAACTTGAACGAAGAAAAATGCTGAAAAAAAATGAATATTGTGGTAAAAAGAAAACGAAAATAGGCAATTAAACCAAGTGATAGACTGCCCTGCTTTTGACTGGACTACTGTCTCTGATAAGGAACAGCGGGCTGGCATAGAAAAAGGGAGTAGGGAAATTGCAGGGGAGCACAATGGGCCTGAGGCCTAAGTGTAAATTGTAGTCTATTACCCCCAGCCTCATTATAAATTATAAATAAAAGAAAAACCAAGTGATACGAGTACGGTTAATTTTCAATGCAGTTCGAAAAACGTCCGTCAATCCACAAAAGATTATTCAATAAAGAATATTTGAATATCGATGAAAATTTGTTAGCAAAGGGAATCCAAATGCAGTTAAAAGTTTCAACGTTGTGTCCAATTAGTAATTGTTTACTTATTAAGATTTCTTTTTAATTCATCCATAAAGTTTTTGAAGATTTTAATTCATTTTTTATTGCGCCGTGATAATGAGGTGCTTGTAATGCCCCCCGATTAGATGCATCGAAATTCAGTTGACGTTCACCAAGAGACACACGAGTTTTCAAGCGCCGGAATTTCTAGAGGACCAGTGGTCTTGCCAAACGCTGCAGCCACTTCTACTCGGCCAATATACTGCAAGAGGAAAAAAAGAGAGTAAGCAACACCGGTAACAACATAGTCCAGCTATGCATCCTCGCATTCCTCTCTCACGCTGAGGCGGCCGTTTGGCTGGAGATGAAGCGGAAGAGGGGTGAGGGCGAGGACGATGAGAGGTGGGAGACGAAGAGGGAACCGGAATACAAGTAGGAGGAGGCACAGGTAGAATGGACCCAACGCGGCCCACACACTATCAAACATTACAGGAGACTCTCAACGGGCCACCGCGTGCGCGCGTTTCCACGTATAAGGCCCGGACATCGTCGGGACCTCATTCTCTCCCTCTCCCCTGCCGCGCTTCGCTTCTCTCATTCTTCTTCTTCTTCTTCTTCTTCTTCATTTTCTCTTCCCTTCATCTCCCTTTCCCTCCTTTCGCCCCATGGCTCGCCCGGCCCTCTTTCTCTCTCACTTCCTCGTGTGAAGCTCCCGTTGCAACCTCGTTGGGGCCCCACGGTTCCCAACGGCTGATGCACCCAACCCGGGCCACGCGCACCTCACCGTCCAGCACGCATCGTCGTGATATCGTGGACCGCCGGTCGAGGAACCTGTGGAACGGATGCGAAGCTACGCGTTCCACGAAATCTACGTGCCGTGCGAGAAGAATTCACTAACTGATAGCTCGTGCTATTTCGCCGCATCGTATCTTTTGTACCAGTACTATTCTCTAATTTTGTAAAACGACTTTTGCTGTTTTATTTATGAGGAAGTAGATCTACGTGATAGATAATTCAATCAGTTTTGAATACTAGTTATCCTTTTTTACTTTCCCATCACATACGAAGTGAAGTATGTAAAGAGATAAAGTCTTGATATCCAACAACATAAAATGCGGAAAATTTAATAAAATTGTAAAATGATTACGCTTTGGTCTGAGATGTGCAGAAAGATTTACATGCAAATATCCAATAGATAATGAGTGATTTAGTACAGCGGTGTCTTCGTTACCTTGTATAGTCACTCGAATGCGAGATAAAAAGAATGCATCGGTTATAAAAAATGTGTATCGAGTGAAATATGGATTTTGTCGCAGGTCTACTAAAATATATATATATATCATTACAGAGCGATTTTCAATGAGAAATATACTGATAATCTTTCGCGCATGATGGTAAACACGAAAAATTGTATAGACAGAACAGATTTGACGTTGAGGTATATTGTGGTTATAAAAACTTTAAGTCTCTGTCGCCTGTATAACATTTTGTAAGAATAGTTCGTAACCATATTTGAAATCATCTTATCCGACTGTGAGCTCAAAATCTATTCACCATAACTTTCGAAAACTTCGATATGAAAAGTACGGAGAAGTAAACCCGACCTGTCAAACTACCGAAGTAGCCATTCGATAGGGTGCCTGCAGCGATAATATTACGGTGGAGATGAGAGACATTACCAAAGCCCATTCCACGCAACGCCATCTCGTAACCACCTTTCGCAACATTACGCTTTGCTTCGTATTTTGTCACGTGACGTCTAAAAATTTTATTTGGCAACGAAATTTTAAATATTTCTGTCTATAACGTTCTTTACTTTGTCGAAATTATTTCACGACAACTTCAAACCTATTAAAATGTCATGAGAAAGACTAGAGTTGCGATTACACATGCGCACTTTTTTTTTAGTGTTCATAATTTTATCAATCAACTAATTGGTTAATCCAACTAAGCAATTGGTCGATAAATCAAATTCTTGGAACATCTTTAAACACGCAGTTGATAGAGGCAGTTGTCTATTATGCCCAATAAAATGCCATAGAAGCAATTAAGTTTCCTGAAAATTTATCATACAATTTTACGTAAAATTATATTAATTCCATCGAGTCTAGAATCTTAAGTGTATTGATTAATCCTCGCCATGTGAATGTATCTTTGATAATAATATTCCCGGGAGAATCCACGACTGTTTATCGCACGTATTATCTCCGGAACCATCATACAAAATAATAATAATGATGAACATCTGAATGACGGGATCAGAAACTTTTATTTATCATTTACTCTAAGAGCGCACAGTAGCTCCGACAAACACAGCAACAGTATATTTATTGCCGCTGGACTCAGCATGTTGGTCGAAAGCTTTCGAGGGTAACAAACGATGAGAAACGAGGCCCCGCACTATGGAGAGAAATGGAAAATCAATATTTCCAGTAATACAAGAAAAATGTTTCGCTTATAGACGTCGATGATGGAAGTACGTACGAAACACCGAGGAAAGTGAATGCGTGGGTGAATGAAAAAAAAAACGCAATTTGCTCGCAGGTCTCAAAGACATTAAACAATGTCAGTTTTCTGAGACTCTGCTTGGGTAAGCGTGTCATCAGTCGCTCGCATATTTACCCTTCGCATGTACTTTTGCTACGTCAGTCGATACAGCTGACTAATTTTATAAAATATTAGTTGGATTAATGTTCTACGCAATTTTTTCTGTTAAACATTTACACAATAATACAATTTATGTTACATCTATGGAAGACGAGTTATTTTGCTACTCGAAAAAAATTGAGGTAATATAAAAAAAGAAAATAAAAAAGATAAATTTATTGGTTTATTATCTGCAGTGGAACTGAAGGATAGGAACGAGTGACAGTAAGCACCGTACGACGAGGGTCCCACGACCCTGAAGAGTCATTTTGCGGCACGTGCCACGAGAGACGTGCATTATCGTTTCTCGTGCTGAGTGTGACGCGGTGCACCAGGCGAACAAACAGGAAAACGCGAACACACGAGTTAAAGAACGCACACACGAGGGCGCGGGAGGTGAGCGATGCGACGAAGAATAAACAGACCTCGTAGAACATTCTGCTTCTCTCCCTCCCATGCTCAGGTATGCGCATGCAACGAATGACATAAAAATATTGCAGGAGACACCAATCGCAAGGTCGTCTATCTCTTTCTTCCTTTCTCAACTTTATACATTATTATGGATGGAATATAAGTAATAGGTGAGCTTCACTCTTATTTTATTACTTACTTAAATATTTCTTTTTCAATTTTTAACAAAACAATATAAATTAATAATTTAACTCCCCTGAACACAATTCATTGTTGTGACGCTTTAATCGTGCGACGAGTTCGTCTCATTTGCACTCCAAAAAAATATTACAATAATTATTAGAACAAGGTGGGCAATTTCAAATTTGTACATTGCTTCCTCGTGATTCTTGCCAATTCATAAAATCTCCTCTACGGGTATCTCAATTCTGACTTCCTCATGAAGGAAGTGGTATTAAAATTTTCGGTTGTTGTTTACAAGAAGGATTTTTCCCAAATTTCCCAAACAATTTCAAGTTCTTTATATTATGACAAATAAATTCATTTTATTATGAATGTTTCGTTATTTTGTTTTGAAGTAATATGTTGTCAAGTGCAATAATTTAAAAAAATTTGTGATACCGCTGAGTGTGATCTGGATATTTAGGTTTGAAATAAAATTCGGCAATGTATCCATCCATATGTTGCTCGCGACGTCCATAACGCGGAATATTCGAGCGAACTTCTCGCCGTAGATGTTCAACATTTTGTGTATGTGCTCCTGTATTAGGGTCCACAAAGCTATACGTATGATTGACAGTGAGATGCTGAAACCCTTCTTAATTATAATATATATAATATACAATAAAAATCTTCAATTAAAATGAAAATTAAGCAAATTTCATAAAGTTTAAACCGCTCAATCGATTCTCATCAAATTCAAAATCAAGTATCCTTATCCTGTAGCCAACTTGTATTCTAAGTTTCGGTTTGATCGATATAAATTTACCAAAGTTGAAGCAAAAAAAATATATATTTTTTTTAAATTATAAAAATGTCATGATAGTATAAAATCTGAACGCCTTGATCGATTCTTGCCAAACTCAATACCGAACAACCTTGTCAAATCATCGCAAATAATAGAAGAGAGATGGAAAAATTTGCAAAAAAAACGATCTTTCGATATAAATAATTTGAGAATTTGTACTTTTTTCAAATTTTTAACCAACAATTTAAGCTTTGACTATTACGAACAAAATGATCATAGAATACAATCGCAACTCTATCGGAATTTGAAGTTGCAACTATTTTCGTAAACCACATTGGCCAAAGTTAAAAACAAAAATTGCATTTAGATCCTACGTCGATGTATTTTTTTCGCGATGATGACAAATTCATTATCCATCTTTGCCCCATTCGTAATCAATGGAAGATTACCAGGTCAAGAGCCTCGAAACCACAATCACAATGACCAGGAATACGCAAAACACTTTCTAGTGTGTGGTTATAAAAACTGTTTCATTTTGTTCCCAAGTTTTTAAACATGTTTATTACATTTTTTAATGTCTCCTTGATTTTTTTTACGCATTCATTTTTTAATATTTAACTTGGCATTTGTGATTGCAGAGCTGTCGACGTGTAGGAGGGTCGGGAGGTTTCGGAATGGAAACCTTTAACTAGAAGAGAGGTTAGGAACTGAGAGTTATGTAGGAAGAATCGAAGGGACAAGTGAAGGTTTCCTGTTTCTCGGAATGTCAGACTGATAGAGTCCAATCGAAATTGATAAAAGATGTGTAAAAAAAAGTTGTATGTGTGGTTTTCAAAAGGAAATGTCTAGGGTGTAGCTACGTCCTTATATTTGATTAATATATTTTCGTAGAAAAATAAGTAGAAAGACAAGATAACAATTGTGTGGTCGAAGGATAATGATAGCAAGGCGTACTATCGAAACGTGTGTGGTCCTGGCATTATCTGCTCTTGGTGATAGTGAGACGTATTGCAGCAGACTATGAGATGTGATAGACGAAACGAGAGTCCAATGATACTGCATCGAGCCGTTGCTCCTGCAATAGGACCTGTCGATAGTCGATCGAGCGTCCCCGAGTGTCGTTGACGTTATCTCTAGCACCGGTCTCCAAGTCCAAAGGAGAAAAAAAAAAGCGAGGAAACAAAAATCGTTGGTAACGAGTGTTCCTGAACAAATTTTACCACATTGATCGGGCGGTAACACACACAATTTGTGTGTTAAATTTCAGCTCAACGCTTCAAGCTGTCATCGAATATGAAAATTTGTAACTTCTTTTTGTCGATTATGGCCAAATGCAATACCAAACAAACTTGATTGTAACTTGGCTTTTGTTGAAAGCTGCAATTGATGGCTTTCAACTTGCTAGAGTTCGTTTTGCGTACTTAAGTCGTTTTACATTTAAATTCAAGTGCATCACAGTTTGTGGGTGAAATATAAAAGGTTTGCCAAGCGCGGATAAGAGAAGTCGAAGAAAGCAGGAGCGTAAAAAAGATTCGCGTCGGATTCCATCGCGTGCCGTAGTCTAGACTCCTGCCGTGAGGGAGAACGAAAGCTTATTGGAATTCTCTAGAATCGACTGTGATGCTCGTACGGCAAGTTAAAAGGAGCGATGCGAACGAAAACCATACGAAAACGTCGAGGAAAAGTCGCGAAAATACCTTCTATTCGCTCCAGTCTAGCACGCAATTTCACATTTTACGCGGACAGTTGCGATTTCTCCGAAGGGATTCCTGTAGAAATAAGGGACCGTCGCGGACAGGAGAGATGACTCTCGACGGAACTAGAATAAACGAAAGCTCGCGGAAACCCCGCACTTCGGTATGCCGAATCCAATTTTAATGTCAAAGCGAAAGGGGTCTCGCCAGAGCGAGAGACGAGAACAACGAGAAACCCACTGATTTAAGGCGATTACAACAGTAACTTTTGATAGAATAAATACACTCCAATGTTACAATTGTACGTATGAATGAATAAATAAAATTAATAAAACAAAATTGTAGGTAAAACATTTTTTTTCTTCTTTACCTACCTAATGCAACTTTTTCTCCTTCTCGTTTGTCATTATCGTGAGTCTCGTTAAGCGTATAAAATTATGTATTTCACCAAAATTCACTAGATGCCATTGATCGTATCATTGTTTCGAATGCCATTCAATTGAATTTTCATACGCCTTGTAGTTTTATACTGAGATAAATAAATAGAAGCATGGAATATCGGACGAAGCGAACAGTGAAACAACGTGAACGCTCATCAGCGGATCAGCAAGTGTAACTTTACATAAGTAGATTGAAACGTATGTACGTATATGTAGTCTATACTCTTGTCGTATATCGAATTAATGTACTGCATACCGGTGTAAAACATTATATCGTGTAGTGGTATGCATACATAGGTAAGGGAAAAGGAGGAAGGCAAGAACGTAAACACATATTTATGTATGGTAAACTCGATGAATACGCATAAACACACAAGCTCTGGTTATGCAAACATGTCCTTTCGAATATGCGCGCGAGCGTCCCGCGTCGGTCGGCGCGGATTGCAGAGCATCGCCAGCACGTTTTCACTTCGTCTGCACGTACGTTCGTTTATTTATTTATTTTATTTATCTTTACAGCTATATGCTCTTCCGTTCCGGGACCTTCCATGGTCGTATTCCGAAACAGTGGCTAATACAAAGCGCGAAAAAAAAAATTCAATATCTATTTACGCATAACTGTTACATTATTGGTAGCGTAAAATTCAATTTTGCTAAATACCATATAAATAAAAATATATTATCAACATAATGTCAAGAAAACATTCAATTTTATCCAAAGGTAAAAGTTTGGTCTTTTTTTTTCATTCCGTAGAATTTTATTTAGTTTATTTCCACTGTATGGCCACTTTGGCTTTTTACGATTTCTTCTCAAACAAGTTTCCCATAACATCAAATACACTTTTCACACAATATCAAACACATGCTTTACGCATAGTTTACATAGAGTCTTCCATATAAACATTCCGTACACTATCCTTCCGTTCTACATAATTTCCCATGTACTTTTTATAGACTTCTATGTAAAGTCCTAATTTTTTTCCAATTACAGTTTCATTCAATAAATTACATGAGCCAATCCATATGATTTTCTATAACATTTCCATATCATTCCCTTCTAGATTACAATGTAACAGTTGAATATTACTTTCTATGTCGGATACTTTTTTTTATGCTCACCGTACTCGTAAAGTCGCTAATTTGGACACGAATCTCGCTCCAGCAAAGATTTACTCACTCGATAAAATGTATGTCCTTTTAATCAATCATCTCCTATTAGGATTTAGCTAAGTAACTAAGAATTACAGCTTTTCGTCGTTCCCCTTCATTCTAAACTTTCCGAATTCTACTCGCAATTTGATTATTTTTGAGGAAATTTTTACAAAACGAAAATCACGTCCCGCAAGGATCATGGCCCGCCTACCGAGCATGTATTGCGAAGCGGCGCGTGACCTCACTGATCGCGCTTCCACTGCGCTTAAATACAGAACAAACGAGCCATTGCCGTACAATTATTTGAATTAATTAACGATCGATTAATACAATTTTTACTTGAATTAATTATTGAATTTGTTCATTTTTTACTTCTTTTCAATTATCGTATTTTTACGATAACAACATTCATCACGTTATGGCGATTATCTGTTAGAGTCGCGAAAGTTTAATTCTTGTAATATCAATGATATTCTCATTTAAAAGTCACATTAGCACATTTGTAGATTTTGTCTTTTGAGACTTTTTGACAGCGTATCGCCGCGACATAAAATAATAAATAATAAAGTACTTAATTCTATAATCGAACAGCGAACCTTACGATTATGAAGCTCGATAACACTACCTTGATATCGAGCCTCTTCTTTAATTATTCGTTCAAGTGTGAATATGATTTATCCGTGTGTTTCTCCCGCAATCAGCTGCTTCTAACTTAGGTATTAAAGTACGATCAACGCTTTTAACTCGATGCAAGTCAAATAAATAATTGAATAAATGGAAAGATTGCTTTTTTAAAATCAAATTATAGTCGTCCCCGCGCGTAGTAACTAGTTATGTAATTCTGATCTCATTAATATTTAACATACGCAATTAAATATTTTCTCGCGTCGTTTCGCTCGCTCTTATTCTCACTATCGTTCCTAGCGAACGAGATAGATACGTTAAAAAAAGTGAAGAAACATTTTTTTAAACCAAGGAATTAAATGAGTATGGCCCTGACGCTGGTCAAATATTCAATAAATAAATAAAAAAAGCTGCAACGAAATGTCGGTTGGTATAACGAGATTCAACGTAAGTGCGAATCAGAATTATTCATTGACAAATTCCGTTCATTCGGTGGAAAGCATTCAAGTACGAACCAGAATATCGTAGAAATAAAGAGACATAACTCGTCTTTCTTCGATGCCTATCGAAACACGCGCTATCGCTAACTTCAAAGATAGAAATTTTCTCCGGTACCAAATTGCACTTTCGATATTTCACTACTGTCACACTGAACTTATTATTGGGAACTCGTGACGTTGATGCAAGACGTAATCTCACACATTACTCTGCCGTAATGTTCCATTTAATTCTATCTTTCTCGCACCCACATATGTTTCGCCTTTCCTTAAGATAAAGTGACACACTCCCTTCCCCGCCAACTCTGGGTCTTTGTGTTACTTTTAAATATTAATTCTTTGTTACTTTATAAGAACGCAATCAATGGCTTCTAACTTAATTAAAATATTGTTTTTGAGAACCCAGAAGAAACTGATGTTAATCTCGTAGCCCCGCCATGTCATTGCGTATTTGAATCTAACGAAAACAATGTTTTTGACGTCGAGTGTTATCGTTTGATTTCCGAGATTATTATGTTATGAACAAAGCGACTCATCATATTTTGTGGATTTATACCCATATATTTATAAAAATTCGTGTTTAGGCTCAGTAATTAAAAAGGTATGCCTAATACTTTGGAGTCAAACATGAGTTTGTAATAAATCTAACTGCAGATATCTCGAATTACTCCGAATATTAGTATTTTTAATTGCGGATACTACTCTTACCCTTACACTGAGAGAAAAAGTTTTATCGAATCAAATAGATTCCATTGAAATCTTGGCCTATGAAACTTTAATTTGCCGTCAATAAAAAAATATGTAAGTTAATACTATCTTTTATTTAATTGATCGCGAATTATATTAAATCCGGTGACATTGAATCAATGAAGATTGTGTTGAAGCCTACTGATCGCTTTTATTTACTTCAATGAAACTTTTATTTGTTGTTGATGATAGTAGGATGTCTCATAATGATAGTACGATGCATTTCATTCAAATTCTACATTTCAAATCACTCGAGCAAAACTCACGAAAATCTGTAGTGCCTGGCGTGTCATATTGAGCACTTTCAATTTGGATGCTTGTTCTTACTTTATTTTACTTTAAAAGAGTTACGGCTAAGGTATAGTAACAGAAACATTACAATGAATGAAAACATTTTATTGCGTTTTTTACTTGGAAATCGTGCGCATGATGCGTTCAACAAACAAACAAACAAATACTATAATGGTATTTTATATTTGATTTTTACTAAACCGTCTTCAGAAACTTCTCCAATTGGGTAACAATCTAACGATCGGCGTTTCACCGGTTTTGAGCTTTAGATACAACACTATTAAAAAAAAAAAAATCAGGTCTCCCGTCAAGCGGCGGCGTGCATGATGCCGTCAAATAAATATATCTTTGAAACCGTGATTTCAAATATATTAGTCATTTGAATAAAATAAATAGTGTCTTTGGTAAGTACTATCAAATAAATATTAACTTGAAGGCAATGAAATATCCTCATCGTGGTTCAAATGCATCACACAATTGGAATCAAGTAATTATTTTCAATGAATCAAATAAATATGTAGTTGATTCGATGGAAGAAATTTTTATGTGCCGTTTTATTCGAATCAATGACATTTTTTCTTTCGGTATACTGTTCTCGAAAACCTTTACTTTATTGACAATAAATTAATTTAAACTCAGATTGTAAGTCTTGTTTATTGTAAAATACGAAAGTAATGTTACCGGTGTATTTTTTTTCTTGGTGCGGCAATTTTATTCTGAGCACTTTAATGACTTTTCGTAAAAACAGAAACACGCACAATCCTCGAACTCGAAATTTCGAGTTGTAAACTCATCCCTCTTTTTCCGTGATTCCAATTGGTCATCATGCTCGATACGAGCGATTAATGTGGACATACTTAACCTAAAGGTCTTGATGAATATATAGCAGTAAGGGGGGAGGGGGGGAAAGAAATCAGAAAAAAATGATGGAGAATCGCAAAATAAACGATTGCAAGAAGGTGAACGCGAGAAGGTAAAACAGAAGAAGCGAGCGCGAGTACATTGCAGTGGCTGGATGCTGGTGAGAGGAGGAAAAGAGTGGTCGTCGGTGGTCGTCGAGCCTTCTCTTTCGTACTCACTCGAGTCACAGCGAGTCGTAGTCGTACTCGTCGTCGCCGTCGCGTTCGCGGCCTTAGAAGGTCGCTAGCTGGAGCCAGCCTTCTTTAGAATCGCTAGCAACGTAGCACATAGTAGTATGTACACGTTTCACTGGCTCGTGCTTAGTCCATCTGACTCTCTCTCTCTCTCACGCGCGCGCGCACCCACACACACACACACACACACACACACACACACACACACACACACACACACACACACACACACACACACACAAAACACACACACACCCGTCTGTCCCGCTTACCGGACACCATAGCGACTATCTGCCGCCTCTCTATATATACTCGTTCTACTCGCTCTCCCGACGCGATTGAATTCGCGCATGCAGTCTTGCTGTTGCATCCGCGATGTACTCTCGAGTTCATGGAGACTGGAGTCCCGGATGGATGGTGCGCGAGAGATGCATACATCCACTCGACTGCATCAGCCAATGCTGCGGATTAAACTCACATAGTTGAGTCACTGCAATTAAAACTTTTTGCACTCTACCGTTTATTTTCACCATTCTTTGAAGTATAGTTCTCTTATATAAGTATCCTGTATTTTCCTTATTTTTTATTGATATTGAAGTGTAGATACTTATTTTAAGTCCGTAATTCTTGGAGATGGATAATCGAAGAGAGACAATACAATGTCGATCGCTATGCTTGATGACGCGCAATATCAAGAGAACATGACGTCAGAGATACATTAGATCAACCTTTGCATATATAAGTTCCCTAGCGGCGATGACCACCAACATATCCAACGATAATTAAAAAATCTTTTTGGTCGACAACATTTTATTCAACATAAAAGCGTATGAAATGGAGAAATAAGGGTAATAAAAAAAATTACTTTTATTGATAAAAGTAGAAGCGAAATGTGCTTGAGCACATTTTAAAAAATCTGTCAATTATGTTTTTATTTGATGCACTTTCTGGCGTAAAAAATAAATAATTTACTCACGTTAAATAAAAAGACAATAAATATTTTCCTTTTTTAAACATAATACATTATTCATA
The DNA here is from genome assembly GCA_963942595.1 of Cylloceria caligata. Classification (NCBI taxonomy): domain Eukaryota; kingdom Metazoa; phylum Arthropoda; class Insecta; order Hymenoptera; family Ichneumonidae; genus Cylloceria; species Cylloceria caligata. Next base: position 11,957,259 of record OZ012705.1, on the reverse strand, counting down.
ATTTTACTATTATTTGCAATAGTGTAAAATCCACCGGTGGAAACGAAAGGAAATATTATCGTAAAACTGGTTTGTCTGCGAGAGTTACACAACATACGTAGTTTATATGTTGAGTATGATATTTCGCTCGATATAGTTGTTAGTTGAATCGTTACCTTTATATCGATTAAGTATATTTAAAAAAAAACAAAGAAAAAGTAAGCGGAATAATTGAAGGATATGCGATCAAAACTAGGACACACGTGTCAATGATGCATACTTAATACAATTCTATTGTGACCTATATATTCGCTATGCATGCGAGCTCCTCGTTTCTCATTCGACGACAACTCGGCCACACCCTTCTCGGCAATTGAATTTATCTCGAGTATAACGCGAATCCAGGCAATGCGTATTCAGCTTAATCAATACATAATTATCTCGATTAGCTAGATATTCATATTTATGTTAAGAACAACGGCGAATTGGTGTTCATAGCGCGGTGAATGGCATTTACGAACGGTCGAGCGGCCCTTTGTTTAGATGCGAGGGATCAAATATAGGTAGCGAGTATCGCAACAGTCTGCGAGACAGTAATAGTATCAGGATTCGCCTGGTCGGGCGGCGCACCGAGCGAGGATCCTCTTCTCTCTAAACCCCTTCTTGTCCTGGCCTTCCAGACTCTATGCATTGTAAGATACATGTATTTACCGCTGTGTATACGTGCATATATGTATGCTACAGTCGACGACTCGCCGCTCCTACCTAGCAGCATTCTCGGGATACCGGAGGCTTCGGCATTTTCTTATTTTTGTGCCCCGGCAAAACCATTGCGATCCTCTCGCGGCCGATGTACCCCGATGAAACTGCAAAAGCGCATCGAAGGATGAAAAAGTATTACGAGTATTTTCTCTCTCTCTCTCTCTCTCTCTCCCCCTGTCTCAATCCGAATACAAAGACGACCGCCCCCATTTATTATCACAATATTTTATACATTCTTAACCCTGTGAAATATAACATCAGGAAGAACGATCTGAGGTAAATATAATAAAGTTATTGAAAGTTTTTACGATAAATATTTAAGGTGAGGCACAACACCGACGAAAATCTCATGAAGGCTCTAAAAGCAATACCGTAGGTATTGCGGTAGTCGAGACAGAAGGTGTAGGCCTCCCCTTAAGGTTTGATAATTAACATTTTACCGTATGTAATGAAATCATTCTAATACTTTTTTTATTTATTATTATACAAACAAAATGTTCTCAACCGATTTGTATGTTAGTGTGGAACAGAAATTTTTATGCGTACTTAACATTTTTTCATCATTTCTTTGTAGCATTGCAATTGTTGTAAAATATTTTATAATATATATTTCGTCTATGATATCAACTCTCTCAAAGCTGCATGGTTCCATCGATGTTCCTTCTCATTTCAATCGAGTGCGACTGCCTCCATCCTCGCCATTTCTTCCCGTTTCTTCGCACGATGTCTTGGTTACAAATTACATTTATTACAGACATTAAGAACTATACGATCGAGTGCATGCAAAAGTGCTTCGGCGTATCATCTATTTTTAGCATAAGCAATGATTGCTTTGAAGTTATAAAATAAGAGATAGTTTAGGTGCAATGTCATTTAATGAGATCATTTTTGACAAACCATAGCTTTCAATCGTTGCTTTGGCTTTTAAAATGTTCTTCAATTTTATTTCTATCTTTTAATGTTTAATTGAGACGCAAATCTATGTGCGCTGACATAATAATTTACATTGCGGTGTAATAAGATCACTACTAAAAAAAAAAGAAATGTCCCAGTTGCACTAATTATAATAAAATAGACAAGTTGAGTGGAATTTTTATCGGATATTTGATAAACTATCGAAGATCCTGAAGAGTAACCAAGTACAGGGCGATATACTGTACACATTAGCGCAAACTACATTACTAAATTGTATCACATCCATCGGTGTACCACAAAGTCAAAGCTATTGTTGCGAAATGAGTGAAAAATGAAGGAGCTCGCGAATAAATCGATGGCATAAACTAGCGCCTGGCGTCTGATCTCTGGAGTCCCGTCGTACCGCTTCTCCGAATTGTACATTCTCCTCCTCTCCATCGAGCTCATGCTTCGCGAATACGCAAGAGAGCGACCCTCGCGGCCACCACGAGGAGACCGCGCGAGAGCGCTGATTTGTTCAAGTACGCCGGAGGCCGCCAAGTGCCAGCGCGCGTATTATTTATATGGAGCATTGCTGCAAGCGCGCACTGCTGCACTGCACGGCTGCAACACCCGGTGGAATCCCTACTGTGCATAGTATATATATTGTATACAGTACAGAAAGTACACATAACGTATATCTATATTGCTAATACATGTACAGCTTTATGGTGCCTCGATGAAGCGCGCGGAGTGTCTCACCGCAGACTTGGCAAGAGATTTCGCACTTTCTGGCTTAATTCCTCGTGATCTTACGCTCAACTATGCTTTATCTTCACATTCTCATAACACTCTTGGAAATAATTGTGAAATTAACGTTTTTACATTGTGATAAATGAATTTTGAATCGGATAATAATCGATTTTTGGATTTTTCAGAAAAATATTGATCAGCAGTTGCGTTTCTAATTTTACAATTTTTCGTTAAGTAAATTGAAAGCTCATGTATATTAAATTATCATGATGCGTTTGTTGTATCGTTTATGACTGAATCAAGATGTACATTTGGTAATTTCGGAGTTATGATAATTTAGAAGCAATTAATTTTAATGACGGTTAAAACTCATTACTGCTTTGTATGTAAAATGTTTCTTAGTGTTTTCTTTGCAAATTGTAATTGACGTTGACCTAAAAAATAATTGAGATATTTTTAATTAAAAAAATTAAGTTATGTAAAAAATGGCGAAGGTAGGGTTTTCACTGCATTGTCAAAAATGTAATGATGCAGCATCCATAATTTTTAGCTCTTCGATTACAAACCAAATTCTTCGATTCATATTTCACCTGTATCGTTTAAAAATTATCTTTGCTGGTTGTGATTGGGCGATTTATTTATTTATTTTCAGTTAATTATTACCATTGGATTGGTCATAGTTTTAAGACACCGGCATTAATATAAAACAATTTGAATTGGAAATATGAACTATTGAAAATGACAGATGCGAAATATGCGTGTTTACCAATGGCTAATTAGAAAAATATCTTTTGAAGTTTAGCTATAATTTTACAGATTTTTATATCTTTGAGGATCACACCCTTGAATATAATTTTTTTGTATGTTGAATCTTAAAATGCACACGAAACGCAAATTTCGGAAGATATAAATAAATACATAATTTCGTTACAATGTAGATAAGAAAGCGGGATAAATTTCAACTTTGTTTCCCTTCAAGATCATGTTACGCAAGTCCCAAAATATCATAACTTTATGTTAATCATCGTATTTACGTCTGTAAATGTTCCTTCCGTAAAGGGATCCTTGCGGAACGTTAAAAAATCTAGCACCGTTGAAAAGTACTTGCAATATTTTCACCTGCCATTCCGTACCGGCTTAGTTAAATGCTCGTCTTTGTGTCACTTTTTTTATAGAAAAAAATAAACATCTGTTAAGTGGCGTACCAGGAAAAAGATTTTACGACTGATCGTATTCAACAGCTGAGCCATATTAGCCCATTTTACTCTATAGTTGGCAAACGCGTTACCGGAACGGGGAATGTCTCCCGCCGCATTCTCGAAGCTCACTCGCACACAGTTATTCGAGGCCAGCGCGTCGAGACTCTGGTACACAGCGCGAGGGACCCATGTTTAAGTGCAAATTCCGCACATATATATATATATATATATATATATATATATATATATATATATATACAATGTAACAAAAGTGCACGGTGCATGCAGAATATTTCGGCTTCATCGACGCATCTAAGCACTAACAAAGAGACTTCCAAATTTCATAGTCTCTCATCCCACTGCACAGCAATTGAACCAATTTCCTTTATCCACCAGTGGCGATCCACTCAAACATTCTCATTCTTATCCTCGCGTTATACCTCTTTATTTTCTTGCATCTTTCTACGTCCCTGAAGCATTTCTTACGTATACGTGTACAGTAAACGTCAGAGCTCGCGGCTCTTGGCATCGAGCACGTCGGGGCTTTACGGCCTCGGCTAAATAACAAGGTGCGAGGGGAAACGCCAATCAGGACCCCGAGGTAATGACTCCTTTCAGGGTGCCGCTACTAGGTGCTACAGCAGCTCGCTGGACCAGCGATACTTTCGTAGTCGTAGCTGCATATGTATCGTGCCGATGTAATACAGCGTACGTTGTCGGTTGTGTACGTACGGGCATGATCGTTACAGAGCTCTGTAGCTTCACGCTCTGCATGCACCGCTGCACCGTTTTGTGAATGACTGTGCGCGGGAGACTAGCAACCGCCAGAGGTAAAGGGCCTCGCACACGATCCTCGCTGTTGCCGCATGCACCAGCGCGGAACCTTCGACGACATTGCTTCGCGCGCCGCTCTCGAATGGAATTCCAAGCGTCGTCTGCGGCTCAGCGTCTTCGTGTGCTCTCCTCGTCGTGCTGCGCTGCCGCAACTCCTGCATCACCGATGCAGGTGAATAAGTTTCACCTAAACGAAGCAGGGTATTTAAACATTTTTGCCGATATTAAAGTCCTAGTTACATCGCTTCTGGACTAGCACGCTAACCAATATACTATCGGTACTGATCATTCAATTTCTACCTCAAATTTACGGATACAAACGTAATAACAAGAGAAATTTTTTTTTTATCATTTTGAACTGCTACATTAAAAGTTGCTATTATAATTTAACGATTTTCATCTCAAATTTTTGCTCAACCGCGTTTTGATGTGTTAGGTGTTGCATTTTTTTTTTCATTAATCTATTTTCATTCTGTGAAAATTTCGAACTACCACATAGAATTTAACATTGATAATGTTTCAATTGTCCTAAATTACAATAAATTAAATTATTATTTCATCTGTCAATCAATTTACTGATAATAAATTGTCACCGCGACTTTGCTACGTTGTTTCGCCCCTTTAATCACAAGTCATACGCGTATACAATATTAATTATACAAAAAGTAATTGTTAAATGCGTGATATTGTGATCGTCGTATTTTACGAATTATAATATCCATAGCATAACAAATTGGTAATTTTTATTATTTTTATAATTATCACAACAGTAAGAATATCGAATGACGGTAGATTACATGTGACATGCTTGATTGATGCTTGTAAAAGTCAATTGACTGAAGAAATCCATATTTATCAATATTTCATTATACCGTAATTGTTATATCACTTTTTCAAGATTTATCATGAAGCTTCATTGAGGTACGGAGATAAGTATTTGATATAATTACCCCCGAGAATAAATATTCGAAAGGAATAATAATAACTATACCAATTATAAAAACCTTGCAAATTACTTCTTAGTTATTTGACACTGTTCGCTGAAGCAACCTCTATGAGGCAGTATGTTGATCGATATTGACTTCCTCATGGAGGAAGCTTTATGAACGGTGTAAGATAATAAGGAAGCAATTTGTACGATTCTACATCATCGCATCCTTCTCAACATACACCAGCTACGTTCAGTAACTCAAAATTTGCAATAATAAGAACGATTAGGCATTAAATAATTAAAGAAGCAATGTTCTGGGTTCTACTTTGCAACCTTTTCAACGTTTCAAGAAATTATCAGGGGTACAAATTGAAAATGCGGGTTTGATAACAGATGGCGTTACTAACGCTATACGCATCAGGCAGTACTGTGACTATGTTCATGTCAAAGCTACGTCTTATAGCTTTAATTTTCAGTATGTGTCAATTTGTCGCAGTGTCAAATTCATAGTTTTTTTGAGCTCTCAATATGTCGAGTTTCGTGCCAACAAAACAGCATTTGCGGGAAGTTTTAATTTACTTCTTTAATTTGAAGAAAAGTGCTGCTGAAGCACATCGATTGGTCTCCGAGGCTTATCCGAGTCATGTTCCATCGGTTTCAACGTGCGAGAGATGGTTTGTGCGGTTTAGAAGTGGTGATTTTGACGTTGAGGACAAAGAGCGGCCGGGCCAAGTGAAAAAGTTTGAGAATGCTGAATTGGAGGCAATACTCAATGAAGACTCGTGTCAAACTCAACAAGAGCTCGCAGATTCATTGGGAGTGACACAACAAGCCATTTCCCATCGTATAAAAGCCCTCGGAATGATCCAAAAGCAAGGACATTGGGTGCCGTATGAGCTGAAGCCGAGAGACGTCGAGCGCCGTTTTTTTGCATGCGAACTGCTGCTCGAACGGCAAAAACGGAAGGGTTTTTTGCATCGCATTGTCACTGGTGATGAAAAGTGGATCCATTACGATAACCCGAAGCGCAAAAAATCATATGGTTACCCCGGCCATGCATCATCATCGACGGCCAAACCAAATATTCACGGCGCCAAGCTCATGCTCTGTATTTGGTGGGACCAGCTGGGTGTGGTGTATTATGAGCTATTGAAATCGAACGAAACCATCACAGGAGCACTATACCGAACTCAATTGATGCGTTTGAGCCGCGCACTCAAAGAAAAACGGCCACAATACGAGCAAAGACACGACAAAGTAATTTTGCAACATGACAACGCTCGGCCACATGTTGCAGCGCCGGTCAAAACATACCTACAAACGCTGAAATGGGAAGTCTTACCCCACCCGCCGTATAGCCCAGATATTGCTCCTTCCGATTACCACCTTTTCCGATCGATGACACATGGCCTAGCTGACCAGCGCTTCCATTCTTACGAAGAAGCCCAAAAATGGGTCGATGACTGGATAGCAGCCAAGCCGGCCGAATTTTTTCGCGACGGTATCCGTAAATTGCCAGAAAGATGGGAAAAAGTTGTGGCTAGCGATGGACAATACTTTGAATAATTCATTTGTTACCATTTTTTCAGAATAAACGTTCAAAAATAGAAAAAAATCCCGCATTTTCAATTTGTACTCCTGATATATAAAAATTATGACATTATCTGTCTTGATAATAATTTTTATTGTAATTCAATAAGATTAGATTCTCATTAAATTTCAATTACCCAATCGATTCTCACCAAATTCTGTACCAATCATCGATCGATGTTTCTAAACTTTGGCTTTTACCAATATGACTAATGAAATAAACAATGAAAATTTGAACCCCTTTACCGATGGACACCAAATTCGATTTCAAACTTCGTTTAATATTAATTCACTTGTATAACAAATTTCAGCCGGATATCTACAAAATTACGAAAGCAAGAGTCTTAACAACGTATATCTCGTGCGCGCGTACGCGCGCGGAAACTTTTCATGTTTTTGATAACAATCTGGAACATTCAAAGCTTACATTGTGTGACTAATACGGTAGTATCATCAATTTTGTAACATTAAATATTTACTATTAAAGAATAGCACATGTAACTATATTTATCCACTCAAACTAACTGAAACGAATGATTACTGGAATTAAGACGACGAAATTAAGAGACGATAGATATTAAAACAAACTTCAATTAGTTAATATCAGGAACCAAAAGTCTGCCCTATAATAACTATTACAACTAATTAAAGGTAGTTACGCTGACGTGAAAAAAAAGTGAATGCAAACATAAAAATAGATGCAAGCTAACAACTTATAGTTGCTACTTAATAGTTGCCGGCAATACCATAATTTTACTGAGAACTTTGCGTCTTCACTCGGTATGTTACAGATTCGAGAGTCATGATGCGCAATTATTACGAGGCTGATTGTATTTTTCATTCATTCATTTTTCAGTTGATGCATTCGTAAGATGATGTTAGTACTACAGAGATCACATGGTTTGGTTCGTTGCTCTCTTCTTACTTGAAAAATTTTCAATATATTTTTATGTTAACAAAATTGGACGTTTATTCGAAGAAATTTTGGTCTTGGATCGAACATGTTAATGTAAATTGCGTGGTATTGGTGTAATTTACCGCTTAAAAGGGATAATTGTTATATCAATGAATATGTTGTAATACATTTTATTGATTATTCAAATTTATCAGAGGACCGATTATTCATTCTCCAAATTTGTAATGAGCGCAAATTGTTCTATCGAATAAGGTCGTAACAGTGAGTTATAAATGTAAACAATTGCAATTTAAGCTTCGCAACCACCAAAAGTCCAAAAAAATTAGGAACGTGCAAAGCGTATCACTGATCCTAGTTAAATAGAAATAGTTATAGTAGTAGTAGTGAATGAGTGTTATTGGTCTCTGTTAAAAATGTGTTCAGTTATATATGGTTTCATACATAGATATAGAGACCAATGGGTCGATTGGCGAGGTATTGCAGCTCGTGTTTATATAAGAAGGTGACAATTTACATTTGCATTTCGCAATAAAAAATGCTTGAAATATCGATATATCATAAATTGTTAAATACCATTAATTTGACTGTTAGTTATTGTTATGTAGTGATATGATTGATTAATTTTTCACCTCATCAGTTAATTCATGCAAAGCCATTATTCTGTATTGATAAGTTTTGCATTTGCTTCTTTGCTCTCGAGAAGTGTTTTTACTTCGTGATTTTTATTCACTTTGCACATCGGTTCATTTCTCAGTTCGCGTATTTATTGCCAAATAATTAATTACATCAATGTGCCGTACGTTCTGAGTTGATTTTCACCGGACTGGATAGTTGCAGCTCGTATCCTCTGGAGCAACGCGAGTACATATACGTATACTCAAACATCAGGTATTCGCTAATTGGCACGAATAGCACGAATTTTTTTTTGTTCTCTCGTGCGTCTCATAACGTAATACACATAGCAAGTAAAGTGCAGCAGTGGTGGCAGCACGTCCGTTTTCTCGCCGACAATCGGTTCGACGAACCGTGCATAACGATGCATAAACAATTGAGCGGCGACAGGAGGAGAGGTTATTTAAAAATTCTTCTTGACTACGTCTCTCCATTCTGCGGGTGTTAATTAAGCAATTAACCAATCAACGCATCAGACTGACTACTTTTATGGACACATATCCATACAAACGCGCATACAGACCAAACATACAGCTATCAAAATAATATCTCGTGTATCTATAAAAACATGACGATTTTCTCTGAGCGATAAAATACTGTTATAGCATTATAACGTATATAGCGCCAGTGCATACGAATATAATTGAACGTAATAATTAACCGCGTTAAAAAAACACGAATTATATAGCTAGTCGTTCGACGACGGCATTCACAAGAGTTGAAGAAAAAAAGTGCAATCCACGGGATGATAATTGTACCATCGTTACAACAATCGCAGGATAATAATGAGTTTTGCATCTCTACACTGAAAATATACAAATAAAACTTTTATTTGAATCACTTAACGTAGGCCTCAGAGAAAAGGTGCAAGACGAGGAGGGCCGAGGGGGGTCAGACGAACATTAAATTCTACAGAAAATTCAATGATAAGAACATAACACGCCGATATTTTTCATCGTAAGTTTTTGATCTTTCTCCACTCATTCTGTAATTATTTTCTTTCATTAACGGCCTCGTCGTCGTCCCGCAGTCGAGAGAGAGAGAGAATGTCGAGTCAATTATGGAATATCTCGGCAGCTTTGTGCGCACGAGCCATCGCGAATTCGAGTCAACTATTTACATTGCGACAACGTGACAGAATAGAGTAAAAGCTTTAACGGGTTAAGAGCGTGGATCGCGCCTATTTCTCTATTAGCCAGGATTTTGTTGCACGAAATTTGATCTAAGAGTACCGCGAGACGAAGTGTGAAATACACTCTGCGGTTGAACACGGTGCCTCGGTTCGATGGGGAAACTTTCGTTTTTCTCGACTGCATTGAAATTACCACATTGCACGTGTGTAACGCGAGCAGAAAGTGGTACTTCTCGAGCTATGACTAGTGCGCATGCGCACTGGACCGACAGCTGCTACTTTTCTACCCTAGGGCAAAAACATAAGATGCTTGGGTGGCGTCATCGGACGGAGATCAAGAAACACTCGTAGAGATCGTGCTAATAATAATAATAACAAGCTTCCGTACGGAATATCCAACAAACGTTTTGGAATTGAACATGAGATACATCATCTTGATCATCGACCTTACGGTTTGAATTCGGCTAAAAACGTTCCATGCGTTTTAAATTGCCGATTTTCAACATTTAAGAATACCGATCACGACTTGTTTTTTAGTCAAATAAACTTTTTTTCTCGTGCAGTGGGGGGGGGGGGGCGGGGCAGTCCCCCCTGGCACTTTGCCTCTGAACGTTTCGCGACATGACCTATAGCGCCAGCGAAGCGACCGCGTTGTCACTCATTTTTATTATAACCTACATTGATTGTAACAATAATAGCGCTTTTGCACCTATAACAACGCGGGAGGAAGCCCAATTGCAACTTCGTGTGAGTGCAGCCCTTGCAGCAAACCTCACACTCGAAATCGTGCACTTTCCTCCATTGTAGCACAATGTACTATTCTTCTCGATAAACAGGAATTGTCTTGGCCGTAGGAAATTCGTAACGCAAAGATCTTCGGTCGAGTATATAACGGAGACTTATGTAATGACTGTACTGTTCCAGCATTTGTTTCAACCGAGATACAGATGCAGACCGGACGTGACCACTGAACCATTACAAGTTCTTTTTTAATTACGTAAAACTTTTTTACTAAAACATTTTTCTATACAATTGTTTTGCTACAGAGAAATCTTTGTAGTTCAGTCAATTATTAAGTGACAAATTTTAATTGTTAATCCATGCAGCCATTGTTTTAGTTGCATAGACTTACAGAGATGTTTTGCGATTGCATTACCAATTGTTAATTTTTTCGACCAAATTATTAAAAACTTAAATAATAATAATATTAATAAGAATCCGGATACAATAATTATACGAAATTATTTGTAACAAAATTATTATTCTGTCGGAACAATCATTCGATTTCTGTTTCATCTTTAGTTCGAAACGTTAAGAGTTATGAATCTTCCGTGCGTCCTCGCTCCGATTCCGGATCCGCGCGTGGACGGTAGCCTTCGCAATGTCACCTCGCGCGTGGCCTAGACAACCGCGAGAGATATGCGGGAAGAGCAACAGCACAAAAGGTTTGAGGTACACAAGAGTATCGCCGGCAAAATTGTCGTATCTTCCTCGGATTCGTTCTGTTCCACGTGGTAGTATTCATCTCTAAAACTATGGGACTCAAATCATTTATTCGACACTGCGCGCATGGCATTCAATCCAAACGATCTCCCAGACGACACTTCGCATTCCCTTTCTCATCGTCTCCTACGTTTTTAATATACTGTACGTGCTATATATTCTCTGTTGCCGGGCCCGGACATACGCTTTCTTACACTAGATTTTGTTAACGCACGGAGTGTTTCCCGGGTAAAAAATAGGTCGGAATTGCTCGGTTCCTTATCGGGGCCTCAAAGGTATTGGTAAGGGTGCCCGATAAACCAACCTGAAATCGTTCTGATCAGAGCCTCGACGCGTTATAGTTTCGGCAAGCTTTAGGGCACACGATAAGAAGAAATTGATTTGTCCCTATGTTATCGCATGGGTTCACGATAAACAATGAGTGCCGTTACAGGAGGTAGGTGTTCAGGGAAAAATTTACGTTAGGTGCTTGATAGGACCATGCTCTTGGACGGAGAGCACGATAATACCTCGACTTACTTAAGGTTAGGCGCTCCGAGCGACCGTTTGAGCGTGCTGCCTGGAATTGGAGAATCTTGACGCTCGATATGGAGCGAGCTGCCGAGGTGAACATGCTTCCGCTTAGACTAAACACGGAGGATGGAATGAGGAAGGGACGGTTACATTAGCGAGATATGTTATAAGCACTAAAAATATCTATTAGAGCAGCGAAGCTTCTTTGGTGATTGTTATGGTGATGATGAAATGAATAGGATGTTCAAGGAATTTGAAGAGACTTTTCTATTATTTCGTTCACAAGATGTCGGGTCTTGGAGCGTGACTGCTCCTTATTTCGCTGTTAAGCAGTGTTGCCAGGTCGAAGAAAAATGATTTTTTCACTTTTATTTGTGCACATAATTGATCCTGGAAGTTGGCTGATTATCACACACGCATGGTCAATTAATTACATTTCGATATAGAATTTATATCCAAAATGCCTTTAAGCAAAACAAAGTGTTTAACGATCATAAAGAATATAATATGAAGTTCAAATTTTGAATTTGCAATCTAAGCGATGAAGACAAGCAACTTTTCTATCGAAGTGTCGATAGATATCAATCTAGTAAAACATCTAATTATCATTACAAGGATCTTGATAAACGGAAAAGTATGAGCTAAGTTTCTATCTTTGTATCCTTCAAGTTACTTTAACCACTTCTGTGAACATTTACAATCGTATTCCGTCTTGCAAAGCATAACATTTTCTACAAGGAGAACATGATTAAGTTAACTGTGAGAGGTACATCAGTTGATGATTCGGAAGAATCACTCCGTCTCAACAATATTTAAGTCTGACGTACCAAACATCTTCATTCTTAATTTGCTACTCCTGTGCTTTCTGTGCTTTGAAAGCAAGCGCCACTATATCAGATTCCATCGAGTGGTTGGCTCAACAGATGTTGAACTACGTGCATCAAAGTTTCAAAAGGCAAAAGGAGTATGAGTCGTAACAACTTTTATATGCCAAGATGCCGAGTCTTGGAACGTTCAGGAGCGACTGGTCATCCGAACTCCAGCCCGTCGGTTGATGTACACGCTGGAGGTCGATTAGTACATCAGCCATTGGCTGGAGTAGGACCGCCAGGAGGAGTCGCTTTGCAGAACGTATGGTTGATGTGATATTAATAGGTACATGGCATGGCACAAGGTATGGTACAAGGCATGATACAAGACATGGTACAAGGTATGGTACACGGTTGATGCGATATTAATAGAACTCGGAGAAAAATGCTCGGTTGGAATAATCAAGTGCTTGGTTAATTATGCTCCGACCAAATAGTTGGTAAGCCCAGCCAATTTATTTATCAGACAACCAAGTATTTGATAAGTAATTACCAATAAGTTGGTTAACTTTATCAAGTATTATTTGCTTGGTGTATGTTTAAGCAAGCGCTTCGTTGTCCCAACCAAGCCCTGTTCTCGATGAATAAATGATGAGGGAAATGTAAACGAGTACTGAAATAATTGACATTGTTTATTAAGAAGGGATTGTGATGTACGCGTTCATAAGGGCCGGAAGGGGGGAACGGTCAAAGGGGGCTCAGAATAATTGAGACCTAAGTGTTTCATTGGATTCTGGTCTTCTCGATTCTGGGCACGGAACAGAGACAGAATGGACTTAAAATAATCCAAACTTGAAGGGGGGTTATTAAGAGGACTCGGAATAATTCGGACTTGGGGAAAGAGTCATTTCAAAGCCCAGATAGATCATTGGACAACTTGGAATAATCCGGACTGGGGGGGAGCTTATTGGAGGACTTAGAATATTTAAATCCTGAAGGTTTCATAAACTCTAGAGACTCTTTTTGATAATATTATAAAGTAGTGGCGGTGATAATGGCAGTGGCGGTGGTGGAGGTGATGGCGGCGTCGACATCGGCCAGATATTTTTATGATACTGAGAGATAACATACGTGATCGATTAACAACGCAAAAAGTAGTTTTGTCTAGTCTAACGTTTTGAGTTAACAATGACGATGGGTGTTCGAGCAATAATATCCCGATAAAAGATGTATGTATTATCTCAGAATTCAATTACTGCGTAGTACAACTACACTATACCGCGTGGCAATCTCGTGATTGTACGATAAATCGACAGATAAACATCTAGGAAACGGTTTCATTCATGGAAACCGTGATAGATTCTCTTCGCTTCGTGTCACCCGCCATGTATTTTAATATTTTTTATTGAAAACAACTTAGATACAATTTGCCATGTGGAATAAGACACCCGAGCACAACGAGCGTTCTAGCTTATACGCACAATCTGCACTTATTCCACAACACGTTCTCTGACTCGGCCCATTCCCGCCGCACTTGAGAGAATACGAAGAAGCACGCTCGTCATATTCTTGTTTGCCAAAGTGAATGAGTTCGCGCGTCATCCTTCGCGCATATCTCCACCCGTTCGTATACTTGTTTGCACTCAACAGGTTCTTCCCAGATCCGTATCGACACTGCCAATCGTTCAACAAACACCGTATCGCTCGTTGTCGATGGGCTTTTCATAGGAAACGTTTCGCCCACCTTTTCGTACGTGGAATCGTTTATTCGCATGTGCGTGCGTTGAGATTAAACGAATGACGTTGGCGCCTATGCGTCCATACACGTCGGCGCAACGACGCATGAGCCGTGAGATTTTTAATGGTGGCACGCAACTGTAGTGCATAGCATTTGGACTTTACTCGCTTACCGAGTATAGTACTAAAACCTGTTATATATAATTCGAGAAATTCAGGATTCGCCGAATGGTTCTGTCGAAGAGTTTTATGACATTCGGTAGAAATTGAAAATACGTTGGAGGGAATTGTTGAAGGTTTAAAGCTCGTAATTTCTATTACATTGATTTTATCTTAAGGTCTTTTAGTATCGATGGATAACTCAATACGACGGGATAGAATGTACTTTCCCCTTTCTTAAACATTTAGGCGATTGTTTTAAATGATTTTCGATTCTTTCTCTTATTCTGTTGTTAATCAAGTACAACGTGATCTACGCAGCCAAACTTTAAACACAATTAAATATAGTTGAAAGTAAATATAATATCATTAGTTTTTAATTGTTAAACCAGGTACACAGACTGTATCAATTTAACAAGCAGTATGTTTGAAAAACGCAATATATTTGTCTTGTTTCAAAATTATTTTCTTGTCTGTAAAATCCTCAGAATTACTTGAATAATTGTAATTTAAAGTTATTTATAAAAAAAAGAAAAATGTTGTATTGTTATCAGTTTTTTTGAATCATTAAAACGATAAATGCATCAGTCGTCTATTGAACAAGAAATTTTAAACAAAATTCTTTAACCCTCAGTGTGCACATGGGTCTTTAATGGCACAGTCGACAATTCAACGTCAAATTTTGTCGAAACAAATAAAGTGCTGAGTTCTAACCCCGCTCCACATTCGACTTAAAACAACTACTTAATAATAGTGTCAGTGTTCTACTCTGGTAGAACTGCTGTGTCTATTAGTATCGACACTAAAGGTAATGGGTGAACAGAATTTGTTGGTAATTTAATTGGTAAATACTGGCAATTAACTAATAAATTAATCGCCTCGAATAGTAAAATTTGATAGAAAAAATGCTATTTCACGATACATATGATAACATTAGAAAATCAGAAAACGTATTAAATATAAAATTGATCAAGTGTTCTCTCAGCCTTTTCTACTTCGATTTCACTCGTGTCACTATTTTCTTCATTAAAATGATAAAATAGGAAATATTTAATAGAATAACAGTAACATTCACACGTTAAATATATACAGTGATGAATTTATTTTTATAGAACAGTATATCAGAGACAGAAATAGTCGCGCGGGGATCGGCGTGACATCGGGTCGCGCGCTCATTTTCGCTCCTGGGAAGATAGTCCTCCCGGAAGTCCCGTAGCACACACAAGTACGGGCCTACACTGTTCACGACCGGTATATATGTAGTTGATACATGAGAGTACTGTATGTACAGTAGAACGCATAGTCGTGAGACGGAGAAGGTGAGACAGCAAAAGAGCAAAAGTGCGGAGTGCGAGGCAGAGAGGGGACGACTGGAAAAAGAGCGCGAACCGTAAGAGCGTGCGAGTGACGTTGGCCGGATCCGTCCACGGCCCAACGGAACCGTTACACAATTGCGGGGGAGTCCCCGTCACCCCCCTATCGTTCACTTCTCACCGCTACCTTCCCACTCCTCCTACCCCCATGTGTACCCTTCTGTACGGTCTCCTCACGATTGCATAATCCGGTACAAGAGCTATTTGCAGACGCATGGGATACATTCGTTATATAAATAGACATGTTGTGCACCACTGTTACTTTGTATATTGTCGTTTAATAATACACTAGACTCCTTGTGCACGCATATAGACTCCTTGTACATGTGCGTAGACTCCTTGTATACGTGCCTAGGCGTTGGTACGGTGCGAAATTATTAGAAAATTGAACAATTTGCGGTACGCTAAAAATATTTAAATTCTTAATAATAAATTCAAATTTTTTATGCGTAAGATTTGTCAAGAAAAATATCAACAGGCTTTTGATTAATTTTCATCGATTTTCTGGAATTTATTTATTAAAATTCACTGTTTTACATTAGATTGCACACGCGATAATGTATTAAGGAGATGTGATATACCGAATAAGCGGATAAATCACATATTTTCTATTATGACAGAGATGAAAAATATTTCAGATAAAAGTAAATTACGTTTGGACGCGTCTCGCTATCCTGCACGTGAACTTGATTTGTTTTTGCTCAAAATATAAACCATCTCTGAGAAAATAGAGAAGGCGGATATATATCGATGGAGTCTTGAATAGGATAGTATGCCGCCGGTATGTCACATCATCTTAAACCAATTCATGAGCTCAAATTATTGATGAATTTATAATATTTTCTATTTGTTTAAGTTCAATGCATTTTACAAATAATTCGAGGGTAAATTGATAGACTGAATTGTTAATTTTATGTCGAAAAATTATGTGAACAAATTGTTTAGTTTTTTTTTTAAATATCTTCTGTCGTGCGAAGTTGATAAATGAATTAACATTAAAAAAAATATTTTATTCAGAGTTTATAGGCGTAACCGAATTTTTGTCGACATTTATCTTCCTCCTATTGTGTTTATGCAATCGAGAATGAGTGACATAATTACTCTCGTCTCGTCTCGTTCCGTCTCGTCGACTCTATTATAGGCGATTTCTATAAATAAATATAATATGCGCCGGGGCGAGCACTGGTGTCAGAATGTCGAGTACGTGGGCGTGAATATCACAATGAATCACGGGAACGAAACTGCCTTCGAGTCATCGAGAAAGTGACGAGAAGGATCGTATTCGAGTGTTTTTGAGAATGACAGCTTCCGGTTGACGTTAAGCGATTTTCGACACTGTCAAGATTCACGGGACCTGAAATGTCGTCTTAGCTTTTCTCTTGGTTTCGTATTCTCTCTTTCATTTCATCCTGCTCTCGTTGACCAATTTTGAGAATCGGGGACGACGCTCATACGCTTTTTTTTCTTGCGTCTGGTAAGCGATTAACGCACCACTCGACGCTTTCGACATACCCGGAAGCGACGTGTCACCGAGATAAATTCCTTCTGCATAATCGAATGAAACGACGAGTCATCGGTTTATTTTCAGGTAAACGAGATACACTCGCACCACGATGTTTACGCTTGAATTCGTCCGGTACCATAGGTAGCATCGGCTCTTTATCTGTATCCAGGGAAAAAAGCCCGTTAAAAAAATAGTATTGAAGGAACGCACCAATTACGGATGCATCTACACGTGTATATTAGCACATAGAAACATAGACAAACACACAAAGAAAGTGTAAATTTACAAAATTCCATTTATGGTATTGGGGGGGGGGGGGCTTGTCTCTGCCGCTCCGTCTCTGTCGAACTACACAAATGAGATTACGACCAAGGTTGCATGGTATTAAGTTTGTCTGGAAATTGACAATAGGTACCAAAACTTTTGAAATTTGCCATTTTTGCAAAATGATTGATTCACTAACTTTTACTAATTGCAAGCAGATGAGAGTGTACAGGTAGTTAAACAAGCCTAGAAAGCAGAACCTTGCAAATAGCTTCTTTATTATTTTCTACCTGTCATAAAGTTTCTTTCTATAAGGAAGCCAAAATCGAGTAACGTACATTATCATAGAGGACTTGTGAAAATTGGAAAATAATGAGGAAGAAAAGTGAAAGTTTTTTTTATTACACTTTCTCTTTAATGTTTTTGCAAAGGAATGAATTGTTGATTAGGCGCGGCTATATCGTGTACTTATTTCTGCCGTTTTGTGTGTTTAAATTGTGTTTTATTATTCATTATGAATTCCGTTTATGATGCACGAGGAAAAATGTCTACGTTTTGCATACTTCGCATTCCCTATAAAAATATGTAAATTTCCCAATATCCAATGTTCTTCTATCATCAGATTAGATCTCCCCGATATATTGCCCTTTGTTGAGTAGAATTTTTTCACACTTATCCTTTTAATACGTCTTTTTAGCATTAACTAATTTATTCTATTATGTTGATACAGTTTTTATTTCTTTCTTCTGAAATACGTTTCCAGTGACAGCCTTCATATCTTATCTGTCTTGTCATTGGTATTTAATTTTTAATTTTTATTTTTTTCATTTTATTTTCGATTAAAAAGGAAAATGATACAATAAATTGTTTGGTAGACAATTTTTCAATGTAAAATGATGTTATGAAAGAATGGATATTTTAACGGTAGAATTGACGTCGAATAACATGTGCAGTTATACACGTAAGGTAAAGTTTAAGGCGAAAATTGTAAGGAGGAGCGGCAGACGGAAAAAATAGGGCGTGAGGTAGTAAAAAATAGGGCGTCAGGTGGTAAAAAATAGGACGTCAGATGTGAAAAAAATTAGGACGTCGGAAGGAAAAAATAGGGCGTCAACAGAAAAAAATTAGGTGTCAGGCGGAAAAAATTAGGGCGCTAGAACAAAATAATAGGGCGTTAGAGCTTTAGACGTACAGACACGTTTTACGCTATAGAGATACTAACTATGGTTGAGCACCATCTACTGTTCTCCATGTGCAAATATCGATATAACGCAAGAGCTATTGATATGGCCCAGAAAGGGAAAGCTAAAGTTACCAAGTCTCGTTTGGTGGAAGTGTCCCAGTACTGGTGAACAACGTTGCCAAAAATGGGCTAAATCTGGTTGTTGTTCAAACTAAAGAATAGAATCCGTCTTAGTAGTGGGCATACATCAGGATGATGTTTGTATTTCTTGCCACCATTAAATCGTTCTCGATACGCGACATTCGTATCGTTCATATTCGTATTCGTTCTCGACGCACATTGTCTCGATGCACAATAGTCGTATTAGGACCAGGGCATTCTGTGGTTGACCCTCCTATTTGTATAGCCATAAAACTACGTTTCCGATGCAAGATTAAGAGGTTTCAGTGTACAGACTTAGCAATGACAAGCCATTACACCGATGCATGTGATCCTATTGAAAATGTGTGTTCTTCTCCCTATTCGCAAGGTTTACTGTTTAATTAATAAATTTAATTAAATTGTTTGGTACACCCTAAGCTACACTTTTAAAGATCATGCACAGACCAATTGCATAGTCGCAGTTCAGTCGCAGCTTTGGCTTCGATTTTACGTCGAATTTGCGTCGACCACTTCTTTCATTTAACGTTGGTCTTGTTACCATTAACAAAAAAACAAACTGCAAATTGAAACGTGCAAATTGTTTTCTCGATATTTCGCACGATGCTTTAAGCTTCCTTTATGAGAAAGCCAAAATTAAAAAAGATAGTTCCTCATAGACAAGACTTTGAGCATCGTGCAGAATCTCGAAGAAGCAATTTGCAAGTTTCAATTTGCAGCTTGTTTAAAATAAATCGCAACGCAAAAATTGAGAATTTGACAGAACGTCTTATGGGCAAACGGTTTTCTTGATATTTTAATCAGACAATTAACACGTTTTGCGATTATATGACGCAGATAACAAATTCGCTACTTGGACATCACATTGTAAGGATTCCATCACGATTATGAAAAAAGGTAATCGTCGAATGTTTCAGATAGGTAGATATCTTAATCTACAAGCGCAAAATCGAAATTGATCATAGTCCCGATAGATTCGTCAAACTCACGTACACTGGACAGCACCGCATATTCATGGTTAAGTAGAAGGAATACAGTGTGTGACATTCTCATATCGACAGTTCTCGACAGCTGTCGACAGCTGACGAAAACTCGATCGAATCAAACACTTTCAATAACTTATCTTTAATAAATAACCAAAATCGGATAAATTGAAATATTCACTCTTCCAATTTTCTTGGTAAAATGATTTATCCAATATCAACTATTTTTATAATAATCCGTTTTAATGCGTTCGTACGAACCATAATTTATTCGCGATACAGCGGGTCCACCTCCTTAATAAAATAAAGCTTGAAAAAAAAACAAGGAATATAAAATTTACTTTATTTTATTATTTTTGTCAATTCTTTTTTATTTTGATGATTCCTTTTTTTAAATAATAATAATAATTTTACTACTTTCTTTTTTTATGCAAGAAACCATACTTTCTATTGGTTATTTAACGTTTGAAGTTTATAATTTAACATTAGGACACCTGTTTTATATTATTTCAGTTTGCATCCACATAGAGAGAGCCTTATATTTTATTTTTGTGTATTTTAGGGACACCCGGAAGAGAACGAATCAAGAGAGAATTAGTTGTTAGAGTCTCGATTGATTTGAGCAAAGCGGAGAAGGCCTGGTTAGACATGTATTACTCTTTCTTCTCTAGATCCGGTTGTGTATATGAGAGAGAGAGAGAGTGGGAGGGGGCCTTCATCGTCATCGGTGAGCGGCCCACGCCTTCTTCGACTGTATTCGCAGAAAATAAAGAGAGCAACGGGGAGAAAGAGTCCGGAGCTGAAGAGCCGGGCGTTTGTGCCGAGGTCGCCCGAGTTTCGAGACCACGAGACTGTTGACAAAAAGTCCCGTCGTCTGAGCGTGTGAACGTGAAAGTGAATTCCGGAACGCAACCGTGCACCCCCCGCGCGCGCAACTATACTCGCGCGAATGAATTTTACAGCTTTCGATGTTCGTACAATCCTCAAAGAGGACTGCCACGCCTCTCTCGCCGTGTGACCGAGTTAAAAATATAATATTATGTCCTCCGGGCAAAATAACAATATTTAAATGTTGCGGTGTATGTCAATAATTATACAATAACAGCTTGTTGAACGTAATTTGAGTTTCTGCGACAATTTACTACGATTTTGTCGATAACAAATCGTAATTAAGTTCTAATATTCGCAATCTTTTAACTTTTTCATAGAGGACACCTACTTTATTTTCCTGGATATTGTGTCCAAAACTCTAAGAAATTGGTTTAGAAAAAATGTCCGTACTTATCCGTGCGTGAATGTGAAAGCGCGTGTATGAAGGATTTTCTGCAATTCCATCGCCTGTAACTCAATAATTATTAGAGCAATTACAACCTGAAAATTGACATTCAAGTGAAGTATTAATCCCGCTTTGATTATTCCGATTTTTGCCAATATATATGTAGACACTCAAATTTTATGACGTTTTAAATTTTTTGAAAAATACACCGAAAATTTACACGCAACAAATTTAAGTTTCTTGCACGTACCTCGTAGCATTCAAGGAAGTTTGGTATAAAATTTGGTCAAAATCGAGAAAGGAATTTGAATGTTACATCACATTGAATTATTTATTTCGATATTATTTTTGTTTGCAAAAATTAAAAACCTGTAAATTAAGAATCTTTTGAGTAATAGAACTCAAATTTGTCACCCGAGTACCAAGAACACTTAATCATTTGCAGCAATTTTCATTTTTTTTATTTCTTATTTTCTAATATTTTTGAACTGCGGACTTTTTTTGTAGAAAATACGACTGCTCCTTCAAAAGTGAAAATATGCAAAATAGATTCTTGTACATTGCTTTGTCGTTTTTTGGTCCGTTATTTACGAAGCTACCTACGCGAAACCCAAAATTGGTCAACGGACTCTGTCACGCCAGGAGGCTGTGCGAAGGATAGACACAAGAATGAGGAAGCAACGTGCCAGTTCCTACATTGTAACTGTCTTTATTATTAAAATAGGGAAGAGCGGGTGTTATTACTATTTTTAATAAGTTTCTTTATTAAATTTCGAATCTGTGAAATAAGTTTTCAAATTGTTTATCAATTATTTAAATAAAAATATATTTTATTTAGTATTCGCAAGATAATAAAACGCAAGTAATAAAATGGCATTTAAACGAACTAAACCAATTCGACTACACCTAGAGAAAAGATTTCATTCATTCGACTAAATCGGCACATTGAATTTTCGTCATTGAATCAACTAAATATTTATTTGATTCAATGAAAATCATTACTTGATTCCAATTATGTGATGCATTTGAACCACGATGCATGTATCCTCTGACGCCAAAATACCATTATAATGTGTGTGTGTGTGTGTGTGTGTGTGTGTATGTGTGTGTGTGTGTGTGTGTGTGTGTCGCACGCATTATACGCGCAATTTTCAAGCCAAAAACGCAATAACGCATCGTTTTTTACAATAACAGTTCGTTCATTGTAATGTTTCTGTTATTACACCTTAACCTTAGCTCCTTCAACGTAAAATAAAGTAAGAACGAGCATCGAAAGTGAACGTGTCCAATAAGGCACGGCAGGAACTGCAAAATTGTGTGAGATTCGCTCGAGAGATTTCGTTCAAATCCTACATTTTGAATGTAGGATTTGAACGAAATGCAAACCTACTATCATTATGAGGCTGAACAACAAATAAAAGTTTTATTGAAGTAAATAAAAGTGATTTGTGGGTTTCGAAACAATTTTCATTGATTCAATGCCGCCGCATTTAATACAATTCGCCATCAATTAAATAAAAGATAGTATTAACTTAAATATATTTTTTCATTGACGGCAAATAAAAGTTTCATAGGTCAAGATTTCAATGAAATCTCTTTGATTCGTTGAATTTTTTTCTCTCGGTGTATTAAATACTCTGTCCTTAATGATTAATTATTATACGCTTTTTAGTCTTGAATCGTCTTAGTGATATATGGCAATATGGCAATAGATAAAACATAATTCTAGCAGGCAAAAGACAATGCTGCTAGTGATAAGTTAAAAATAGATTCAAGTTCTCTGGGCGAATGTCCTAATATTATTTTGTCGTCAGAAATGCAACAACAGAGTATGATTATCATTTCGTGAAACGATTTCCGTAAAAATGTTACTAATTCACTCAGGTTTTTCAATAATTATTGTATGAATTTGACTAAGTTGTTGAAATCTTGTCGACAAATGCGGACGCATTTATTACAAAATTACTTGACGTAATTATTACAAAATTACTTGAGCGAAAGCTCTGCATCATCAACTTTGGCTCTGTGAATCATTAAAAAAAGTTAGCAGTCTTCAATAAAGAGCAACTAGTTAATTCATACTTATTAGTTATAATCTTATGGAGCTCTCTGGAGAACTCCTACGAGTAGTAAATAAATTTAAAAAAAAATAAAAAAATAAATAAAAAATGCGGATTCATTTTTTAAATAAATCACGCTAGTAGTTACACTGAAATTATTGCACTTGGATTTATGTCTGAGCACACGCAATCTTATAGGGAATTACAGACAGATACGTTAGATCAATCAATCACAATCACTTTCAGACTTGGAATAGTCATTGAAATTCCGGATAACTAATTGCGGGTTATCCAAACTATCGAATACCAGAAGGTGACATAAATATAACGTAAATAACGTAAATATGTTTGGGAAGATTTCTCGTGGTATCTCGATTGCGATCGGTATCATATAATTCTAATGCTAGATTGTTAGTGAAGATTAAATTCTTGTGTAAAATTATTACAGTTGTGATAAATAAACCCTGTGATGTAAAAATTATTCTGCGATTTTGTAACTATGAACATGAATGCTGTATAATATAAAAAAATAATGAAAAGCTGCAAAGTCGAACATTGCACGTTGTTTCCTAATTTTTTAATTCGCAGTATAAACATCTGTCTCTATGTGAACACGATTTTGGCTTTCTCGTAGAGGCGATAAGAGCTTTGTTTACTGCGCAACAAAATAATGAAGAAGCAATGTGTAAGGTTCTACGTTGTAACTTAAAAAAAATATTTATTATACAACATATGCATCATTACATCTTACTTACACAACATATATGCATCTAAATATCTCGTACCTATTATGAATAAAAATTATTTCTTAATTAAAAAAGCCTTGTACCTATAATTAGATTTACTCTATTAAAATATTAACTATATCTGCGATCGGAGTTGTGGTTGAAATGCACTGGTTATGAAAGTTATACAGCTAGGACGTGCAAATTAACCTAAACGTGCTCCAAAAAGATAAATAATCTTTGAACATGGAAGCCCTCGGGGCAACTGAGCCACAGAGAATAAGCGTTTTTTTGGAGACTCATAATCTCGCCAAGACTTTATTTTAGTGAAGGAACCATGTTACACCGCCATTTGGCGATTTTCCGAATCCATCCACCTTGCAAATTTTCGTTAATTTGGTCTTTCACGAAGGTCGTTTATTTCGTGCCTTTATTATTACCGTAATCTTTATTATTGTACGAAGGAAAGAATCTTTTTTCACAAAAGAAGAGATAGGCGTAGAAGAGAGTCAGATGTAAATGGAAATAGAAATGCACAATAAAAATACCGCCGTCAGATGACGGTAGGAATAGAAGTTGTATTTTTAAAAAAATACGTTGATCCGAGCACGATAATGAATAATCTAACAATGAAGTACGCGAGGGCTATCGGTAGCCGCTCACAAATACCGCAAGTGCAGTCAGAGGCGACCGTTCAGTGATGTCATCCGGGCATTATATTAGTCTGGTGCAATTTTCTGCGCGCGCCTGGAATGTCGGTCACTTCAGTGCGCCGTTGTGACGTTATGAAACTCTCGCAAGAATCTATTCGTTGAGTCCCCGAGTCCACGCTTTAAATGTAAAGGCATTCCTATGCCCGATGAAGTCCGCGTGGTACACTTTCTCCTGCCTCGCAGTGCACCCTCTCTCTCTCTTTCTCTTTTTCTCTTTATATTGTCGCCATTGCGAACTCTAACTCTACCCAGATAAATATCGCGAGTGTGCGTTTATCCGTGAGTGCACACGGGGGGCTCTCGCGTTCTTTTGCGATTACGCGATGGCTCTTGGGCGTCCGCTTTCGGATCAGACGAAAAAAACAAATATAAAAGGGACGGGAAGTAAGGCCGAGTGCATTCCCAGAATAACAACAACAATAACATCAAGACAAACAATAACACTGCAGGTTCGATAACCGATGCATAATCGATTCCAATGCAAATTGAAAAGAGAATAAAGAGATCGAGGGAAGCAACTATTGCGCAATATTGCTATACGGGTAATTGCGAAAATTCTGAGATTCGTGCCAAGTGCTTTCCCAAGTCCATGACCCGATAGCCACATATATTTGCTACGCATTGCGCTATGTCCTATAAGCGAAGGTAAATAAATCTAGGCCACACGCCTTTTTATCTTAGCCGTTGCTACAACTTCACTGAATTCTATGATTCATTTTTTTTTCTTATTTGGCTTACAAATTCTTTCGTCTTTTATCCCTGCAGGCTAATTAGGAATTAAAAATATAGACATTTCCAAGGATAGGACGAACGATACTCTGTTTAAGTCCCGGATATTATTTGAGTTTAATATTATAAGGTAAAAAGCGGGATAGCCGATTAAAGTGAAATTAAAATTTCATGGGGTGAAAGGAGATGTATGGTGGATGAAAAGTGAGAGAACCGGATGGTTCATCATCACACCATTCCGCTAATGGTAGCAACCAGTGCATATGATTCATTAATGCGACCCAGAGCGAGTAATTCGCTCCGGGAATTAGTTCATCGGAGCTCGTGCACCTGGAGATATATATCTATATATATTTTTATGTATATATGCATATTATTAGATGGATTTGGCGTTAGCGAGAATTGGCGAGTTAATTAGTTAGCTAGCCTGGCGCGGTGTTCACTCTTGGGCCGCGTGGAAATTCCAGCTCGTCTTGCCAAGAAGAGCTTTCCCAAGTAGGCACAGCAGCGAGCTCGTGCAGTGGCAAGGTCGTCGTATGAATGGAATTCGGGACAGACGCGATTTTCTCTATGTGTGGCGGCTGAATAGAAAGGAGCACGCGCTACTCAACGTATTTTATTGCCTGTTGTACAAAAACAATTTCACCAAAGGCGATAATAAGGGAAACGCAGATGAGACACTGATATAGTAAACTTTTTTTCAAGCTGCGAGCTAAACTTCGAATAAGATAAATAATTATTAAATGATAAACAATAATTCATTTTATTATAAAAATTATTAAGGAAAAACAAAAAAAGTATTTTAATCATTTTTGAAACTAAACTAAAGTTTTTGTTTGATAACTCAAAAATTCGATGTAGAAAAGAAAAAAAAATGTAAAAACTTGACGTGTTTTTTTTTCATTTTCACAAGACTGAAATTGGTCATCTAACCGCTACAATTTCAATCTTATCTGCAGCTATGATTAGGGAATGAATGAAGCGGCTACAAGTTTTGACACAATCAAACCTCTCATTTTTTTTCTAGCGAAGCTATTCATTCCGAAATGTGAATAACGCGGGAACGTTCCTAAAAATATAATAAATGATTAGTAGAAATTTCTTGAAAATCATTTTTTAAAAATGATGATACCCATAGATTTTGAGAATTCTCGACTTCGCAGAAATCTATTAACATACCGACTTTTAAATAGCGTCATTACCCTTATCTCTATTACCCACAGTGAAGTAGTCCAATTATGTGGCGCACGTCGTTCCTCTCCGCGATTTCCACATGAGACCGGACTGGAAAGTCTCTATCCATCCGTAATACCAAATGGATCATCGTTTCTCCTATCAGAGCTCAACGGAAATAGGACGCACGTTAAGGGGCATCGGTACATCACTCTATCTGACTCCAGAGAGACAGTGGGAACGTTTCTCGACCGTCACCGCTTTGTCATAAACTCTCGAGAGTGTCGGTCCGCTACGATCGTACGCGATTGCTCAGAAACTCCAGGAGTCTGAGTCACTCGCCCCTACACCGGACCACAAACGCATTTTATTGTGTACAAGGAACGGCGCGGCATCGCTTAATCGAGAACAACAACTGAAGGCTGCCGTTACTGCTGTTGCTACTGTTACTCTCTCGCAATGTGTGACTCAAGCTCGCTGTTACCGTATTTACGCTCCTTGCCAGTGGCCGCAAAAGACGTGGAAGAGAGAAAGAGAGAGGGAGGCTACATATACAACTGTCACCCTCTCACTCGTGTAATTCAGCCTAAGCCGTGCAGCGCGTAAACAAGATATGTGACAGCGGGCCTTGCCTACTTCGATTCCGTTGAAATTCCACTTGGGATTCCGTTGGAGGCGTATACCGATATAGCGACACAGACGCTATACACAACGATTCATGTTATAGATAACATAAAATATTTTACAGAAATAAGTCATTTTATTTTCTCAAAATAATCAATTATTCGTGATGTGGATATCTTAAATCAATCAAACATGTTTAAAAATGTATAGACAAACCAATGCGAATACCTTAAAATCGTTAGAATTGAAGAGATGTGCTATACGGATTTAGCCACCATGAGTTTGAGTTGGATAGCTCCATTTGCAATGGCGGTGGAGCGAGAGAGAACTTTAGAAATTTGTAGCACATCGCGTTAAGATTCTTCTTGCAATTTACACTGGTCAACTGACGAACCGATTCAGATAATTTTGTAAATTGCAAATTTATGATATTTAAAAATATTTTATTAATGTTAGAATAAATAACTGCGTATTTGTTGATGCTTCGTATTACTAAACAAAGTCAATAGAATTATCAATAATAAGCTAAAAATACTTATTTCACTGTGACTTGAACGTGTAGTGTGATGTTGTTATCGGGTCAGTCGCTTTCATAGGATTATGCAAACAATCGAAGAGCTTGCCAGTACTTTTAAAATATCTGACAGATGTCGTCAATGTTGATTCGTCATACGACGAATTACGGGGCGATTTATTGCATTAGAAAAGAAAACGTGCATAAAAAATATTGAAATTGCCAAGTGTGGTTTTCCCGCAATTTCTACTTGTCCCTACTCGTTATTCCCACATTAATTCGAAATGTTTGGAATTATCGAATATCTTCGAACATGAAAAGATCACTTTATGCACATTAATATTTGTTTTTAAGTGTGAATTTGGTTAGGTTTGTAGAAGAGCCCACTGCATTAGACCTATTTTCATATAAATTTTCTCGGCATTAAGTCGATGACCAATCTTGAAACTTTTTTATCGAATTACAAAGAGTTTCAACAGTAATACAAAAAAAACAATTATTTCTCAAAGTTCACAAAGGTTTTTCGATAGATGCGAAGGAGCTTCGAAGGAACCTTAATCATGTTAAATAGTGCATTACAATATCTTAGACTCTATTACAATCTGTATATTATTCATCTTAATTCTTTTGTTACGAGTACAAACCATTTATAGTTGTTTTAATTTAATTATTTTTTTTTTTGGACAGAACATATTATAAGTATTTTTAACTTAAATATATGTACCGGCAATAAAATAACTCGAACAACGCTCCATATTGTGTATATATAACATAAAACATCTCATAAAAATATCTCGATTTGTTTTCTCAGAATAATTCTGTACGTTGAAATTTACGATGATATAATATATCGTTAAAATGAAACGTACGAATACATTTTAATCCTCGGAATTAACTATGTTAAAAACAGCGTTGAAATATTTGAAGATGAAAAAAAAAATTTTTATGGTCCAGGAGACATCGAAGTCGCAGTCGTTATATTCGATTAACAGCTCGAGATAGTATATAGAGATGAGAAAATAGAAGACTAAGCCTCACGGAGTATTAGGGTGAGAGATTAGATCTTCCGTCGTCCTTCTTAGTCCCGATCCGCCGGTCCCTTTTTCCTCGAGCCAAGAAAGGGACCGCGTCGGCTCTTTCATAGTACGTATTCCACGACCGTGATCGCGAGAGTCGTGCGCCTCGAATAGCTGGCCCACAGCTGAGATCAGACAGGGGACCAGACGCCTTTTACTTACGACGTGCGATACCTGCTGCCTCGTTTACCGAACAGAGAGAGAGAGAGAGAGAGAGAGAGAGAGAGAGAGAGAGAGAGAGACGCCGGCGCACCGCACACGAGGATACGAAATTCTGCTGCTTTAACCCTTCTTCGGTCTCTTTACAAAATATCCATCTTGAACGCCGCCAAGGATTTATTCATAAATTCTTGGAAGCTTGTCATTTTACATTATAGTTTTTTAAATATTTATTGCAAACACCGAGTTTTGCAGATCTGAGTTTTCAGTTTACAATATATGTCACCGTAAACATACATTTTTAACAAGTTTACATCATCAAGATATTCTTGACGATACGCGCTTTGCATGTTTATCATTTATTTCACAGCTTTCAGCAAGAATATGTAAGATTGATAAATCAAATGTACTTGGTGTAATTTTTTTTTATATCCGTGATGTCATTGGGGGATCCTAATGAACTCGATTACGTTAAAAATGAGTTCGTTATGATACTCCTCGACTCGATGATCTGTCTCTTAGACGTTCAATTGAGAAATTTTGGTTATAAGAAAATTGTTTTTTTGACTATCCCCTCAGCTTCAAAAGCTATCGATCGACTAATTACTGCTTCCTCATAAAAAAGCTTTCATTCATAAAAAAGTTATTTCGAGATTCTTATGTCAACGTGTTCAAAATCACGTTTAGATAAAATATCTAGTGTATCGATAGAAAAGAGGGATCCAGTATCCGACTAACCGATAGGAGATGAGGTAATAGAGGCTGTGATCGCCAGAGGGTCTGAGAAAGAGAATCTCAGGGAGGGGATATGTGACCACTCGATAGTTTCTTAGTTATTACCTTTGTTAATTAACAAAAGTAGACATTGCAATTTGTCGGTCGCCTCACGATGGGCGCTACTTGATAATTCGGAAAAAATGAAATATATGAGGATCAATCCGTAAAAAATGCGGGGCATCTAGGCCAAGATTCGAATCCTGGGCCTCCCAATTGCGGGTCGACTGCTCTGATCACTGAGCTACGGCCGGTCGTTTAATACACTTGATATGAATTGTTCTCATATATTGAATATTCCACCACGATAAGGGTTCTTAAAAACTTATCGTCAAATGCGTACACGCATTAATGCAATAATTTTGTGCACGCTTCTACAAATTTTGTTATGAAAGCGAATGAGAGAAATTTTAACAAACCTAACCAACTTGATCACACTCACATTTATTTCACTTAATCTCCTGCTCGACTCGATATTCCGTTAGCCTAACCAATTCTTCTACACCGAGAGAAAAGATTTCGTTGATTCGACTAAATCGGCACATTGAAATTTCTTTCATTGAATCAACTAAAAATTTATTTCATTCAATAAAGATAATAACTTGATTCCAATGATGTGATACATTTGAACCGCGATGAGGATATTTCATTGCCTTCGAGTAAAAATTTATTTGATATTACTCACTAAAAAAACGATTTATTTTATTCAAATTAATAATATAATTGAAATCACCGTTTCAAAGAGATATTTGTTGGACGGCATCATGCGCGCCGCCGCTTGATGGGAGACATGCTTTGTTTTTTTTATAGTGTTGTTTTACTAGCGCAAAACCGGTGAAACACCGATTGTTCGATTGTTACCCAAATGGAATAGTTTGGTATCCGCCAATACGTTACTGCATTCAAAGGTATGTAATAATAGATGAATATTAAACAAATCCTCGAACCTAGCCTCGATTAGTACGGCAAGCATGTAAAAATAAAACATAACCTATAATGTAATCATGGATGAGCATTACAATTTATCTATAAACACATAAATAAAGTGCCGCGATATACGAAACTCATGTATCCACTGAAGCCAAAATACCATTATAGTATTTGTTTGTTTGTTTGTTCGTTTGTTTGTATGTTTGCTTGCTTGCTTGTGTGTACTTATGTGTTTCGCAAGCAACGTGCGTGCGATTTCCAAGCACAAAACACAATAAAACACTGCTTTTTATAATAAAAATTGATTCATTGTAATGTTTCTGTTACTACACCTTAACCTTAACTCCATTAAAGTAAAATAAAATAAGAATAAGCATCGAAAGTGAACGTGACCGATATGGCACGCCAGACACTACAGAATTATGTGAGATTTGCTCGAGAGATTTAAAGTGTAGGATTTGCACGAAATGCATCTTACTATAAAAGCTTATGAAATTGAGCAACAAATAAAAGTTTCATTTAAGTAAATAAAAGTGATTAGTAGGCTTCGATATAATTTTCATTGATTCAATGGCACCGCATTTAAAACTATTCGTGATCAAGTAAATAAAAGATAGTATAAACTGAAATATTTTTTTTCATTGTCGGCAAATAAAAGCAAATAAAAGTCATAGGCCAAGATTTCAATGAAATCTCTTTGATTCTATGAAAATTCTTCTCTCGATGTACGCTCAAAATGTCTCATCTTTCCTTGATAGAAGGATTTAGATGGTAGTAGTAGTAGTCCTTGATAGTACATGATATAATGGTTTTTAAACGTTTCAAGGAACACCAAATAATACTGAAATCCGTAAAAGTGACAGTCGATTAAAGTGTAACATCCCTCTTTTGGTTTTACACAAAAAAATATTAATTCTCTTACAAATTGTCCGCCATAATTATTTTTTTCGATAAAAGCTCTCTGAAAGACATCTTTGTCCACTGAATTTAATGAAAACTGTTTTAATAAAGGCGAAATAACATCCGAGCGCCAAAAAATTTCTGTTCAAATACTTGGCGACACCGTCATTGATATGAGGGGAACTTTTATTTACACAAAGAATTGTCTGGGCCTCACGACTTTTATCGAGGTTTCTATGTCTCGACGAAGGACTAATTAAGATACTCTTGAAGAGGAATCCAGCGCGATAGCTACCGTTTGCATTCTCTACTTAATTCTCTATTCATCTTATGTTTAGAAATTTCTTACATCAAAGTGTAATGATTGAAAGTATCGCTGAGCGTTGAACGACACGTAGAAATGAATGATCAATCGTTATACGACAGTGAACAATGTTTTCTTTTGGTTTTCCTATTAATTTAACGTTGTCTATGTGGTATTAATTTTAAATTGATTACTGACTACGTTGATACACAAATGCTTTATCCCCTCGGAACTGTTGCAAGAAGAGCGATAACGAGTAACGGGACTCATGTGGGCAGTGGTACATTGACGATTTAAGAGTCCACGAGTCGAGTTCGAGTAGCCCCAGGCGCACGTGGGCCGTTCACCGATTACTGGCGATATATTTTCCCTCCATTCGCTTATTTATGTCTCTATTTTTCCTCACTGTATAGACAACATGTATGCGAAAATCGAGCTATTATAACATAACCGTACGCGCGTGCCCTCTTATCTTGACTTAAAGTTTAACTTCTGCAATAAACCAAACACTATACGTCTCAAGCGCTCGTCTAAGTTAAACCATATACATTTTCTTCTATATTTTAGTATTCCGATAAATACGTATCGCGTGACGCCCCCGTACGGTGAGCGTGAATTATTTTACTACTTCCCACGTTCGCATGTAATACATTTTCTAGTCTTAGAGTTTATCGTATCAAATGGAATCTCGTTTGCTTATGTTTATTTCTTCTCATTTCTTCTTCTCCCGGTTGCGATAGATCGAGCTGCTCGTTCCAAGAGCCGTTCACGAGTGTCCTACGCCATCACTGCTTCACTAGAAAAGCACGTGCATGCGTCACGTGCAGCACGGAATTCCCCGGTTCGGTTTACCAGTTATTCCCATCGGCCTCAACAATCAACGATCACCTTCGAGGATAAAGAAAAGCCAGCCACGCGAGACCAAAGACGAACCTCTCGAGTGGCATGCCGTCTGTTTCTGCAACACTCCTATCCGAATACGGTGGTAAATAGTGCAGGGTTTAAAAGCCCAGAATTTTCAGTCTCCGACCCATCGCGTATCGCTCCTGTCGGTGCCTCTGGTGCCCTGTGCACAGAGGCGGTAAAAGTTTTACGACGATAATACCAAAGCCTTTGGTACGAAGTCACACCTCCGACTTCTAAGGAGATGTAGGATAATCCACAAAACTGACCTGCGTCACACGAATTCTCATGAATCCTTCGGAGTAATGAGGTAGAAGGCGAACCAGCTTTGGGATAGGATATCGTCGAATAATAAAAATGTTCTCTGTTCAATTACAGCACCATTCTATACTTAGCTACCTTTCGTAGAAACTGTTATTTCCATGACGCTCTAAAGTGAGAGGAAAATATTGTTTGCGGTAGCAACTGAAACAGAGAGTTCATTTTATTGTAGCTTATTAAGCTCAAGCGATTTGTATATGTGTGTGTTTAGCAATAGGATATATATACCTGAGTGTGTATAATAAATGTTTTGATGCCGCATGCGCGCGTGAGAGACGAGATGAGTCTGGGTAAACAAACTGTCGCTACGGCTGGCGCTGATGTATCAGAGAGGCCGTCAAAGCGCAAGAGCATGCAGCATATATTACCAGTACCAAGAATCTATGATTAATATAACTGACAGAGTGACACCTCGTTTCTCGCGTTATGCTCGGCTACTCCCATCGATCTTTCTCTCGTCTTGGAGCACCGTTTGAAATACTGCAGGGTCCAGACGAACTCGCCAGACGTAAATTCTAGGCGCGTTTGCATCTCGGTGCTTACGTAGCTATGGACTCGGTGACACTCCGCGATAAATACACTGAAAGTCACGTGCGTATACGTACGTGCGCTAATAAGCATCGTATACTGGGATTTCGTACACATCGAGCGCTATGCGCTCTCGCAATCCATTATTAAACCTTCTCTATCCCTATCATTGACACCTGCCCCCCGACCCTATTACAAAACCCCCTATCCCTGGGACTAGAGAGATCCGAAGAGTACTCAGAATATCTAGGCCTTGAGGGGCTCCAACATAGACTTTGAATAATTTGGGCCTGGGAAGGAGGAACCTCCGCATGACCCGCTCCATCCATTTGAGAGATCATACAGAGGATCTTTAGGTTATTTAGGTTCTTCTCTATTCTGCTAGATTTTTCTACACAGCGGCAACAAAATCTTAATATTATACATGGTACATATATATATACGCGTTAGTGACTCTGTGCGAAATTTGCGAATAACAGGCAAATACTTACGGCTTCTCGGTAATGAGAAACTTACAAGGATATAAATATGGAAGATAATATGAGAAGCAGATGGACCACTTGAATTTTTTTCGTCATAAATAATGTCGTTAACGAGTGTCTTAATCTCGTCATAATTTGATGCTCTTTCGTATAATACATGTGCATATTTTGCAATTTTATTCACTTGTATATGGCATTTTGAGTGAGTACATATAAGAATTTCTATCAAGTTGAATCATCAAAAAATTCCATAGTACATACTAGAAAAACAAATTTTTTTAATTAAAAAATTATTTCATATAGTGAATTGCTGTAAAACAGTCTTAATAAAAGTACATAAAATATATTTCATACGCATAGTCCTCTAGAGCAGGGGTCTCCAAACTACGGCCCGCGGGCCACATTCGGCCCGCGGACAGATTTTGGACTATTTCACTTTTTACCACCGGCAACAATGATAATATGGTTTTGGCCCTCGGAACTTACTGGAGTAATCAGTATGGCCCTAAGGCTGGAAAGTTTGGAGACCCCTGCTCTAGAGGAAACTTAATCGTTTACACGTCGTCATTTTTATTTCTGGACTCAGATGGTAAAATTTGGAGTCTCTATAATATTTTCTTGGTTCATATCGTCCATTGAAATGGACCTCGTGAAGTTGCCTTTTTTTACAAAAGTATGTTTATTAAGTGCGCATAACGTTTATTCCATAGGTATACCTGGAAGATATAAATATTCACTCTCAGTTCAAAGCAACCAAAGAGGCCACATCTTGGCCGATGTCGTTTGAGTCTTACCGAGAAATATTGTATAAATAAAAATAACCGAGTGCGTCATTCGTCCGATCGAGAGGAGAGAAAACGTTGAAGAAAAAAGTCCCTTCACTCGTGACCAGATAGGTATACCGTATACCAGCGTCTTTCTTTTGTCATCGACCATGTCAGACTACGTAATAACTAGGGGAAACGTCATTTGACTATGTCGCGGAGTCGAAGGTGAAATAATGTTTCCTCGGCACTTAATTTTTCTATTAAAAGGATTGCGCATCGCGCTCAGATGAGTCCAAGGACATTCTTTTCCCCATGTGAAGGCTACGAAGGAAGAGGGCACAGCGATCGTTCGACGTCGCGGGCCGTGAGAAAACGCGATGCCAGGTCGTAGGACCACGCGGCCACGCCAATTCCCATGCGCTTGTATACCAGAGTCCGTCTTTTGCTATGAGAGCTTCCGTCCTATGGTGAGACGGAAGATACACGCTCGTATATACATATATATTTATGTACATTGCTTATGCATGCACGATAAAATGAACACTATGTACACAAACGGTAGTGTTGTGATTGCAAGCAGGACTAATTCGAGAAACTTCACCATTGTTAAACGCTCTGAGACTATAGAGGGAGGGAAAGAAAAAAGGAAAAAAAAGAGTGATAGAAAACGAATGAAGAAAATAGAGAATAAAGAGAAAATCGTGACTAAAATAGTCCGAGCTTGATGAGCGTAGATAATTCACACTATTGTGTTGTTCCCGATGGTATTTCTTCGTAGAAGAGAGTGAATTAAGGTAGATGATCGAGCGAAGGCGCCGACGGTCGAGGACAACCGTGACGAGACAAATAATAAGACAAAAATAATCAAGAAATTGCGATTAGTTGTACAGTATTGCAATTTGTTTCTTCAAGATAGTTTTATGACAAATTGAGTTTTATGACGATATTAGTTGATTATTATTATTATTTTATGGAGTTTTTTAAATGTTCCTTGAAAAATTGCTGAGTCAGTTTATCAATTTTTTTAACTGTACAAATGACTTTAATAGAAATTAATTTAATTTTTAGAATTTAATTTGATAAAATAATAGTAATATTTTTTTTTTATTACTCAAAATCGTGCAAAATATTGGAGTAAAATATCCGAGCCCGAAGGCACGCGCACATGCGCGTATGTGTCCAGATTTTTCAAAATTCAATTGTCCATAACTTTAAAATCGTTAGAGCAACCAGACTAAAGTTTGGGACACTGACGTAAAGTATTACCAACTTATGAGAATTATAAGAATATATTTCATTTATGGTACAAGGAAAGCGATAAAAAATAAATTTTGAATAATTCACACAACCAAAATGTTGTAATGTTCAATATCATTCCTGTGTTAATCGTCCTCAAACCTTCAACTGGTATTGCTAATAATACTACTGATTTTAAGCGCTGCAGTGTCACGAGTCTTTGAGTCGAGGCGAAACATCCATGAGTGCAAAAGAGGTAGAACTAGTATGACGGACACGGCAGAGTGAAAGAGAAGCAGCACATCTGTCTAAGTATCGAGGTTTCCCCTGAAGGGGAGGCGAAACACTCGCTCCACCGTATCTAATTTTCGGAGCACATTTTCTCGTTCTACACTTATCAGAATTGAATGAAATAAGGTTAGTAGACTGCAAGAACGTGAATCTCCCGGATGATGAGCGTAGAATTGTTAAAATAAAAAGAAAAATTACAGATTGATTATCCGCAGATACCTCTAAAGGAAAAATTATTTTTTTAAATGATGCAAGGCACAAAATGAAAAAGCTCCGTTTGTCACCGGGAATCCAACACGAAAACACACACTGTACATTGATTCTGATTGCGATTTAGAAACAAAAAGTGCCTAAACCGTGCACGGGAGCTATTGTCGATATATGGAAAAATAAATCCGCGAGCATGGCCAATAGCTCAGTTGTATGTAAGGGGAGACGAAATATCCATGAGTGCGAAAGAGATCGAACTAGCATAGTTTCGCCTCACCTGAATTCCGCGGGAGGCGCTGGTAATAATTGATATAGCTGTCTCTCTCACACAGCAGTAGAGTGAAATGCTATTGTTTACAATTTCAATTACCCACCGAGTAAATTTCGTCTCTTCTTAAGGGGAGACGAAACCTCCATACTTACACAGATGTGCTGCTTCTCTTTCATTCCGCCGTGAGCGCCATACTAGCTTGTCTCTTTCGCACTCATGGCTGGAGTTAGAGGTTTCGTCACCCCTTAAGACGCGTTCTTGACCGTGTGTGACAGTCCCGCAGTTATAGATAAATATGTGCTAATCACATTTACCATAAACCTAAAACTTGAGTAATAAAATGAGGTTAGTATTCTCAATTTTTAATCTACTAAAATAACAAGAATTTAGTTAATCAGAGAAAATTGCAGTAACATTAACTATATATTTAGTAGTAGCGAGCCATTTTTCTTTTGTTATGATAATTTATATGGATTTCCAACTATACTTTCAAACCGTACAATTTCCATACTGTACTTGGTAGGTTCCTTCTCCAGGTACAAAAAAACCTGGCAAAGCATTCTGCAAACTGTATAACTATATATATATATAAGTATATACACGGTGTATAACGCCATGTGCGCAGTATAGGTAGTTGAAGAAAGATCGAGTTCGATCGGTGTGTTCTCGTCGACGGAAGCCCGTCTGCTCGAACGTTATTCACCGAGTCGGTAGGATACTACGTAGTACCTGTAGTTAAGTGGGATATACTCGGGTGAGTTGTACGCGACCCGCGATATGGCAGGGACGGTCAAGTAGGTCAGTCCCGCGCACAGGACAGACAGACGGTGTGAGCTCCGGCGGCGTAGTTGCTGTTGACGGTGGCGTTCGTATAGGTGTAAAGCAACGAAGGGAACGGGGAATGACGACGGTGCCGTAGCCGCGTCGCAGCTACGCGAATTACGTAACACCGAGAGGGAGAAAGTACCCTCCACTCTTGGCGCGTCGGCTTCTCCATCTCCTCTTGCTAACTCCCCGCCGCCTTCGCGTCTCGTTCGCCGCCACTCCGGCGCTTCCCTTTCTTCCCTTCATCTACCGCTGCCCGGTGCAACGAGGGTGCATTCGTTGTCTCTTTCATTCGTTCCTCCTTCCTCTACCGCTAACTCCCTCTTTCTCTTTCTGCCTACTACTCTCGCGTCTCTCCTCCCGTCACGCATTACGGTGCACCGTCTGTTTACAAACAAATCTCCCACCTTGCGCGCTGTGCTATTCGACCTCTTTCCAGTGGGTGAGCGTGATAAAGCCCAGGGAATAGCGGGGAGGAGAGGAAGGAGGTGAGCAGGAAGAAGACGAGAACGGGAGTCCATCACTCGGGAGAGGCCCCCAGACTGCATTGCGCAAAATTGCAGGGCAACCGAGCAACCGAGCAATCGAGCAAAGAAAGCGGTCAACCGTCTTGTACACGTCCTGGAGAAATTCCCTCCTGTTTCTCCTCCGCCACTCCATACATCCGACTGTTTTTTTTTTTTTTACAGACTGTTAAGCTCCCACCGCCGATCGGACCACCGCCGGTCTGCTTTGGTAAGCTATCTCTTTCTCTTTTTGTCGAGTTCACAGTCTTGAATTGCGACTGCGGAACTTCAAGACCGAAGAGTGTCCGATTGTGCTGATATTTCTGTGTACACTCCGGAATACGAACTTTGTATGTGTGTGTACATATACTTTTGAATGTACGAGTAAGAGACCAACGAAGTTGAGAGAGATGCTGGGGGCAACGAGTGGTAGGGAAAAGAGAGGAAGGCGACCGCTTACTTTGCTTTTTTTACAGTCGCGTTCCAGATTCTCAGGAATCCTGTCCCGTCCTCGTAACTGTATTTAATTGTTGTTTAGGCTAGCGGCACGAGGCTCTCTCTATGCTCTCGGTACACCGAGTCCGTTGCTCGTTTAAGAATATCTTTCCTCTATACGCCGAGCGATTGAGAGAGGAAGTTATGCGAGAAAGAAGCTCAATGAAATCATTAGGAAGTCCAGTTATATATATATCACTCAAAGTGTGATACTTCACTGGAGAAAAAGCTTCGCAATTGACGATGATGACTTCGTTCATTGAAGAAGCTTCGAGAACGCTGGTTCTACGTCAACTTCGGAGAGTATATACGGGATGGCAAGATGGCCTCCGCATGTAGGCTCTTAGGGTCAACAGTTCACGTTTCAATAGTAATGAATATAATTGGAGCACATTGATTGAAAAGAGATTATTTAATCATCCAGTCACTTTACTCTATAGAACCTACGATTTTTTTCTATCACTTTCATCTTCTTAATTCATTGAAACTCGAAGCATTAAACCTAAAGTATTTCAAATAATTATTTAGTATGTTTAGTTCACCTGTTACCTCTGACATAAACTATTTTCACTTGAAAATTAAATGTTACGTCTCTGAAAGGCAAAACCCAGCTTCAAAATTTTCTTACGTGTTAAATACAATGCGCCAGTTTCTGAGATTACATCATCCTGAAGTACGCCCTAAGGTAAATGGCCCCATACGGCCATTTATAAACAATCGTTAGAACGGCTTCCTGTAATTGACACCTTTCCTCCGACCTTATCATTGAACCCCCTAGACCAAGGGGGGGCTCCAAGAGGGACCTAAAATAATCAGGGCCTGAGATCTCTGGGGGAGGAGAGAGGCAGTACCAAAGCTGTACGAAAACCTAAATCGTCTTTGACCCTCCTTGAACCCTAAATAGTCGTTATGAAAGGTCAAAGAACCACGCTTTAATTCTTTACAATATCGGCGTTTACAATGTTGATATATGTGCATTTAATGTATAGAGAAATATATATGAATTGAAATACGTAATATTTTTTTTAAGTCAAAGGCTACTATAAGATTTTCTTTTTGTGTCACTAATATCTCAATACTACGCTACAAAAAAACTTTTCTCCAAAAAGAACTCTGGAAATATATTCTTTTATATCGCAGGAATTGCGGTTTTAGCTTGTCATCATAGTAAATGATTCAACTATAGACATGTATATCTCAAAAACCATGTGTACCATTTTTTTAAAATCATAAATGAAGCCCTAGAAATTTCCTTATCAGATCTATCGAATTGAGATTAAAAAGTAAAAAAAGGCCTAGGTGACATACTTTCTTAAAATGAAGCTTTAGAGTAAAGTTTGACTTAAAAAATTGAATTATTTTAAATTATTTAATTATTTCGCGCCTGTTTTGCTCTACTGTTTATCCTGTTAAAAACTGGAATCCATTAGTTTTACTTTCAGCTTTGTAGTTTATTAGTACACGATATATCTTGTATATATCGATATTGTAAACAATAATAATCATAGAGGGAGAACCCGTTTGAGTTCTCTTTAAGTGTTGCCGGAAGTATGACTATGTGCAATAGTCTGCAAGTGTTTCGTTGTCATCGGTCGTTTCCTGTGCCCCTACCCTTCTCCTAAATATAATCGTGGGATCCGTTGCGCTTAACACTTTTTCATTACTCTTTTTCCTCCCTGTCCCCCGAAGTACTCCCCCCCCCCCCCCACACAATACAACGCACTTCCGACATTTCACGGAGTATATCTCTCGAGGAAACGAGCTCGCGTGTGAACAAATGTCGGTATAATTGCAACCGTACAACACGAACGAATAAAAATAATATTTTAAAAAATATGATTTCTTGATGGCTCGCCAACACGCAAGTGCAGACGAGATGCAGTCCGATGATGATGCAGCTCGTGTCATCGTCGCGCTCTTGCGCTGAAACATGCAACGGCGCGATCGAGAGTAGTAGTCGTTACTGCGTAGTTAGTAACTCTCTCACGAAAGTGTACTCTCCGGAAGTTCTCTGTACATGGATGCGCCAACACTCACCACAGTAGCTAATCCGAGAGTACATATTTTGCATTTTAGCTCTCGACTCTCCGTGTATTACTATCCATACGCGTGCACCGGATGAAACACTCGTCATTATGTGCACGCGTGCGCGTGAGAATCCACTATTCCGGCTAATAGGCCGAAAAATTTGGAGCACAGCGCACACACGAATACATAGAGTGTTATATATATCTATGTTACCCCCATGGGTAAAGAATATTCGTGAGTTCTACAAGATTTCGTATCCATTTAAATAAATGTAAATAAACAATTGAAACGTCTTTTCCCCAAATATACATGTTGAATATAAAATTGTTATATTTTAATTAAACAACTTTCTGGTGTAAATATTAACTGATATATAGGAAATATATTTTACCGATGAAATTATAATATTTTTTAATTCACGTTACGATACTTTGATGTAGATTTGACAGGACACACTGTAAATTTGGGAAATACGAAGAGGAGAAGGAAGATCAAATATAGAAGAAAACATAACGCGCAGCATATAGAGAAACGCGTATACACAGTGGCCTAGACAAGTAGGTCGCGTCGTAGTTCTCCCTGCGCGTGCATTTGTGTTCGTCGGTTTAATATTGTGTATGTCTGCAAGCGTCCCGTTCAGCTCTTCGTACACTTATCCGTCTTCCTCGTGTATGTGATACACGGCTAGGCTACAGCCGCGAACGCATACAACAGCTAAATGAATGTCTAGTAATGGCACCACAGTAGTAGTGTTATAGTACTGCGCGCGGGTATTACATAAACTGGATACCTACCTCTGCGCCATACGTTATGTAGGTAGGTACATACACATTGTATATACATGTAGAAACTCCGCTGTAGAGGAGTCGGAAAGATGTACAAGGGTAGCGACGAGTCTGAGTCGATCGCGAGTTTGTTCCAGCAACCCCAAATTAATAAAAATATTTGTTGTTTCGTCAAAGACACTATTTCGGTGAATTAAAGTTATGGGCATTTTAATTAATTAATTAATTAATTTTAAAAAGTTTATATTAATAAACAAATGAATAATTATCAAAAATGATATTATTTGGTTAATTATTATTTTTTTATCGTAAATAAGATAATTTAACGTTACATGTGTTATTTTATTTGATTTGTTTCACGAGAGAAAAAATAGAATCAATATGCTTCTACAATTAAAATTTAACTAGAATTCTATTGAATTAATTACAAATTGTTTATGTACAAATCGTGACCATATTGTTATCAAATCAATTAAATATTAATTGGTATAAATATTTTATTAAAATATTTTTCTTTCGAAGTATTTCCGTGTTGTTTATTGTCTCTCGTGTACTCTAATCCTTTTGGTAAGAGCAATTAAAACACGTTTGCTATCCGCAAGTGTTGCTTGACAAGCCAAAGCCGAGGCAAGAGCGGCGTCATCGTCGTCGTTGTCGCTCATCTTGAAAATAGTGTACGTATGGTATTATAGTAGAGCACACTGAGCGCAAAGCGAAGAAAGAAGAAGCAGTCGCCGATGCAGCCGTCGGTACTGCGGCTGCTGCTAGCTCGTGCAAATTGTCGCTACTGTGTCGAAAGTTACGGTGAATTATTGCGTCGCAATATTTAGACGCGCAACGGGCCTGTGT
Source organism: Cylloceria caligata (assembly GCA_963942595.1). Taxonomy (NCBI): domain Eukaryota; kingdom Metazoa; phylum Arthropoda; class Insecta; order Hymenoptera; family Ichneumonidae; genus Cylloceria; species Cylloceria caligata. The sequence goes on along the minus strand of OZ012705.1, from coordinate 11,914,956 downwards.
GTGCGCTCGACGAGCCGACGAGCTCACTGTAGCACACGGCTTTGCCGTCTATCTGGCCTACTTCCATGTTTTTACACGATGCCGCGCGCGATTCGACATGACAGACACACGGATATGCACGACTCTCTCTCTCTCTCTCTCTCTCTCTCTCTCTCTCTCTCTCTCTCTCTCTCTCTCTCTCTCTCTCTCTGTTGTTTTTTTATCTCGCTCTTTCTCTTCTTTTGTACTTCGGCGTAGAAACGGTTCCATCGAATCAATTTTTAAAATATCGAACTAACCGTATGTTTTATCAGTTGTAAATACCGTTTGATACATTAATAAATATTAATATTATGACGTATAAAATATATGTTATATTATAGTATTAATGTCAAAACAAAGTTAATAATAATTGTTAATATTCTAATCAATATTCTCGTTATTGAATTTTATCAGGTACATTTCATCTCAGAACTGGAAAGCCTATACGAATCATTCATAGTATTGTAATTTATTAATACCCTTTAATATTAATATTATTTCTTAATAATATTTTTTACAATTTACTATATAAATATGAAAATATTTTTAAAAAACGTTACACAGAAAATGTATTATTTTACAATGTTAGAACAATCATTTGTGATATCAAATTAAATCTCTATCTGAAGCACTATTTTTGAAAAAATTCTATTGTCTCTCCATGCTTTTCGATCCTCTAAAATAAGACAAAGGAATAGATTGTTCAAAAAATTTATTGATAGATATAATACGATTGAAAAAAAGATAATTTTTTTTGTTGAATATATTGCATCAGATTACTACAGTTACCGATTTAGGTCGACATGTTATGAAGGGTTAAAGAGCAACTCCAATAGAGAAAGTGTAAATTTGGATGAAAAAGCGAGTGGCGCAGATATAGAAACCGAGAAGTCTAGAGACTTTCGTAACGTAGCGCAACAACGCTGCGAGAGACCTGCCGCGCGCCAAGGATATGTATTATAGCGTAATGTACAGTGCGAGAAGAGAGACGTACGCCTTCGTCGTTGTTCTTTCGCTTGCGCGTCGAACGACCTATGCAATATGCATTTAAGTGTGGCGCAGATGCATCCACCGGAGTATAGATGGGTTTTTTGTGTGACGAGTAAAGACTTTTACAGCAAGACGTTAGGCACTTTTTGATTTTTAATCTGAAACGCGAGGAAAACTGTATTGCCAATCGCTGTACATGGAATTCGTAATGTCGCTAGAAAAAAATTTAAACTAGCAGTACCTAGTGAACAACAAGGACACAGCAATATCTAAAGCGTCGCATAACGAATGCCTGTGAAATGACTGAAAATTGCATAACCTGGCGAAATTAGGTAATTTTGTTCACTGATAAAGGTCACGCAGTGTTTCTAATACGTACGCTGTCACGTTTCTTTTGGTTCTTTCCATCCTGCCTAATGCGTCGCTTTGTCGATCAGCCCTTGTCAGTCCTTGTTTCTCATCCGTTCGCGTCGAGTCGTAGTCCTATTGCGGCTAAATCCAATAGGATTACGTAACATTGCGTAATACGCTGATTTCGCACCGCGATTAAGGTCACGCTACGTTCTTTTCTTCGTGGTACAGTATCAAGTCTGTCAGCTCTTTGTTTTTGTTTTCTTCGGGTATTTATTATAGTTGCACTTTGTTCGCGTGATCGAGAGAAGCCTTCACCGTAGAGATTGCTGCGCCGCTTTAAGGGTTCTTGCTCATTAAATGCGTCACGTGTCGCGTCAAGCAAATAGCCAATCGGAGGTGGCATTTTTTGACGCCATTTCCGGCATAAAAGTTCAAAGTTTTTAAGATTATCGTGATTTTCGCAAATTCTCAATATTTTCCTTTTTATTCAACGAACAAGTAATACGTTCTTTGTAGCTGAAGCCAAGCTTCTATGTCCCGACCTGAGTTATGACAAATTGACTTTCGTACGACACAATAATTAATTTTTCATTCGAAACTACTGTCACGTCAATTTTTAATGCGAGAACCAGTTAAATGATTTTTTGCAATAAGAGCACCCCTCCCCCTGAAAATCACTATTTTTATTAATATTAATCGCATAATAATAATCGATACTTGTTTTGCGTTAATAAATATGTCATATTCAGGTTAATGTTTTACGTTATCAATTTTATAATTTGCATATTTTACTAAACAGAATTCTGCCGACGCAAACGTTGTTGTGCAAGCACAGCAACATTTCCTCTATTTACCAATTGCGCGGGTGTTATTTACTTCAAAGCGATTAATGACTTCGGTAAAACACTGCTGCTTCAACCTATTAAGATGTATAACAGCGTTTTAAACATCCTTACTCGTGCGCATTGAACTTAAACACACGGTGAATTTTAATTATACATTCTTTGGCATCTACGGTGTACACAATTTAATAATTGGACGAAGTAGACATGATAGTAATTGGCATCATGCTAGGAATTGTCTGTGACGGCTTGTCCACGCCAATTACTATTTAATCTATCGTAATTCTATGCTATCAATGATATATAACTAAAACGGGTAAAACATTTGAAAATCGGATATGTGACTGCATAAGACACTGGTCCGAAACAGCTTTCCATGCCGGATGCCGGATATGATTAAACATTATCCAATGAATGCAAAATATATGCATTCTCCTCTTCCATCGCATCACTTCGTTATTTCAGCAATCCACCTTAAGTTTAGCACACGATCTTAAAACGCTGCGGAATAGTTTCGATATCTTAAAAGTTTGTCAACGTTAATAGATGTAGCTTTGAGCTAACGTCGCAACAGTATCTGAGCTGTAGCATTGCGTCGCTACGAGTTAATCAAATTTGCGTATAGCGTTAATATATTAACCGATTATTTAAAGCATTGCCTGCCACCGGTAGGTGGTCAATAATTATATCGTTTACCTTGTTTCTTGCTGTGTGTGAAGTAAACATATATTTTTAGGAAAAGCATGTGGGTCTTCCGCAGCCAGAAATGAACGCAGTATAGAACGGTAATTCATCATGTACTTCTAATGAATTACCAGGTAGTTAGTCTCGTTGATGTCATAGATTAATACCAGAGTCCTTAATCGAGCAAATAATTGTTTAGAAGAATGCGAAGCGTGCTATTATTTGTAACGGTGATGGTTTGTACGTATTTCAGTCATCATTCTTTTCAGTATTTCTTGTGCCTACTCCAGCCTTTTCCAAGGGTGTCCAACCAAAACTGCGTTCCCCCCTACTTTTCCCGCCACCCCTATAATTACACGGGTCTTTCGTTTTGCCCTCGCAGTAGCTCTTCGTCAGCATACGCTTATTACCGACGTAGATTGCCTAGAGCAAAGAATCTCTATGAAAAAATATATTAAACAATTTTTTGTAACTTTCGACTGAAAAAAAACTATAATATAAAGTACTTTGATTTGAAAAGGTTTTTATTTATAAAAATTGATCTAAACTGGATCATATATGATAATTTCCATTATTATTTCAATAACTAATTATTTAAATTATAATAATTCATTTACGGCCGTCAGTATAGTTGGGAAACTTCTTCTTCCGCGTTATCAATCGTGTATATCGTATATCATTTCTCTTTTTATTTAGTGTAACGCCAGCGAGTCTCTTGATATATAAAACACGATTATGGTGTTTAAGTTATTTTAATTTAATTTAAGTTAATTTAAATAATTTAATTTATCCAGAAATTATTTAATTCTTTTGCGATTTATTTTTATAAATGAAAACTTCCTGAAATAAAAAATTTGTTCAGATTCGAGTTTTTAAATGTTATTAAATAAATTTTTATTTCATACTTTTTGAACTTACTTTAATTTCAGCATTTCTTATACTTGTTATATTGTCTGTCAAAACGAATAAACCTAGGTTTCGATTTGTATACAGGTGGTATAGATCATTATTAAACACTGCGATACACGAGTGATATATATTTCACTTCTACGGAATTATTTTCTATAAATTCGTCTACTTTTAATGTTGCCGCTGATGCAAAATTGTAACAGAAACTCTGAGAATATAAATAGGAATATTATATGGACGTATTATTGTAATTGCCAAAAATTAGATCATTGTTATTGAAATTATTCTGAACCAATTATAGGGTTAGGCTTGTACTTACTTTATTTTACTTTAAGGAGATTGAAGCACGAATTAAAAATATCCAGAGGTGGTTGAAATTAAAGTATGATATTAATGAATATTCCAATGAAATATCCTCATCGTGGTTCAAATGCATCACATCATTGGAATCAAATAAATATTTTGTTGATTCAATGAAAGAAATGTTTAAGTGTCGATTTACTCGAATCAATTAAATCTTTTCTCTCGGTGCAAGAGATAGGTATATAAGAAATGCCGTAAACCTAGTGTTAAACCAATTGAAATTGAAAACGACAATCCTATCGGTTGTAAAATAAACGATATACAGCTATTTTGTTAATAAGAATTCAAAGAAAGTACATAAATGATATGCGCTAAATGTTTATATAGATGAAAAACAAAACATTAATTTCGGTTTAACAACAACAACAAAAAGTTTTGCAGTTATTGTACACTATTGTTGCACATGTTTCATTAATCGTAAGCGGAATTTCACCTAATATTGATGCAACGCTATAAAAATAAAAAAAAGGTTTATCAGTAGGAAGAAAAGATTTATCATTAGGAAAAAATATCATTAGATTAAGAACTCTTGTAACGATGCACAGCAGACAATATTGTACAATTTCGCAGTGTGTACAGAGACGATACACGCTTATAGACGATACATCGATATTTTGTTATATTACGATAATTACGAATAAGTTGTTTCGCTAAAGTCTTTTATCTTCGTAAGTGTAAACCTGATAAGTACTTCTTTTCGTCTGTTTCTGAGAATATCAATAACGATGAAATTCGATCAGCTGATTGCCGTGAAGCGCATGACACTCTTATTTTCCGTACAGACGGTCGTAAGTAAAAAGAATCGGCTTTATTATTTATTCACTAGTATGGTCAAACACTGCGCAACATCAATTCGCGTTAGACACATGAAAAAAAATTCCTCCGGTATATCGATGAAAATATCAGCTGTTAGTACACAGCGGAAGATAGATGCGAAGATGGCTAATGGTGCCCATACTTTCGATATTTATTTCTATTTCGATATGTACAGACAGGCTGCTATGTAAAATTAATTGTTTTGTGTGACTTTGCATCTTATATTGACAATAAATGACTAAGAACCCAGTTAGTCACACAAAGAATAGGCGTTTCGTTAAGTCGTTAATAGCCTTTGCGAAGAAATTCAAGTTCAACGAAATACCTTTCCAACAACTGATCGGAGTAAACGGTTTTACCAGTCGAGAGTTACAAAAGGAAGAGAGCGAGAAATATTGAGGATGAAAAGGCTTTGAGGAGTAGAAAAACCCGATGAATTCACACGAACGAGGGATAATGGAAAATTAAGAACCCAAGATATACTCCGCACACATAGATCGGAACGACGATTTATCGGTCTCCCGTTTGTTTTTGTTTGCTCATTGTTAAGCCGAAGAATGATCGATACACGTAAGAAACAAATATTGGCAGCGTACACGACGATAACTCCTCGGTCGTTTTAGTTGGGAAACCGTAACGCACGAACGTGCGCTACCGTATATCGGCGTGTTTGCAGGGGTGTCTGAGAACGCAAGGGCTGTAAGAGTTATGGCTTCTGTTCACAGCCCTCTTTTATGTTTTTCTACGTAGAGCTTAGTAAAAGACAATTTTTAACTCACTTGTATTTACTTGACGCTGTTCAACTCCACACCCATTTTGCGGACGTGTCGGTACTAAGCCACTTAGAGGGTTATAGGTCGTTTAAAGCGTGACGGTGACACCAGTGTTATAACCGCTGCTAGACAATAGGAATCGCTATTCTTTTAAAAATCCACATATTTTACACAAATAATGTTCATGTTGTTTGAGAAATAATATATAAACGGAATTATTGATTTTCGTACGATCTTTTTATCTATTGCAGAAATTACGTTAAAAAGAATGATCTTGTTAGGCTACTTCTACATCCGAAGAGCTCTAAGCTTTACGAACGTATTTCCAGGATTTGACGTGTTATGGAATGGTAGGAATCGTGGCATACAATTTTCTTATTTTTTTAATATGAATTTTCACGTTACCCGAAATGGCAATGTTAACAAATGTTCGTTTTTACAAGCTTTGGAATACGTCTATAATCTACAAGTATTCTGGAAGTAGGGATCTCCTCGAACAGATTATCGAAGATAGCGTTGTCGGTATACACGTTGTTACAGAAAAATAGGAATTTGCCTTTATCGGAGGTTCGGTTCAACCGGGTGATCAAATTCCGGTCTTCTCCGTGTATGTATGCTCTCAGGGAGAGAGACGAAGCGATAGAATGTGAAAAAAGAAAGCGAGGAAAGTTTAATTCGTTACCACTAAGACTATCAATTTGAGCTAGGTAAAATAAAAGAACGCAGCGGGCATTGCTGCCATCATCGATTACCATAATTAAATTCTCACCAACTCCTGTAATCAGATACTAATTAACCAATTCTGATGTAAATAAATTTTCATCGACTTCCCGTTGGGTTAAACTCATTTTATTTTTTTTCTCTTTCATTTGGGACATGAACTTTTGTAAATTTCACGGTATACGTAAGACAAATTAGATAATGCGAGAGCTTCTTCGGAGGATCGCCACTTTTAGCTTCTTGGTGCAAAAGTTAGACTGAGTTTTCGCGACCTTTATATGGATCGAAGATGCCCTCAGGGGCGACGAGATGCCTTTGGCGAACTCCGATCACAGTCACCGGTTAATTGGGTTGGTTCGCCCTTTTAATTTTCATCGGTTGTATATATATATAGATGCGTATAATCATCACAGGCTCAGAAGTGAGAAGACACAGACTACAGCGAATACATGCGGAAACTTAGATATTTTCCAAAGTTTCTCGAAGACGAGATGGGGAACTCTTAGTGAGGTTGCAAGGGAGCTGCAAGAAAAGCGAAAGGACCCTATCGGAGGACCGACATCAGAGCTCCGGCTAGCGTTGAATGTCTCGCCCTTAGAATGGTAAACTATTGTGGTAAAGTGACGCAAACTTTGCTGCCGTTCGTTCCCTGTTACTCCTGCACCAAAAGCAGCGCGCCAGCAAGCATCGACGTCGGTGCTATATCAGTTCTCTCACACTTCCAGACAACTTTCTATGGAATGCACGCTCGCTTTGTCCTTCGACTGAGCTTCCGTTTCTCTCGCGAGACTTTGAAGATTCTCTCGACCCATCTCTCTCACGAAATGTTCAACGTTATGGGAAACTGTCGAACTGCAAGTGGAGGTGTGTACACTTATCGTTGGCGCTGCTAATCGTATAAATATTGTCATTACATTTTCTCACCCTACTGGTAATGCGTTGGAGTTCATCAAACCTGTCGACATTCTAATTTATCTGACAGCCTAAAATTGTAAAAACAAGTACCTCAAAAATTGTTTAAAAAAAAGTTTATTGGATTACTCAGTCACTGGCACTAAGAATTATATCCATCTCTAGACTCTGTAGCTTGGGTACAAAAACGAATCGACGTGGAGAGTGTCAGAGAGGCAATATAAACATAAACAAAATTTCTTGAGAAAAAATAATAGAGCGTTATTTAAGTGACGATATTCATTAGGATCTTTGTGACCAGCCTTTAGTCTTCTAGAGATATTCGAATAAGAAAGACGGTCCTCCTCGTAAATGAAAACAAAAGTTAAAGTTAATTCAGTGCGTTTTTACAATATTTACCGTCCCATTTCCAATAAAGTTAAATATTTATTACATCACTAGGCATTTAAAAAATATTACCTTGTAATAATGAAATGAATAAAGAGTGTCTTTGGAATATATTTGTAATAATTATTTATTATTGTTATAAAAAATATTTTCAATAAAGTCATCCGTTTAATTTTCTCTGTTTAAATCGATAAAAAGAAGGTCCAAGCTTTTTTTCTGTTTTTAGATTTCCTTCAAACACGTTTTGTGATTTTGATAAATTATTATAATAATTATTGTATTTTAAACTTTTATTTCTGATTAAATTGAGTTTTGTGTCTAGATGAAATTAAGTTGCACGCGATCTATATAACTATAGTGACAATGCTGTTCCATATTGCACCCTGTTTAATATTCACAGAGAACTCGCCATACTCATGAATTTCTATTACAATTATCAAGAGCGAAGGAAGCTCGTAAAATTAAGACGCGCGACACTGAAAATTAATCCAGGAGACCCGGGACGTTATAGTCTATAGCACAATAAACCCGTTACTTCCGGTGGATAGTCGAGGAGAGCCGAGACGAGCCAGTCATCCCTGAAAATAAGCTCTATCGCCGGTGCTCTTCTCACAGTTTGTCCAAAGCGTTCATGTTGTTCCCGCTGTTTATCCACGAGACGGCGACGGGAAAAGCTATACGACGTGACGGTCAAAACGCTCGGGGATTGCGCCGTCTCGTTTCGTCGCCTCGTTTCACGTTTCTCTTCCTCCTGGATGATCGAGCGAACTGAATACGGTAGTTTGCTCGCTCACTCGCTCGAGAAACCAGCGGGGGTCTGGGGCGTCGAAAGGTGCCGAATTAGCGGTGGATGCTTGCTTGCGTTTCGGACGCTCTCGGAAACGGAAAACACAACACACGAAGGCGATCCAGCAGCGAAACAGCAGCAGCAACAACGACGTTCATCGCTCTCTCTGCCTCCCATTTTCTGTGTACTATAGTTTAGCAGTATATTTCTGTACACGCTCGTAGACAGAGAGGCAAAAGAGGCGAGTAAACGAGAGTGAGGAGAAGACGATGTGGTGGTCGGTCGCTCCTCTTCTCTCCTCTGTCGGCATATGAGCACCACCGAGAGCAGTCACGGCAGCAAGTAGTTTGCGAACGAACGACTCTCTCTCTCTGTCTCTCTCTCTCTTTCGCGGTCCAGCGACGATAAACGGGTTTACGGTATTTCGCAGAAGCTCAAATTTCATCTAAGACTAGAGGCTGCTGCTGCTGATGTTGTGGAGATGATGTTGTAAACTGCCTGTCCGGCCAACCCCTGGATGGCGAGACGAGGTAGAAGAACGTTTCCGGTGATGTTGATTCAACACGGCGTTAACTTACGCGTCAGAACGTACGAAGATAACAATGAGAAGACGAACAGAAAAATGCGAATGAAGTTTCATAGCTGTCGTTAATCCATTGATGAACGTATATGGTACTCCAAGGACTTTATCTTAATCACTACGAGGGTAATTTAGTTTTGCTACTCGATACCTTTCTATAATAGTCCGAGAAGATAGAATCATGCTTCAACGCGTCCACACCTCAACAGAAATCTGGTCAGAGGAGCCAATGTAAAGTCCTAATCGAGTAGCAATAAGATACATACCCACGTCAGACTTGGCATTGGCCTCATCAAAGCCTGACAACATATTGGTCAAGTGAGCCTGATATGGTTGATCCCAAGTTAGCATGACACGGGCCATTTTGAGAGTGAAGCAAAATCTAAAAGAACTACACGAATTTTAGTCCAAGTTACCTGTTCGTCGATCTATCCTACGATAGTTCCGCTCGGCGTCACTAGATGACGACCGTGACAGACGTTTCTCGTAAACGAACGAACTGCCAATCAATAAGAAAGTATGCAATGACTCATTCTTCAGATTCCACAAGTTGCGTTTTATAAAATTTATTAATGCAACACTTAAGCAATGATCAGTCAATTAAGGGGCCTAGTGCTCCCACTGAGAATTTTGCGGAAAAGAAAATGTTGTTCTATTAGATAAATTCTTAGAACGATCATGTAATTGTGCAATAAAAAAAAAGATGAAACCGATACACTATTTAGTTCATGAAACTGTTTGAACTTTTATTGAATATATCTGTACTCAATTTACATAATATTGCACAAAAGATTACATATTTGTTCCTTGATTGATCGGTAGCATTTATTAAAGTTTAAACCGATATTAAGTGACCTTTCTAGTGGGTAATGTAACGGCTGTCTCCTCAAGGTCTTGCGAAGAATTGCATTACGCGCCTAGCAACGGATCAGGCTCCTTATCAAGGTCTGCCAAGAACATTTTTATTCACATAGATATTGATTTATTTTCTTACTGTTGATTTTTTATTTTTATACAAAATATTTCAATCGCATTATCAAATAACAACAATTACTTCATTATTTTACTCAAATTTTGGTATTTCATGTTTGGTATTTGGAATTTACTTAGAAATTGGTATTCAATTCAGATCATTTGAATTGTATATATTTTTTTTTTACACTTTATTGTTTTTCAAGGGGTTAAGTAATACGAACATTTTCATGACAGTTTGCGGATGAATAAAATTATAGATTTTCGTGTTCGTTGGCCGATTTGAAGGTCGCCATATACAGGGTATTTCCGAATGGCAATGCGATAGCAAATTCTGCGGAAGAAAATACATTTTTAATACGGAAGGCTATAGATACACATCTTGTCTATGCATACGAAGGCATAATACATATAGCTAGATTAAGGAATGAGTGAAGAACAGGAGAATAGTTGAATACGTTGAAGGTTGACGAAACGGTCAAGGCCTTAGACCCGCAAAACCATACAGCGCTTCTTTGTGTTACACCGTTCACGCGGGAAACGTGTAAAAGCATACCGCGTTAAGGTATCTTAGGTAGTCGAAGATCAGTCGTCATGCAAGTGATTTGTGAATTTGAATTACACGATACATTCCTCACCACATTTATCAATCAAATACAATCGCTCCCTTTCCATCCGTCATTTTATACGTGTAATAAAGAAATAGAAGTCGCATAAACAGAAAAGAAAATTCCGGAGTGTTTGGTTAAAGGAAGCGAGCTGCGACATCGAAGTGAATGCAATGTAGCATACCAGAAAAAAGTGAGAACGAAAGACGGAATGATATGGAAGAAAGAAAGAGAGAGAGAGAGAGAGAGTAAAAAGAATAACAGACGAAAGCTGTGGGACACACCGATAAGGTTTCCGTGGAATTGGCTAACCGACGCCGAGGACAACGATGCGGGTTACCGTGTCAGACCGTCTGGAGTCCGGAGTCTAAAGCGACGAGTGCCAGTGCCGATGGCCATCGAACACGATTGATTATAGCACGCACCTCGCACCTACTATATATATGTATATATATATATATATATATATATATCTCGCATATCATCGAGTGGTTATATACTATCCTTTGAAGTTTAGTATAGAAAAAATTGTGGCACGTGTTATCTATCTATTTATAGCCCACTTTTGCCTTGCCGTTGCGTTCTTTCGTGATTCCTTTTCATCGCCGAACCAATCGTCGCGGTAATTGTTAGACAAGGCAACCTATATAATGAGAAAAAAACCTATTTAGTTGGAGCCAAATGTATATTCAGTTGACTCAAAATCAATTTAATATACTCAGTAAGTTTAAACTGAACGAGAGCCGCAGCCCATGATACCTCGATAGAAAGAGACAGCGCAAAGTATGACAAGTTGCTTCTCTTTTTCTGATTGCGTTAATCAGACAGATAGAAACACCTCTTACGTCGCGCTGTATCTTTCTAAGACGGGGTGAAAGCGAGCATTGAAATCATATTGGGCGTTTTGTCTTATACTTTCCAAGTCTATAAATTTATCTAACTGAATATAGTTGAATAAACCTTATTATCATAACATCCAACCTAAAGTTGGATATGCTGAAGCTCGTGGTGTACTTGACCTAAATATATCATACAGTTGAGCCAAACTATATTCAGTTAGCTCAATTAAATTCAATTTGAGCCAACTGAATTCAGCTGGCTCCAAGTCATATTTTTTTTTACGTATAAAATACAGGAATGACTTTGAATTTAAGTGAGTTGAAGACAAATCGAACCTGGAATAACAATTAAATCTTTGACGTGTTGTACATCATACGAATTTATAGTGTGCACAAATTACAAAAACAAAACGATTTACCGTTCTGATATCGTGACAACATCCCGTGTAGAAATGTAGTTGGGGCTTTCTACTAGCACCTTATAGATTATCCTAACTGTTATGGAGACTTATAATGGAAATCAAAGGGTTGATTTTCTTGGCTGGTGACGGTTCAATCTATTGGGCATTCCTAGATTTCTTTGTTAGGACCGAAAAACGTGCAAATAATAAAGAAATATTTATTTAATCGGTGTATCTTGCACTTTTTATTTAATATTTAAACTTATTTGATAGATTCGAGTATTTTAATCGATAAAAAAAAATACAATCACATTTTTTGGCATTGGTGGGATTTAAATCTGGGACCCTTTGTCGATTGTAGTGGTGCACGCATTGTCAGCTCACTTTGATATTCAAATCTTAGAAAATATATCTTTTGACTTTGTACATTTATATGATGGCGACTAAAATGATAAAATGAAAAACAAGTTCAGTTAATTTACACGGAAATTCATTGTTTCCGGTGGAACGCGTTGATTCGACAATAAATTTCCCGGTTTCTCATAATGTTGAGGAATGTATAAAGCACATACACCATCGTTACAAAGTAACGATGATAATATTTTACAATTGTACATCAACGATTGATCAATTATTAAAATGAATAACATATTTGTTAACTAAGAATGCGTTAACAATTTAATAATAACTGTTGACATTTGTTGAATACTAATTATTAATTGCACAACAATCTTGTAGATACTTGTTAACCCTATAGACTGTACTTGTTGCATGTTTACAACATTGAATTAGTTTTCATCGATAGATAGTTAACAATTGTTCGTTAATGAGTTGACGATTATTAGTCAAAAATTCGTTAATAACTGTTAATGTAAATTGAGATTTCAGGTATGGACAATTATTGATTTCTTGACTTGGTAATTAACAATTGTACAATAGTGCTAATTGTTTAAACAATATACACTGTATACTTAGTTATAAATATGAACTACATTCTTCGAGGAATTAGTATGACGGATAAGGATTTCTAATTAACGAATTTCCGTGGAAAACAGTTAAACGGTTTTAGTATTTTAATTAATAGATAATAAGTTATCGAGGTAACTTTATAAATTTATGAGTGAACTCCTGAATACGACATCGTTCATTTTATTTTTTAGTATAGAACTTTTAAAGAAGCTTTTATGGGTGGATGGACTTCTAGTTTGACAGCTCTGTTGTATCCCAGCTTTTAATTTTAACAAAGTTGTTGATGTTTGATTTTAACAAAGTTGTTGATGTTTGATTTTAACAAAGTTGTTGATGTTTTGGATAAGATCAGTCAGTTGAGTTTAAAAGTAACAGAATTAAGATTAAAAAAAAAAACCATTTTCAACATTTTATTGTAAGCAGATTTTTGTTTGTTGTAAAGTTCTAAGTTGGGCGATTATCGCAAATCAAAGTCTTGATGATTTTGTCTTAAAAGTTTCAAGCTCGATCACAATCATTAAAAATGTCTATGACGTTGATGCTATCGGTAATGATTGTCAGCGTAGATAAAAATATATTCATTTTGATTCCTCGTAGAGGAACCTTTCTTTTTATTAAACGTTTGTTGTTGAATTTTTCATGTCGGTATACCAAAATAGTTTAAATTATTATGAGTTTCGACGAAATTCTATCAAACTACAAAAAGATACTTCAAAATGTTCACCGTATCTAAGGTAAATCTGCTTCTTCGGTATAAATGAAAATTCTCAAAAGACTCATATCAGGGCAGACTGCGACGTTTTTAATTCTTAACTTTCTATCCGCATTCTTGTTGTTCGTTGGCGTTCTTAAATGTTATTAAATGCGTTATTAAATGCAAATCTTTCGCCTCTCGCATCAGGGCCATAGCTCTCTTGCTAATCTATTCAAATCTATTCACCCACATATTTGAGATGAACTGTCGACTTCTTTGACCAACTCAGATTTTCCTTTCATCAAGAGAAATCCTGTTGAAGTAGCGATTCTGATGAATTTCTGGTGATCTGGCAACAGGCATCCAACATCCCAACGAACTGAGCGAACTCCTTAATCTTGTAAATTGATCTACGCGAAAAAGACCGAACGAGCTCCCGAATTCTGCCTCTTCTCTTTGGGTATCTCTATGGGGTCGTTGTCAATTGTATTTATAATAAGTGGGAGAAACATGCACGGTTCCGCTCGTCCTGGAACACATTTTCCAGAATTAACGCAAAACACATCAACACGAGTAACCTGATCGAAGCTTTTACATTCCGCAGACAAGCTCGGTAACTCGATCCTGCGCACATCAGGCCCCTTTACTGAATCACTGAAATAAAACCCATCATTCGTAATATATACTAAGCACCCCCTTAACATTTTTGCAAATTCATGCGGCGCTGACGACAAATCGAACGGGAGACACGTGAACTCGAATAGCTCATTCGTACATTTAAATCTCAGAACCTTCCTACTGTCTTCATGAATAGGCATGAAAAAGATTATGTTCCTTTTTGCCACAATCTTAGCCACATTTCTCAAGTCGTCCATTTGTAAATTAGCCATATTAATACGGTCATTAATTTTTTTTATATTTCAAACGATTTTGTTCGTTCCAACTTTAGGGCGCTGTTAACGTTGGGCCTGATGACACTGACCCTTGAACTACCGGATATACAATTCTCGTCCTATACTCCTGCTCACAGCGTAGTACAAAGCCATCAGCAATATTTTGCCATTTGTTTTGATATAAAATTACGGAGCTCGCCGGCCCTGAGCGATACATTAACTTTCTCCTCTGGCACGATTTCTAAGGTCCATTCGGATGGTTCTGTAACTGGTCCTAGGCCTACCTTAGCCTCAGTGCGACATGTACATGTTCGGACACCTCTGGCCGTAGCCCGGCTGGTTGGTTTGTGAAATGTCATCACCAGGCCTTTCCTTTGTTTCTTATCCAATACTAATAAAAGTAAGGTTTTTGTAGCGATGGACTTTCTATGATGTAGATCCGAAAGTAACATTCCCGAGTCACGCAATAGCTTGAGGAGCTCATTCCACGCCTTCGTCCTGCTTGTACACAATGAGCGTAATTGCCGATCTTAATGCAGATATCAAACCAAGCCCATCAGGCACTGTGAGTCCATGAAGTGTTTCTTCTGTTTTATGGCTGTCTCATTTAGAGAGTTTACGTGCTCTGGATTTCGAATTGGGGTGTTCAACAGACAATTCTCGACCCTGGGGTAATCTTTGATCAAAGATGTTCGAGTTGCCTTGTCAACGCCGTACAAGATCCAAGCTTTTCACCGAGACGCAAAATCACAGTGAAACTAGTACCTACTTGGGGCCATATACAAGGGATCGTCCCCCCAATATCCGTCGAGTATTCTTCACGATTACTGCGACGCCCCGAGTGGCGATCTCCTCATGACTTTCTTTTTCCGGCTCAGTGTCCGGCAACAGTGATCGTCTGACTAAGCCAAAGAAAGTTCTTATTCCTTGTGAGTCATCCATTACTAGGACCATCAATATGACACCAAACTATCCAGGCACTATTTCGAGTCTTATTCCGGGAATAAGCTCTACACGCCGCTTATAGTATAAGAAATATAATCAATAAGTATTTACTTGACAGTTCCAAGGTTTCCAACAAGTCATCCACCGTTATATTACCCGTATACCCTGCCTGAACTTGGTTGGGCTCGACATTTCACGACATGCGAAATGAGCCGCTGTCATCTGTGACTCCTTCGGTGACTCATTTGATGAATTTGCAAATTGCTGTTCTTCAATAGCTCTTGAACTTCTTAGAAATGCTTTCTATCATTGACTCATCAGTATTACTTTTCAACTTACTTGTCCAATACTTTCAGTAAGATCCTTATCGAATATGTTCGTTAGTTACATAAAACAATACCAAAATATTTCGCAGAATTAACTCTAAAAATGCGATTCCATCAGGTACGAAAAATGTTATGAAAATTGATGGATGGTCCAAAGGCCCATCGATCCACCATTAAGTTGGTTCTAACTGTTTAATTTCGCGTTATCTAGAGGTAAGTAGACGATGTAACATATCTTAAGAATGAGACAAGGATGCCACTAGTATAATTAGTTTATCAATAACAAAAGTTATTATTAGGAAATCAACTAATCCGAACTATACAAATGTTATAGCGACATTAGCGACATCGCTATCCTATTGCTATCTTCTTCCCTCCATTTATCTGTTTTTTTTTATCGTGGGTCTTCGCAACCCTTACAGTGTCCAATCACCTCTGATAGATCGGAACGCAAGCAGCAAACAGTGGCAGACCAGGTCTGCACCTGTTGCTCATGAGAGTCGCGGGCCAAAAAAAAAATAAAAAGATTCCCAATGAACGATTCAGCCAGAGAAGCACAACAGTAACATCACCAGCACAAAAAACAACAACGATAGTGAACTCACCGGGCGATACATCCCGAGCCTGTCCTAATAAATTTTCACCGCTCTCACTCATATCTGTCATAAATGGGCATTTACAGACGGACTTGCACTATTAAGGGAGAACACTTAAATAAAAAAACGATAGTCGGCAACTCGGATGGATATTTTGTTTTGTTTCGTATACAGTTATAAGCGTCATTCAACAATTAAACAACTACTTGTAATTTAATTGCGTACATGATAATGTATTATACAAATTTGTCAGATCGAGTGAATTTTCAATCTATAAAAATATATATTTCTGTGTCGTAAAATGTATTTGAGTGAAAAATAAAATTACAATTCAATTTATACGGAAATAAAAATCGTGATGTATATATATTTTTTGTTGCAAATATGTGTATAAATATGTGTATGTCGAGGACAAGTTGACAAACGGATTATCAAGTTTGAGAAAAATATTATATTTTTAATTGGGGTGGGAATTCCCGGTGAGTTCACAGTCCGTTCGATAACGTATCTCGATCATAAAACGAGTGTCGACGCTTGTTGGCAATCGCTAGATTATTCAGAAGACCGGAAGCGTACTGTAAATCCATGGAATTAACAATATTTCGATAAGGTATGATGGAATTTGTTGATGCGTGTGATCGTGATATAGAATCTTATCTCGTGTATATAATAATTCTCGCGTTGGCGCCTACTTTGCGACCATATAGAATCATAGAAAAAAAGAAGGTAGTTGATACTTTACACGTACTTGATCGCCGAGGCAGCGTTCCGTCCTCTAGATTGTGCGATTTAATCTCAATCGGTATCGAGACTGTATTTCCCCTTATGATACACTTGAAGAACTATCGTTTCGAGTGTTTAAAAATGCTGTTGATAAGCTGTGGACATTGTATGAAGAATGAAAAGAATACTTTAAATTAACGGTTACATCAGTTTATTAAAAATGTTCTTTTCATTTGTTTTATAAAATGCGTTTTGGATCTTATGGCAACTCACGTTTTCTTAGATAAAAAAATGTTTTCTTAATTTTTTGCATTTTTTATATCGTAATTAACAAATCAATAAAAATGATTCAAATTTGCGTACTTTGTTAGAAATTACATTACTGAGTTATATAACACTGGGTACTGCTCGTACCATTAATATATGTATTAGATTACAAGTTTACAGTAATAAATTTAAATATCCAACAAAATCTTTGTTCGAAGACTTACTTTCGATAAATTCGAAGAATGAGAATTGCTGAACTTTACGAACACATATTTTTTTATTCTTCTGTTAATTGTTGCAATATGAACTGAGGGTGTAGCTAACAACACTCCACAAGTATTTTTATAGAATACGACGGGTCAGGAGGTATGTACAACATATTGTTGCAAATGAAGTGAGAATAAATATTAAATAACCTCAGATCAAAGAGTCCATTGGCCTCTCTACACAAGCTTTGAAAAGATAAGAAAAGTTCTCACTCGTACATACGAGGCGCTGATCAGGCTTGCTGAATTCCCTTACAGAACGTGGAACGTATAATACTTGTGACCTGGCGTCTTATCTCACGGACAGGATGTCAATATTATGATAGGTTTGGTAAGAAAGAAGGAGGAGAGAGAGGGGGGAGAGAGAGAGAGAGAGAGAGAGAGAGAGAGAGAGAGAGAGAGAGAGAGAGAGAGAGAGAGAGAGAGAGAGAGAGAGAGAGAGAGAGAGAGAGAGAGAGAGAGAGAGAGAGAGAGAGAGAGAGAGAGAGAGAGAGCGAGAGAGAGAGAGCGAGTAAGAGCTAAGGCTTTTTTCCATGCACGATGTTCCTCTATGTCGATTACGGTTTACGATGGGCGTGGGTGGCCCGCCAGTTAGGGTTCGATTTCGTTACTTTATTCTTCGCAATGACATTGTCGTCGGCGATCAAGTGGTCGATAAATCCATCGTGGCGGCTGATCACTTGATCTTAGACTTCTACTTGCCGAGAGTAAAATAGTAAACTTGCTCTGGGAAAAGGATTGTAACAGGATCAGACGGAATCATCAATGCCTGGATATGGTTACAACCGCATGTAGAAATATTTAAAGACAATTATAACGTAATACAGAAACATTAGACTATGATTATTTTTAACAAGCTATATCTGAACAGAGAAATGCCTGGACATGGAAAAACGAAATGCAGAAACATTTGACATGTAAAATCTGAATACACAAACGTCTGACAATGGGAAATCTTTACACAGAAACGTCTGGTTCCAGGATATATGGACATATAAATATCTGGATATGGTTACAATTGGACACAGAAGTATTTCAACGAGCTTAAAATTGGCCACTGTGACATCTGAATACGGTTGAGAATCAACACGGTAAATCTTAGGATTTGCCAGATATTCGCTGCCAGTCATGACCGGTTCAACTCATGTGTTCTCTTTAATGACCAATTTACCAGTGCACACGCTACGCACGGGTTTGTCACGTCCTTTTCTTTTATATTATTACTTTATTATATAGTTTCTATTTTTTTTACATGTCGTTTGTTAGGTTATAGATAGATTACTTATTACTGTACGATCTGAAGTAAGTGCTTAATAAACTCCGAACACGATATTGAGAGGCAATCAGAACACCAAGTAAGCGGCTTCTTTGATATACATATATCGCACGCCGAGACTTTGTGACATCTATTTATTAGAAAGAGATCTTCGTCTCTAGTTGAGACGACAATCAGTTCTGTGAATCCCCATATTCTGCTATCATCATTCGCTCGGCCTTCTCAACCTTCTACGTTTCTACCAACTACAGTAAAATCTCTCTTTTTTCTTGTCTATGGTATAATGCTACGGGCTGCAATGACACCCGTACTCCGGGTAATACTCGACTGGTCGTCAGCACGCCTCGAGTCTATGCCCTTATCCTTATCCGCGCATATCCTTAACTCGTCCATTTGGTCGGTGGCGTCGCGTATCCGCCCCGTACACCACGTGAACCAAGTGGCATACATGTATATATATATATATATATATATATATATAGGCGATACTTACTCTCAGCGAAAGGCTTATCGCGGTCGTAGTACGGCTTTTAACCCTCCGACAGTATATATAAAGTCGCTTGATGGCCCTGCAGAGTCCATATGTATGTTCCTCCTCGTTTACCTACAATAGTCACTATTGCATGTAGTGCTCTATCTTCCGAAGTGATTACCTTGGTTTTTTCTGCTAACAGTCACACATTCTGTCCTGGACACCTAAGTATGTATAAGAATCGAATGTATCGATATCAGCTAAGATTGCTCGTCGTGGAAATTACACTGCAGTAGACATATCTATGAGCGGTGTATATGAAACGGTTAGATCCGTATGATATAGTCGTGACAGACAGTTCAATTTGACAGGAGCTCCATCTCATCTAGACAGGTCGCTCTGTATGTGAATACAAATCATCGATATTGGTTGAGACTGACCATGATGATAATTATATATATCTTGTCGTGTTCATGATATACGGAACAATCAGAAACAGCCGGTGATAGGGCCGTATAAGGTGCGCTAACATTGGTAACGTTATGCGCTATACACTATACGGTATATGGGGTATTAACATTTATTTTCTCCACGCCTACGCGATAATAACCACAAGTTAACATTTTTCAAAATCATTTTGCTGCGTGTCGCTTGATGCTGAAGGGCAGCTACCATGACTTATACATATGTATACACAATAGGAGTGTGCGTGTATGATTTTAATCATGTAAATACTATAATAATTAGCTGCTAAAGCTCGCTAAGTAGTGCTTGTGTACAGTGTTTAGTTCGCGAATTTATATATTTAAAGTGAAGACTTAATAATTTCTTTTTAATACTTGGCGTCGAGACGCATCTGTATTGATATATGGATATATAACAATGTAAGTACATTGTATGTTGGTAGGTGCATATTGTAGAGAGAAGTATCGACTGACGGCACCCCCGTGTAACAATAAGTGGGTAGGTACATACGTACACCTAATAGTACATCACCATCCCTCTCAGAACCGGGTGCCTGACCGCGCATGTATATTTACGTAATTGCGTATGTATCTGGGTAATTTTCTTGTCGTAACTCATTTTTCATGGCATTTACCGAGCGAGTATAGGGAAGATATAGGAGAGGAACAAGGCCCGCGTGGCGATAATAGATTATTTTATAATAGACGGTTAGTACGGTTTGTGTTCTTTTTTTGCCATATCTCTCTCTCTCTCTCTCTCTCTCTCTCTCTCTCTCTCTCTCTCGGATTTTGCCTATTTGTCAAAGTACTTGACGAGTTGGCGCTCGAATTTATTCTATCACGGTAATACTACCAAGAAAAGCACGATCGCCAAAATACAAGGAAGCAGTTAATTCACAAGTTACGAGTATATACGATGACACTATTAATTCCTCATACACAACCCTAGTGCTGGTTTATTAGAAAAATACACTAGTCGGGATGGAAGAGGCTTACCGTTATGAGATTTTTTACAACGGAACAGGTAATTCGAGATTGGATCTGGTGTACGTATGCACAGGGATATCGTACTCCAAGACGGCTATAGTCACTGGTTAGGTAATCTTACTTATAGATGGAGTATAAGCTGCAGTCTGCTATGAATGAACATTTTTACTCGCTATTTTGAAAATCTCAAACGTATTTTCTTACTTCTTCGTTCTTTTTTTAGAAAAAAAAACAAGATAAATAACAATTTTCTTTTTTTTCAAACGCGTAAATTAATGTTTGATGGTGCAATTTTTTTTATTACTTATTTTGCGATACAAGAAGAAGCCTGCAAAGTAGAACATTGCAAATTTCTTCTTAATTTTTTGCACTTTTTACAAAGCGCCCTCTACGAACAAGTATATCGATCAATTTTGTTTTCTTCATAGGGGAAATTTTGTAGAAAGTGAATAGACATTTTTTTCTGAATCACTTTCCTCGACGTGATATAGACCATTTTGAGTATCCTGATATGATAATCTCGAGAACAATGTCTTATCCGAAAACAAAGCTTGTTTTATGAATCTCTTTAATACGTTCTACAATCTTACGTGAAAAAAAGTAAAAACGTTAATTTCTAATTCTATCAATGTTAGAATGAAAATAATTGTTTACAAAGGTTTTCAGAAATAAAAATATCGAATATCTCCAATAGGATAAATGAATATTGAAATCCTTTTAATTCAATATTTATATTTTTCGCATTAGCAATTATTCGTTATTAGCATAAGACTTATTGAAATAAAAATAATATTCTGTCAATGTACACGGAGGGTTTTATATCTGTAGTGTTATTTTTAGATATAAACGTATAGCATTTTCTTCATGAGGCTTACGGTTTTTCCATATTTACCTGTCAAATTCGTGCGGTATACGCACAAAATATAGTACTTGCGAGTTACAGACCTATATTTTGTTATTGGGAGTGCCGAGGAGAAGTTACAGTGTTTCGCGAGTTTGTATTTATTTTTAATCGTATATCGTGTAATCTCGGGTACGAAGGTGTCTACAAACAGAGTGGATACTGTATATAGAGAAACTTGAAGGACCGGGGGCGAGGAAAAGCAAGTCTCACCACGATTCTCGTTGAACCCAGCAGCAGTTATACGATAGTAGATTATACTATTCTATACATAGCCAAGGTGCAGCAACTTCTCGTCGATCGATTTATTTTATTACCCGGACTAGGGCCGCGAGAGTTCGATCCTGCACCATCAGCACCACCATCAGCAATAGCACCAGCAGCAACAACAGCAGGACATCGGCCTTTGTCCGAGGTATGAGCTTTCTCGCTCTTTCTCGCGTTTGCGGATCGTTGTGTAACTCGATAATAAGCCGCACTCCGGTATCGGTCGATGCTCGCCGTACCAAGCTCGACGACTGCGACGATTACCGCGCTCCGTACCGCGACTGACAGACGATTGTTTGGTTACTTTATTCCAGACTATTTATTTTTATTTTATATTTTTGTGACTTCATACACTTCTTTGTGAGGTCCCCGCTGCTTTATCGGAGATATACACTTTGGGGAAATGAAATTGAAGAAATAAATTATTTTTCCGAACCCATTTTTTAAGAAACACATTTATCTTTGTGATATAAAAAGTAAAAAAATGTATTCAATGTAATTTCTGTTATTTTTAGTAAAAAAAAAATATTTTTTACTACTTGGTAAGCTACAAAGTTAATATCAAACATTTGATTTAAAATATTAAATCATTTATCAAAAGTGACATTGGTTATTGCATCCATCTACTTGTGCGTGTGAGTTCATAATCTTAAACACGTATTTTAAAAATAGTTGCAAAGTAGAACCTTGCACGTTGCTTTCACATTCGTTTTGGTCCATCGTCCACACAGCCTACTTCAAGAGGAAATCCATTGATCAATTTTGTCATCCTCATAAAGGAAGCTTTGTGGGCCAAATAAATGAGTAAGCAACGTACGAGGTTCTACTTAGCAACGATTTTTTTAACATCCAAAGGGACAGTTCTTCATATTTTCTACAAACTTGGGTCTCAAGTTTTCAATAATTGGAGAGTTATCGAGATGAAACATTCAGTACCCCATCAAATCTGATCGTTTATATATATTTAAACGAGAATTTCACTAGATAAACAGCTCTTACCAATATAAGTTGAGTGTCAAATCTTAGCTCGGTTGACAAATTCATTTTCAATCCAGAGCTTTTTATTTTTGCGAATTAAAAATTATATCGAAAACAATCATTTAAACCATTGTACCGTTTTAACCCCTTTATTGAATTAGATAAAATGTTATACCAAATACCTTTGAACGCTATTAGGTAAGTGTACACACTTTTACTTCTTAATCTTTAAATTTTTCTAAGTTGAACCGGTCGCGAATGTAACAATTCAAAGTCCCATAAAAGACGAACGACATTATCGATTTTTACGAAATTCTGTACTAAACACTGTTGATGTACCTCCACTTAGGTATAAAATGTTTGTTCAACCGATACGATATAGCTATTTAACTGACATTTAAAATGATTTTTATGATAGGTTCAGTCCATGGAAATAAGTGGAGATGCGGTAGTCTGAACGACAAAATTTAAGAAAATAAATATTCTTATCAGCACTGAGAATGTTAAAATTCCGAACGATCTGTAAAATTCAAAATTATGAAAATTTTCATTTGCAATAACCGCGCAAAGTTGAGTTTCACTACGAATAAAAACTAATAATAAAAAAAAGTTCTTTATTTATGTTTCTATGTATGGTGTTTGCACCTTCCCGCACATTTATTTCAATGCTTCACGTACGGGAGGTAACGTCAAGTTTTAAAAAATTTAATTCTCGGTATACAACTGATAGGTTTTAATAATCTGCATGACCTATTTTTTTTTTTTTTTTATTCTTGCCGTATGTTTGTTATAATTTAATAACGTAGATTGAATAAACAATTGGTAGCACCACCAGCAGCATAAAACGAACGAATGGACGAGAAACAATACTGCGAAACATTATCGTTATATCGACGCAGTGAGCAAAGCAAGCTTTGTTTATGTCTATCGGATTTATTGAGTTTAGTCTTGCGGGTGGCAGCAGGAGCGGGCCGTACTAAGTGAAACGAAACGGGCATATCGTGAGAGAAACAGAATGAGAGCTCTGCCACGACAACGGCCACAATGAGGACGATGACGATACTGAAGTTGTGAGACCAAGAGTTTGTAAAAAGAAATGGTCGTATGCATCGGAAAGATAGAGAATTGGTGGGTGGAGAGGAGGGGAGAGGGGTAGGGCTGCGGAGCAATGGAAGACGTAAGACCTCCGCGTTGACTGTACCGGACGACGTTCGAAACATTTCACTTGCGCTATGGAAGCCGACGCTCCAATGTTCGTTCTTTCTTATTGTCGAGTCACGATGACATGCGATTGTTGGAAAACTGCTTCTGGGCCTTTTTCGTTGCTTCTCACGTTTTTCGTTAATATTAAACGGACAATGTTGAGCGTTGAGGTCGAAAAAAAGTTTTCTTCTATGTTTTAAAGAATATCGTATTTCCTATAGGAGACATTTATTTGGAATTGTAAATACTTGTTTTTTGTTTTGCGGTCTCTATATACGCCAAAAAAAAATTCTGTAAAAATGAGATAAAAAACAGAGGCCCGCTGAGGAAAAAAAATGTCCAAAATAATTGCAAATATATTTCCATATACGTCAATATGAATAAAATATTAATTTGTTATCATAAATTTATAATAATAATAATAATATATATTTCAATTATATAACATTGTGTCACTTTTATACCTTACATATGAAAAATATATTTTACATTGATTTTCCGAGAAAAGATAGAAATACGAGGTGAACGAGATGGCGCAAAAGAAGAAGACGTTGAGAAGGGCTTACACGGGTGACGTCGGAGGGCGCGATCTCAATCTCGCTCGGCGCCATTGACGACGAGGGCGCGACGTCGGGCCTCTGCGTTAATAGGATTTGCCGGTGGGTTAGCTACCTCATTCTCCATCCGGAGCTGCAACCCCGATCCTCTGGGTAGTTCGTGCCACCGACAATTTCCCACCAACCAAGCCGGTGACGTTACACTCAAAGCAACGGTCGGAGGGGTTGCTGGCGGCATAGTCATGCAAAAGTCACGTTAAACTATATAGTGAATCCATTTAGAAAAGAATTCGAGCAGAAAATTTGGTCAGGCTGATGTGAGGTCCCTTAAATCTCGTCAGGCCCTGATCGGGTGTCTGATTGGGTGTATAGCGCGCGTGTAACGCAATTCCTCACAAAACCGTCGTACGGCCACCTGGACAGAGTTACCTTAAAAGATCGGTATTAATATCTTTTCTAAATGAATTCGTTTAATCAAGAAATGCATCTGTAATTTCTTGAATTTATAATATAAGAACAATATAATTCCATAAAATAATAAGTTACTTCGTAAATTAAAGTATTTAATAATGCTTTTATGGACTTTTTTCTTTCATAGTTGTTCAAATCCTGGTCAGGATCCCTCCTAATAACCCTAAAGTGATTAGAAATTAGGGTCTAATCGCTCGAGAAAGATTAGAAAGGGTCCTGATCACGATTTAAACAGGCGTTGCCCTGCAGCCTATAGTCAGGTAAGATACATCGAACCCTGACCCTATTTTTATCAAGTCCATTTTATACAGACCACTGTAAGGCAGATTGTATGAAGCCTTGAACGTGTCCTTAACAGGCTGACATCCTTGGGGTACAGTAAGAAAAAAAACTTATGAGGCCCTGATTAGGGAGCGAGCATGCTTTTTTGCCCTTTTACATGTACATTTTATGTGATCCCGATCACATTAGTATCAGACTTTTCCTTATGAATACTGGATGCGGTCCCGACAGAGTGCATCAGACAACTCTGATGGAAAATCTGCTCGGGAAAGGGATGACATAACTAACAATAAAACTACTTCTAAGCGAAATTTTCCAGATTTTTCGGAAACTCATAAGATTGAATGTACGAATTGTCTAATTAATATCGTGACGACTCGTCGATTGCTGAAATTCCATCAAGATAGGACTTTTCCCTTTCGATCTTGAGACTCACAAACTTCTTTGCAAGCGGCAGCTTCCCTAATTGAAATCGATTTTGTCTGGTCGAGCCACAGAGCATTTCGTTTTCGCCAAGAGTCGATTTGGAATAAGCGGAAGAAGAGCGAGGAGGTGGAGGACAGAGGTTGAGAGGGAATTAAAGGACTACGAGGAGATGTGCTCACGTGAACGAGCGATGTGCCAGTGGCAGCTGAAGTAGCGAGAGCGCATTAAATCCGGGCATACGTGCGATGACAATCGGGAAACCACCTGTTGAACTCGAAGGGACTAAAGCCACGGGGCTATTGTGCCGGGTGGGTGGGTCGGTACGTCGTCGTCCCACGCCACTTCGAACATTTACTCCATAATAGCTATGCAACATATTGCTACACCACTACATAGTTTATATAAAGCCAGTAAAGTATTGTCGCGAATACCATGACACTGACATTGCGAATCTGTCTAATTATGTGACTTGACTTGAAACAGTTTTAAAATAATTCTTGTTCTCGTTTGTGTATTATAATTCGAGGCGTATTTGTAACGAACGTACATTTCGGACACTTAAGTTTCATAAAATTTTTAACTTGTTATCATTTTCTTTTTTTTTTCTGGCGTATTAATTAAAAAAATAATTAACCAGTAAGAAGTCGTGGTATTTAGCACGATTGAGAAGACAGAATCCAATCAAAGATAAAGAAATATGTGTGTGAAGAAAGTAGTTTCAATTAAAAGTACAAGAAAATAGTAACAAATTAATTATATTTTCAACGGGGCACCGATTACAATTGTTCTCCGTGAAGAACAACAAATTCTTGTAAAATATCAATCGGAAGAGAAAATATTAAGAAGCCGTGATAGAAGGCAAAAAAACGAAGTTACAGAAATTCGGAAAAAATAAATAAGCATGCAAGTAGAACCATGCACATTGTTCCTTATTGTATTAAGATTTTTTAAAAAGCAACCACTTTATAAGAAGATATGTTAATAATAAATTTTGGCAATTTGCGAAAAAAATTAGAATCGACCCGTCTTTATTCGTCCAGAATCTATTGCAATGTTAAAATGACAAAAACTTTTTCGCGTGTATGTAAAAGGCTCCGCGTTGTAAATGACACAAAAGAGCCAGGAGTTTCTCTCATATTAAAAAAATGTAATCGAACCATTACCTACGATGAAGCTCAGGAGCAATATATCTACTGTTCGTCGCCAGCGAATAACGGAAAGATATGTTTCATTCTGACAAGTCTACGATTGTACAGAATGCAAAAGAGTTAACCTACCTTGAAGCTCAGAAGCAGTATCTACTATTCGTCTTGTTATGCATAGCCGAGTTTCTTTCGACCATGGTGTAATAATTAATGCTTGGCTTTTACGTTTCGGCACCGAACGGTGTCCTATTCAAAAAATTATAATTATCTATAAACATTATAACCTTTACATATTGCCTTACAATTTTGTTAAATATATGATTATTGCTTAATATTGTTTAAGTTTGTTTCTGTTTGAGCCAGATTCTCCGGCCAGTCATTGGTTATTACTGTTCGTCGTTAACGAACATAAAAAGAATAGATCTGATTTTAACAAGTGTACGATTGCGAAAGAACAGATTGTGCACGTATCGGCAAAAGAATTAACATAACTTATTATTATTCTTATTAGTTTTTAATATTAAGCTTTACTGTTTCCGGAATTTCTGGAATTAAATTTTTTAACCTCGTGTTACAATCTTTAAAAATTGTCTGATCTCATTGGTATTTTGGAAGAATTTGTTTTTCTTTAAGTAGAACAGTTGTGTAAAACTTTTTTTTTATATGCACGACTCTAATATATATCTCGAGTTTTCTGATGTCATCCAATTTGAATGAATTATCATTGATTGATATTCCGGGGATAGACTTTGACAGAGGTTTTTCCTTTCATCGTTTATTCACGTTTGCACTCTCGTGATGTGTTCGAGTCTCTCGATGACTCACTCCCTCTTGGAGAATTCTCGGGTAGCAGGAAGATTGTAATACGATCGGGGAGACCGGGGGTAAGGAAAAAATTCTTGAA
Source organism: Cylloceria caligata (assembly GCA_963942595.1). Lineage (NCBI taxonomy): Eukaryota > Metazoa > Arthropoda > Insecta > Hymenoptera > Ichneumonidae > Cylloceria > Cylloceria caligata. The sequence continues at coordinate 11,886,986 of OZ012705.1, read as the reverse complement.
TGCTCATCGACCCCCTGTGTTGTCACGGAGTTGACGAAAAGGAACTACGAAACCGGAATAGAAATTGTCGATTTGGCTTCGTATGCCCCATGCACAAGACGTAAGAGCTGTATCGACAGAGCAGACGGGGAACTCCTACAATTGCTCGTCAGATAAATGACATTAAAATGCCAAGCATACGTACTCCGGGTGTACGCATGTGACAGTGATTCGATCGCTGACGCATTTATACTGCCTCTATTCACTGCTCCGTTACTACACTCTAGGATTAACTAACATGGAAACCTTTACAGAGGTTTTTAACGCATGACTTGCGTACGGGAATGCGCAAGTACGTCGAAGCAATGGTTTTATCGCACAACGCCTGTGCCCCGTCATTCGGAGAGGATTAGATATATTTGGTTTCTCCTCGTTCTCTAATTCGTTTTTCCTCTGACAGCAAGTGATATTATCAAAGCCATAGATGTTCAATGAAAGAAGTGGATACCTAGAATTTCATTATCGATTTTGTACAAATTATCCACGTGAACGATAAATAATTTATGCAATTATAATGGATATGATGTAAAATGAAAGATGAATTTCCGTTTGCATTTTATTCCTCTGCACTGACGAATATTCTTTTTTCATTTATTTTTCTTATCAAACGATATAGCAAAAAAATTCAAAGAAAACAAAAAAATTTGCGATCGTTTAGTAAAAGATAAAATAAATTTTTTCAAACCAATTAGCCCCGTTATTGTTCCAGAATACACCCCATCCATTGTTCCTTTCGTTTCCTTTCCCTGTTATCTCGTTTTTTGTCGTGTACTCCTTTTATCGATTTGGTGGAAACAGACCGTTAATTTTCTTATCATCAGCAGTTATACACCTTCGGAGATTAATTTTACTGCTTTGCGAATATCTTCTAACTCAAACGAACCATGGTCTATATATTCATCCAGACATTTTACGTTCAGTATTGTAAGAGACCGACAATAGTAATAGTAACAAGGATTATTTGTTGTCGATAAAGTATGTTGGTACAATGGTTAATCGCGAGTGGTTAACACCTTCAGGGCTCGTTCCAGAATGCCTTGTCCAGCCTGTCAGCTACGCGCTCTTCATCCCGCGGTATTCGAGAGTGGTGAGTCCTCCATGTAAGGCCCACAAGGGTCTTCAAGGGTCCTCTTCGTAACAAAGACGTCGATGGGATATCGCCAGCGGTTAGCGGACGTTCGATGTCGTATTGCTTTCAGTATGTACGATTAATTTGAATTCCTTGACTTTTCGTCGCAAAAAATAATTTAATAGAAATTGTATAGCTATTGGATTACTTCTTTATATTACGCCGTTGTCAATTAAGCGCTTGATAGCATATGTGCACGCTTGGAGCCTGCCTTGCGAAATGCATTGTGACAAAAGTAAACTTTTCTACAATTCGCTCGTTGTCTGAATTTTAAATCGGAAACAAACGGGAATTACACGAGGCACGTTTTACTCAATATTTCGTGGGAAACTGTATTTCTGAATGCCGACGTTTAGTATTATTTGTTACCTTGATCAATCAGAAGGCTTACAAGATACCGAAGGATCTATCTGACCCCGTATTGCCATCAGACAAACCGTATAACGAATCATGTGATAAATTGAAGAAACAGTTTGCTTTAAAAAAAGCAGCTTTTAAGGAAAAGCGAGAATTTCTATACATCACTCAAGGTGACACAGAGTTCATTAATAAAATGAAAGATTTTGATGAAAGGTTTTATTATTATTTTTATATTATTACCATAAATGTTATCGAAAAAAACAGCAACGTTCAAAGTAATAAAAAAAAGTACGAAAAAGTCGAGAACTTCAACAGAACGTAGCACCAAAGTTTTCAAAATCGCGAGCGGTGTCATGCAATTTAAAAGAACTAGGTGAACAGTTCGAAAAATTCGTAGTAGACGGAGTAAAATTTCTTTTAAGAGCATTAAGTCGTCGGGCTCCTTTAGTCTCGATTTTAGACAATGTTCGTTAGTGATCTGACAAACTTTTTTCTATGTCGAAGCAAAATTAATAGTGAAACTAAAAAGTGCATAAAGTGCATATATCATATCGGATATAATCATTTTCTATTAAGAGAAAAGATTTGTAAGAAAAAAAATAGTTTTAACTTGTACCTACGAGCTTGTTAAGTATGAGATAAGTACATTTCAGCACATATTAGTAAAAGTTCTATTTTTTTTCTCGTCTATCGCCAATAGTTTCGTGAGCCACATTCCGCGTATCATCCAATTATCGTATAATCGCATTAATTGTAAGGTGAAGAGTATTTGTACTCATGATGCAGGACTAGAGTATAGGTGGAGATGTAACGAGGGAATTTGGGGTACGAGAGAAGGCGTGTAGGTTGTTGCCAGAGGACTCGTGTTGAGTTAAGGTAGCCGTTAATCGCGTCGGCTTTAAAGCGATAGGAAATTTCCTGCACAACCAAGAGCGCTTCCAGCTCTATGTTTCTTCCATCTCACTTCCACTTCCTCCTTCGTACCGCTTCGCTGTTTCGCTCTTCGTCCGAGACACTCTGGTATACACTCGTTTAGAAATCCGACTTCCCGGATAATGGCTTGGTGTCGTAAAAGTGTCGACGTACGACGAAAAGTCTCCCGAGTATCCCGAAGCTCGTAAAACCGAGCAACTCGAAGATCTTGCTCACTCGCTTGCTCGCATGCGATACACGCGCGAAGCGTCACGAAACCTAAACACCGAGAGAGTTAGGTTTGTGAAAGATTTTTCGTCGACTACGAACTACGACGCGGAGGAGACGAGATCCCTGTGCAAACTTTTGCCTCGTTGACCCTCGGCTCGCTTGTGTCGCGAGCTCAGGCAGCGTCTTAAATATAGTATTTAATATGCACACATAATGCATACATAATAATTTTCATTTATACACTTTAACGTGGTTGCCAAAATGATTTCAGAATTTTTTAACGATTATCGGACGACTCGCTACGCGTTACTCGGCAGATTCGATAGGATTCTTACGACGGACCAACAAGTCACTCGTCGCCGAATGGTTAACGGTTTCAAAGTTAGTAATGTGTCCTAGTATTAACTGAATAAACGGATTTCTTCTTTGTTTTACAATATAAACTTATCGTAATTTTTATATTTTGTAAATTGAAGACGATACGTCTATGAACAGGCACGCAGACACCCTCATCGACTTCTCCGTTTATGCAAACACCCTAAAAGACATTTGCGCGCTTTACATAGAAGTCCCAACACACTCAAGGACCTAGGGATCGAACATCTAGACGACACGATGGGCAAGGCAAGCTGCGATAAGATGACCGTCTTCTTCTATTTTATGAAATTGTAGCGCTATATACGTCTGTTATCGAAAACATATGAATTCTTACTCGACGCGATTGTCAGTTTCTTACAAAATGGTCTTTTAGACCGTTCCAATTACACAATTAGAACGTTCATGTGTCAAACTCTATTTTTATTAGCATTTCAATTTAGAGAGACAACAGAATTATCACTACTGCGTCAAGTAGCTCCAGTCTCCCTTATCCGTGGAAAATTTATATTTTCTGCATAGTTCATCATTACATTAATATCGCAAAGAGGAACAAAAAAATTGCGTTGATCGACTGTCGGGAGATGTGTGTGCGTCAGAGCGTGAACGCAACGGAATAACAACAGAAAACTCGGACTTTCTCGACGGGGGATATAATGTTGTTTGCTCCACACTTTACACAAACGACATTAATATAAATATATGCTGTGGCGTAAGATCAACAAAAAGCGCGTCTCGAATATGGAACAAAATATGTTGAAAGGAGTACAAGTGTATTTTGACACTTTGGATACATTTTATTCCATACTTAGAATTCATCCATATTCATCGTCGTTGCTCTACTGATATATTTACAACAGAGCGAAACAGGTGGCGTCGGGCTTTCAGCTTTTCGATACCACTAATCGATAAATAATACGACAGCACGTGTGCCTGTCTCGTACGTAGCAATTTGCTTCGATTATCCGTTGGATTAATATCAGCCGACAATGAGCTTCACGAGAGAGCCCAGAGATATACATAGTGAAAAGAGCAGCAAGGCGTCACGAAACTACCAGCAACATACATATACAGTAGAACCTCAATTTCAGAAAGACCAATGGGATCGCACAAGCTACGCGTATATGCAGCGATCTTGAGACGGAGTAGGTATTTGCCCATATTGATTTGTTGTTGCTGCGCCGATCGATATGGATGAGGGGCCTCTTTATAGAATTCAAGCTGCTACGATCAAGGTTCTACTGTACCCTCCACTTCCTCTCTGCCCGCTCTATCGTTCACACACACACACACACACACACACACACACACACACACACACACACACACACACACACACACACACACACACACACACACACACACACACACACACACACACACATATATATATATATATATATACACACACATATATATATACACACACACACCGATGGCGTTTCATCACGATTAACGCTGACCACGTGTGATAACGGGGTTTGATTATCGCAACTATTGTATACAGTGAATACGAGTTCACGTACATACGCGATCGCTTATCGCTCTGGATTATGACTAGTGCACCTTCCAAGAGTTTTCTTACAAACTCGCTTTTCCTATTCTCTCATTACCTGTCACAAACGTCGCTCAACTGTTATACTCGTCAGTGCTCCTCGTGTCATTACGATGCACATTTTTACAGAACTATAATAAATATAAGATGTTACAAACTGACGAACAAGAATGTTCTAGAAATAAATAACACTCAGCCGCATATTTATTTGACTCATGTATGATTTGTTTACTTTGGGGTTGGTGAATGCTGCCGCTACGCTTTGCTTTATCCGCTTCATCATCGACGTTCTCTGTTTCATGTGGCGTCAACATAACTTATACTCATAGACCGAGCGTCCTGCGAGAGGCGCTGAAGACTACACTAAAACGAAAGAGCAATAGTGATAGTAATGGTATCTCTGTCTAATAGATGCGTGTCGGCGGGGGAATAAGGGGAAAAGGAGAAGAGGAGAAGAGTATACGTTTACGGTGCGGTATTTGTAACGTCTTGTGAACCTTAACCTAAATCGCACTAACGTGATGTAAACAGACATTAATAATTGTAATAGAATTTAAAAAATGGTGAGATATTGTGGCATATGTAAGGTGGAATATGACAGAGATCAGGATGTTTCTATTCATAAGTAAGTAATATGAAATGTGTAATACAAATTTTAACATTTCAGATTGAAACAATTTAAGTTGATATATTTTTAGTCTCCTCAAAAGCGAAGATGTGAAAGAAAAATGGTTTGTAAATATCGGCAGAAAAGTTAATAAATGCTATGGAGTTTGTAGCAAACATTTTGAAGAAAAAGATTTCCGCTATGAACCAGTTGGAGATACTGTTAAAAGATTCTTAATATCTGGAGCTGTTCCAACTTTATTATTACCTTCATCTAATCGATACAATTTTATTTAATAGAAATATTTTCTGGTTATTATTGTGTCTTGTTATTTATTAACATATGTATATTTCAGTGAAAATATATTAATCAACAACATAAAACTAACAAGTAGCCCAGAGCAAACGCTTTTTTCATCAAAAACTAGTGATGAGACAAGTTTATTCTATACAAAAAATTTGCTTGGAAAACTAATGATACATGCCAAAAAACTTTTGCTGCCTTTGAATATTTTTTCAAAAATAGATATGTGTCTTGAGAAATCGGTTTTTAATAATCATAAACTAGATTTAATTAATCAAATTTTGAATAGATATTTCAAAATCCGTCTTCATCATGAGGCTAAATCTTCACAAGATTTAGTACAACGCGTTAGAACTTTCCATAGTCGAATCGTTGTATTTAAAAAGCAATAAGTATAATAATAGATACGATCTATAAGCGAGATTATTAGATATATAATTTTTTGCACTAATAAATATTAATTTCCAATAAAATATCAAGTATTAATTTCTTTTTCGCCCTTTCCCTTTTTTAGCGCTTTAATAGAGAAGTATTTGTGATTTTGCAACGATAGTCACATTGTTCAAGTTGGCTTGATAAAGTATTTACTTTTCGCTTTCGTAATGAGTTTTGCTCGTGTACTGATGTTATAGCGTAACGAAATATAAATTTTGCCCTCTCGACAGAACTTATTTACAAACATCAAACGCTATTTTATGGTTTTCATAGGTTATTTTTATTGTTATATATATTTCCAAACAATATACATATACAGAAATATTGAAAAAATGTAACCGCTGTAGGATTGAAATCTTGATCTTTTTAATTACTGTTATGAGATGTTATCATTCCCCTTCTTACTTTCCCCCTGTTTTACCGCGGAGCGAGAGAGAAGGCCTGGCACTGGCCATATCTCTGTCCTTCAGTGTTGTCTTCAGTGCGCCCATAAAGACGCTCGGTCTATGAGTATAAGTCTATGGGCGTCAATGACGTTTATGCTTTGCCAAATAAACATGGAAATCTACCGGTTGCTAATCACACTCGTATTTTTAACTTGTACGATATATTGCGTATATCATATCCTCTGAAACACCATGTGTAAACAAATTTATTTTTTTAGGTGAAGGAGTCTTAGTAGCCGGAGTAATTTCTGGTAATTTTGGAAATGGTACAAATATAGATCATGTTCCATATTTTTACTAACATCTAAGCAACGTCATGAAGCTCTCTTGACTTGACAACAGCTTTAGAAAAAGTGTTGGATGTTATTATCATTTTCCAGTATTTCACTAGACTTGATAGATTAATTGTAAAATGACGATACAGGAATGAGAATTCTTTTAATGAATAATAATGTCGATTAATTCCTTCAAAATAATTCTTAATAATTTGTCTAAAAAGATGACACTTATATCTCTTAAACAATAATTATTACGTAAAATTGCTTTAAATCATGTGAAAATAAATATAAGTTCGTATTTTTATCGAAAGATTATTCTAAAATACGTGTTCCCTTAGGTAATTGTTTTATCGGTAAAACTATAAAGTTTATTTATTTTTTAAATACGCAAATTCAGTATTTTTTTTGTTATGAATATCAAGTGGTTGTGTCGTTAAAGAAAGAGTAGAATAAGAGCAAACGTTAGCAAGCAGTAGGGTACCACGTTGAATTTTAGCTGTATCCAAGGTTATTAACTCCGGTATCCAAATAAAAGCACACGCGCTACCTTTATCTCTTTTTCTGCCTCACTTCACTCCACTTCTTCTCGACTTCCTCTTCATTCGTGGTTTTCGTATCCATTTACTCGTGTGTTTTCATTTCAGGTGTGGTATGCAAATAAGTCACACGGAGCGAAGTAGTGCGTCAGATCGAAAGCGGTTAAGACGCGGGCACGTGTAACGTACGCATGTACGTACCGATACGAAGTTTACTTTATAAACCGGAAACTACGTGACCACAAGACCCACGGTTATCATATCGAGGGAACCGAGGACGAAACGAATTAATGAGTTTTGAAACTACCAAGTGATATTGTATGATATTATATATCTATCTCTCTCTCCCGAGAAACAAAGCGAGAGAGAATTCAACCCACCTACATTCGCAACAATGGTCACACGAATATGAATACCGAATGAGATATCGACGTCTGAATGTACACCGAACTCTCCTGTGGTGTTCGAGGAACAAGGCTTTAATATTTAATTGAATTTCTCACAAAATTGAGTTATTTAGCCAGTGCCCAGCTTAACATGATCAAAAGGGCGGTCTACTTAAAGGAGGATCGTTATTGATTATTATTTAATAAAAAATGTCATCGTAAAAAAGAGCCTGGGGTCGTATATGACCCCAACATTGAAGGAGGGTTAATGTACATCTGCTTGGTAATCACGTATTAATGATACTGTAATTTTCATGATGTCTTTAATGATTGTGTATTAGGATATTACCAACTAAGCATAGAGAAGTATATTTTCTACGGCGACGATGCTTAATTAGTTCATGCATTAGGCTCAAGCTACTCGAGTAGTATCCTTTGTTAGTCATTTTTGAAAAATGCTCGTTACCATTCATCGCATGGTAAGTACAAACCACTGGGAAATGACCAAAAATGCACGACGACGCATCTATCCATCTCCAATATTTCGTATCTTTCTACACAATTTTTACTAAATTGATTAGCATAAATTGTTTGATTTTAGTCCATTTATACAAAAAGCTTTAGACCGATAGCTCAAAATTTGCGTAATCAGACATTTTCCAAATATTTTAATTATTGTGTACACTCCAACAATAAAGGAGTGTAAGCCCCCTAATTTTACGCCGCACGTCAGCTTGATAGATGAAGGCGTTTTTAAGATCTAGTAACAATGTAATTAATTCAAATCTAAAAAGGCCACGCGTATACCCTTCATTTGCAATGAATTAGGCATACGGATAGTGAACAGTATTTTTTCTTACCCGCCATTGTGCTACACAAGTAACTTTGCTATCGGTGATTCGAGCATGCGGTTTCGGATATTACGTATTCCTTTCCTCGTATTATCCGCACATCATTCGTGCCGTTGTTATTTGTTTGTATAGTTTACTTCACAGGCCTTGTAGACTCGGAGCGTCCGAGTATTTCCGCAGGACTTTGGTCGTGATGCGAGACACCCCGCATCGGAATACGAGTTTGCTGGATTATGCGACATGCCGCTATGAGGTTGCGAGCTGGAAATACTCAACCAACTCTTGCAACACAAATTTGATGCTCGTCCTCCGGTCTTGCCACCACTTCCGTCTTCTTTTATCCTTTCTTTTCGTATATTTTTTTTTGCAACACTCGCTAACATGTTTTCGCTCGCCCGATGTTTTCCGCTCGTTTCGTGAACGCGTAAGCGGTTGCTCGCCGATAAACGAATCTCCAGAAACGCCTGGTCAGTGGCTTTCCTTGTGGTGCACTACCATCGGCCGCAGTATCCGAAGAGTGCATATGTGTTTCCTTAAGAAATTTGATTTCACTTACTCACATGTGTTTTGATACGCTGACAGCAAATCCAACATTAATTTTGCTGGAAAGTTCAAAGGAAAAGAGATATTGGCACAAAACGTTATTCCATTTGAGAAATTATAAGATTTTGCTGTAAAAAGCTCGAAGTTGCGGTTTAAAATAGCTTAATATACACGGTAAATATAACAGGACGATACACAAGGAAGTAAATACTTTATTGCTATCAAATTTAATCCTCAACTTCAATACTGGAATCAATGCGGTTAATATCACTTCAAATGACGATAGATGGTTAAGGATACTTCACGTATGAATTTACAGTCAAAAGTGAGATTCGATCAGAATTGGAGTACTTCGCGATAAGTGACAAATATTCAAAAAAATTAACAACATTAAACAACAACCTTAATTTCGAATAACAATGACAAAAAGTTAATAATAAATAAGATTAAAAAAATTTTTTAAGTAATTTTTAGAGAACTTTATTAAAAGGATGTTGACAGTTGTACATTTCGGAGCGCCAATAATTTTTTGGCTACTTCAAGACAAATTATATCCCTGAAAAAGGCTAAACTGACTAAAGTTTGTCCTCAAGATCTTACATTCAACGTAAAACTTTTTTTTAGTACTTAAACATCTATGATTACGGATGATTTTTTTTTATTCATGACTGTAACAAACTGTACTGCACAAAAGAATGAAAAAGCTGTAGGAAAGTATAAAGAGAATAAACGCCCAACACGAATATTATATGCAATGGAAGTGAGGTTCTTTGCGTGCTTTTCAAGAATTTTAAATCTTCCTCTTGATGTCTGATGATCACAGAGATTCGTACTTTGCACTGCGTCTCACTCGTTCGGATTCTCGAGGCTCGTGAGTGGTTAGCGTATATGTAGAAATCGGGAGCAGTTCGTCATGTCTCGCAGTTTGAAAAACCCGCAGCAGCGACAAATGTGCCTAATAATGGTGGTAAAATAGTCTCGACATCGAGAAGCTATATACGAATGCGTAGCAAAGTCGAGTTACGACTATTTGCTTCGCAAATTAGCGCGAGCGCGCGTCATACACTCGCGCTTAAACTGTCACACTTTCCTCATTCTTTCCCGGAAATAATGAAAGAAATATCTGTAGTTCGTCCAGTGTAAGATACACAAATCTTACACTGGACGACGTGACAACACCTATTTGAATCGGAGGTCCGGTTCAAACTCAATGTATTAAAAAAAAATTGACATTCAATATTCAACAGTTACATCAGCTGGCGCTCTGTCAAAGAAATTCAGGATTGATCTCATTTATTTTTATGTCGTCTGCACATTGATAATCCTTCAAAGACCTATTACAAAATGTCAAATTTATCGTAGCGCATTGCTATTTGAATAAATATTATTAAATAAATCTTCTTGTACATCAATAATATCATGTAGAATAGAATCAAAACATTTGCAGGACATCATAATATTGATAAAATTTCCTCCAATGAACTGGACTATGAAAATATCGTTCTAATTCTAATCTAATCGAGTCGGGTTTTCTAACAATATGATAACATTTTATATGTGTAATTGTATTGCAGATTGTGTAATTGATTAAAACCTTCTAGGTCCAACTTGATTTACCAAAGCTCCGGTCTCCCCCTAAAGGTCAGTGATTTCATTTAACATTTAATATATTTATATCCATTTGCATCTGTCATAGGCGATGACAATTGATATTAGGTCAAACTTTCAGCGATTAATCGTTATGGCAAAAATCGATGTCAAGGCGAAAAGACTTAACATTCGCGTACATGTACAGCCCAGTACTTAACCATATCATAGGCAATTCAATTGCAAATTCTGAGGATACGTGCACTTGCTAATTAATCGTTTGTTTTCTTAGCGGGTTGCGTATTGAACGTTACGTTTCACCTGGACTTCGAGCTGTTTACGAGACTACGACTGTTTCGCGACCATCGTATGACGTCAATGAATGACGATTGCCCCCCTCACCGATATCCCACCGGGTGTACATCGACGTAGACATCGTCATTGTCATATGGATACCAGCTAGCAACTGTTATTGAATTGTTATCGATAAGGCGCAAGCGCCATAACTCGAGTCAATGTCATCGTCGTTCTGGTCACTCATCATACGCTCGAATTACTGCGACAAGCTGGACATACGCGTGCCTGAACGTAAAACTTCTTTTACGGCCTGAAAAAATAATCCTATCGTCTGCGGGGGAGCGCCACGAAACAGCTATCAAATTAATTGCAGACTGATAAGAAAATATTATATCAAGTTGGTAATGCGTAACTGTGTATAGAAGAAAATAAATATTTTTATCATTTTGTCTGGTGTTTATGCAGTCAAAGATATTTCAAAAAACGCTTACAATATTTACGACGATACGGAGCACCTCGCAATCTCGAAATAACTCTTAGGACCTATATTTATAGTAACATCGCCCGTGACACTTGGCGTGATCGCGCAACGATGTAGTATTGTGGACGTGTGTACGGAGATACATTTTTACACACTTTTAATAAACGTAGTACTCGACAGTTTTTTAGCTTTCGCGAGTACTTTGGGGCCACAACTGTTTCTGCGTTCTGAATAAGAATCTTGGTCTTATTTTGTACTGTCGCGTGATCCTGATATGTAGAGAGCAGTAATTTTAATAATTAATGTCTCAGAAAATAATTCCATTAGTAAAGGTAGTTGCATAACCTCATTTTCAGTGTGGTTTTACACTGGACAAGATAATCGATAAACAATTCTACACCGGAGTAGATAATCGATGATTGGCATGATGGATGATTAAATTAAATTTAAATTACAATGCTCACAATTTCAAATGCATGCATCATTCTGTTGAGGATCTAGATCCAGAGAAAAAATGCAATTTAATATTATTATGGTAAATAATAATTGAAAACGTACGTAGATAAATATGTTCTGTATGTTCTATAAATACAGATTTTTAGTAATATTTTTCAAGGACTTACAGTTGCAAATAATTAAAAAAATTCTGAAATAAATAAAAGTACGGTTAATGAATTTTAAATAAAACTAAATAAGTATGTTAAGCACGACTTGTTTGTTACATTTATTATCACTGTCGAACGGATTGTTGTGCTAAAAGAAAATTTTTATTTCGTATCATTTGGTGGATAAATGCGTTATTACACATGACAAATAATATATTTTTCATATCTACTTATTGAAATATTCGTATCTTTCATTCGTTTTGATGAACCATTTTTCAGTAAAGAAAATATCACTTGAAAAAGATCTTCTATCGACGTTTAAATCGTTAACCACACGTACAGTGCTTAAGTACTCGGGTTGACACAAGGTTCAAGACGGATCAACGACGTGATGGCGTCAGAAAATAAAATATACACGGTGCTCTATTTGTTTTGAGCAGTTGGTCATCCGAATTCTTGCGTGATTCGCGAGGAAATGTAAAGCTGTAAACAAGAATTGCGAAAAAAAGGCAGATTGTCACGTGTTACATTCTTGTGCAATTTTTCGCTATGACTGTTGTCGATATGTAAATAGACGAAACGTGTGGCGCTTGGCCTTATCAAGAAAGACCTCGGTACTGAAAGTGTAACAAGTAGCTTCACACACACGCACACATATTACGTTAAGTATGACGTTGATACAACGGTTAGTATGTAAAGGGTGGTTAAATTTTAAGGGCCGATGTTGAATGTGAACCACACCTAAACGTCAAGTTTTTTTCTGCATTTCATTTGACATTTCTCAATTTCAGACTAACTCAATTTGAACCATGGAAAGATACACAATCGAGCAACGCGTTAAAGTTATTCAGGCTTATTATGAAAATGGGCGTTCAAATCAAAATGCATATCGTGCACTTCGTGATTTTTTCGGTCAATTTGATCGTCCAAATGTGCATACAATCGGAAAAATCGTGCAAAAATTTGAGCAAACCGGGTCTGTAGAAGATATTAAAACACCAGTGCATGCTCGTACAGCTCGTACTGCAGAAAATATTGCTGCTGTTCGCGATAGTGTGGCTGAAGAGCCGTCCACCTCAACTCGTCGTCGTGCCCAACAATTGCACCTCTCACGCTCGTCGTTGATGAACATTATGCATAAAGACTTGCATTTACACGCTTATAAGGTGCAATTGACTCAAGAACTAAAGCCTCTTGACCATTCCAAACGTCGTCAATGGTCAGAATGGTGGCAAGAAATGACAACAGTGGATGATCAATTTTCGAAGAAAATCATCTTCAGTGATGAGGCACATTTTCACCTCAGTGGATTCGTCAATAAGCAGAATTGCCGCATTTGGGCGAATCATAATCCAAGAGTGATTGTCGAAAAACCAAGAGTGACTGTTTGGTGCGGTTTATGGGCTGGCGGCATCATCGGGCCGTATTTTTTCCAAAATGAGGCCGGTCAGGCAGTTACTGTGAATGGTGTTCGCTATCGTGAGATAATAACGAACTTTTTATGGCCCGAATTGGAAGATATGGATGTGGGCGATATGTGGTTTCAACAGGACGGTGCCACTTGCCACACAGCTAACGAAACAATGGCTCTTTTGCGCGACAAATTCAATGGCCGTGTTATCTCACGTGGTGGCGATGTCAATTGGCCGCCAAGATCATGTGATTTGACACCGTTGGACTTCTTTCTTTGGGGTTATTTGAAAGAAAAGGTGTACGTCGATAAGCCAGCAACAATTCAAGAGCTAAAGGATGAGATAATTCGGCACATTAACGGCATAGAACCTCAATTATGCCTAAGCGTCATCGAAAATTTGGACCATCGGATGGAGGTGTGCCGCCGAGGTCGCGGCGGCCATTTGGCCGATATTTTGTTCCATACATAATTGAACCATACCATATTATCATAATAAAAAGAATTGACAATAATTTCCTAAATAATTTATGTCTTATTCAAAATCAACATCGGCCCTTAAAATTTAACCACCGTTTATAACTTAAAAATACTATAACAATGATAACCTCTTAAAAAGTAGCTAAAGTAAGATGGATACGGTAAGAGAGTCGCGGCTTATTTCGAGATAGGTTGGTTGGTATATTAGATAGTTGTTTAAATATTTCCAATTATTTGATTTTAAAAAGTATTGTACCCCTTAACGCTCCACTTTTTTCCATATATTATTTGTACAGGCTCTTGAAAAAAAACCAAGCCCCCTCCCCCTACCCATCTGATAAGATTGGCTAAATTTGGGGAAGATCGAGTCTTGATTCTCCTACACGGCTGCAGTGATGAGACATCTTTGTAATATATAAATAATTATTTAAGACTGTTCTACTGATCGGTGAGATCGCTTTCCTTCAATAGTACACGAGCGACCTCTTCTAGCGTGCAGAGCAACTGATAAGCATGGACGCGTTTCACTACAGACACAGTAAAATGAGGGAAGAGAGCGAGACATCGACAAACACCATTGGCGAGCATAGAAAACGGTCTCTCAGTCTCCCAGAGGCAAAGTCCCCTACACTGGCAAGTACCTGCGACGGTGCCCAATTACCTATCTAATTGCTCGCTTAACGATGCTCTTGCGGCTTTGAGTACCAGATATATACATATCGATTAGCCTGTCATACATACAGCATATGGTTGGCACATAGATTTGCTTTACTACCGCTATGCACACAACTGCATGGTAAGCACACTTGAATCGCATTCCTTTCACTGTTGTCACAATCTATGGTAGATGGAAGGAGTTAAGTGGATAAACAACATTATGACGCGGGAGAATTGCGATGAGCTTGATTATAAATCGCGATCCAAGTGTTTACGGCCTCATCATCGTTGCTGTATACAGTATTACGATGACTCTATTGGTAACACGCTTGAGTTTCGTGCGTCAATGAGATATTATACAATTCCAAGACGGTCCCACGATAATGTCATCACTTGTCGTTTCTGGCATACGTTAATTCCATTTCTGTTGTGCCCTGGTTTCGCAGAGACTCGCAATATTCGATACGAATTCAATTAATCTGTCAGTTAAACATCGCTGGCAATAGATTTGTACGATTCTACCTCCAACCTGTGCACATAACAGTGCTCGTATTTAAGGAATATTTCATTTTATTAAATAAAAATATAAATAAATAAATATATTTTTTTGTATATTTAGTTTCTTTTTTATCATTTGTACCACGAAAGCGGCTTTCTTCTCATGGTTCCTTTATAATGAAGCAACAACAACAACAATAATAATAATAATAATAATAATAATAATAATAATAATAATAATAATAATAATAATAATAATAATAATAATAATAATAATAATAATAATAATAATAATAATAATAATAATAATAATAATAATAATAATAATAATAATAATAATAATAATAATAATAATAATAATAATAATAATAATAATAATAATAATAATAATAATAATAATAATAATAATAATAATAATAATAATAATAATAATAATAATAATAATAATAATAATAATAATAATAATAATAATAATAATAATAATAATAATAATAATAATAATAATAATAATAATAATAATATAAGGTCAGCAGTATCATCTCGGATGGTTTTTTCGTAATACTCTGTCACAATGTCATTTTTTTCAAACATCTTAATTTAGTGGAAACATGGCGAAAAAAATGGCAATTACCAAGTTATGTATACGAAAAAAATGGTGAAAGAAAGTTTAAATGAACTGGACTATATAGGGCGGTCAGTCATTCCGCGCTACACGAAGGTAATCGCGCCTCAGGATTTTCCACGCTTATCTCGCTTGAACCGTGAAAATCCGTGGGGACCGAGCATTTAGAAACGCAGGCACAACATGTATCGCAGACATCTGACAAGCGCGAAGGACCTTGGGGGATTATCTTGGCGGGTCTCGCCCTCGTGACTATCGCAGAAACCGTGTACTACCGCGTTGGACTGCCCCGCCCTCGAAGCGAGTCCGCATGGTTTCTTGACCTAAATCCTGTACTGCCATACGCGGAAATAATAACATCGAGGAGAATGTTGCCAATTTTTAAACTCAGTTATAATAGTCCAACAAACCTGTCGGGTTTATATATTTATACAGATAGTAGAGTGTAATTTATATCTGGTATCCAGAGGAAGCCAAAGGTTAAAAGGTAATCAGGAAGAAACGATTTGGCACATAGTGCAGTGCACGAGGTATACGACGACCGATTGCTCGCCCACAAGTTGATCATTCCGAGCTCTCGCGGACTAAAGGTTAAGAGGTAGAAGCGATTGCGGTGTGCACCTGGTGATTATACTCACTGCCGCGAACCGTTCGCGAAAGCCTGAAGAACTTTTGCTACGACTCTCTCAACTCTGTACCGTAACCGAACATACCACGTACTAAAAGTATTTAAGTACGACATTGATCCTCTTGATAAAAACGTTAAAAACAAGATATTTGAATGAACATTATAACACAGCGATGAAAGTAATTTGCTTCATTGCATTGCGATTTCTGTAAATATGTTGAGCATGTGATGATCTATCTAAATAATAACGATATAAAAAGTAACGAGAGACATTAATTTATTTGAATAATAATTACATTTATATTACCTTCATTTGCTTTTAAAAATCACATTGTATATTATATGATCCTTTCTAGCTATTTGGGAAAATATTTCAGGTCGCCACTTTAGTCTATATTCGAATATTGTTCACTTTCGAGTGATATCAAAAAGCTGGGAACCGCCTACTAACTGGCCATTCACCATAATCGGTTCTATTTTCTCGGTCAAATTCCAAATACTAAAATGTATCTTCTTTTATCTACATAGAAATACCTTATTTGAATATCTAAGAAACGGGAAAATGGTACAAAAGGAATCATGGAATGCGTTTGTTTATTAAAATGTGTGAATCCGTATGTATTGTGAAATTTGTTGGCTAGACAAACATCTAATTCAGCTGAATGATATGCACACGAATATTTCTTCAATTATGGACTGTAGTCCATCATTTAAGGTATTCAAACAAATTAATTTGGCCCAAGCTCCGCATGGTATATTGTGCCTTGCTCTCGCCTATTTAACATTTGCTATTAATGTAAAGAACAGCTCGTCAAAAAATTCATAAACAAGTTTAACAAGTACACGAATGCGCACCATTCACCTTGCTTATGCTGCGCAAGTGCGGGTATCCGGAAATGTCTAGTCATGCTCTTCCTGTCTCAGGCTGAAGCGGGAGGGAGTCTCTCAGGCCCCTAATCATGTCATGTATAGATAATTCGAAAGTACCGTTCCTATTAGCACGTCAAAACACGCGATTATATTTTTCTCTTTCCTCTCCGTACTTCGTTCAACTTTGAATATACTTGAAGCTGGTGAAAGTATATTCTCCTGTTTACCCGACTAGCTCCATGACGGTAAACAGAAACTTGTAAAAAGCCTGAACTTTGCTCACGATCTAATGCTTGTTATCTGTATATCTCCACTTTACTTGACTGATAAAAATTATACGACAATAAAGAACTTGAATGAAGTGACGATGAAGCAAAAAACCTAAAAATCAATGATCAATAAAGAATTGAAAAAATAGAGATTCTCTGCACGACAACTTTTGTACTTTGCAAATGTTTAATTCAATATTTTTTAACTGAGTTGCATGAATATGGTCTCATTCTATGTTACAGCAAGTATGTAATCATTTGTGTATTCAATATTTGTATGTTGCTATTATAAAAAGATTTCAAAGAATTAAATGTCAGATTAAATTTTCATTGTGCTACATATAAACATGTAGATTTGTATATAATTGAATTATGAACATTTTTTATCACAATGCCGAGTGTACAGGATACACGGATGTTACATTGGCGAGTAAAACAAATGGTGTCCTTGCCCATTTTGGCAAGTTGAGAGTAAGATTGACAAACTAGTCAAAGTACGAATGTTGTTACTACAGTTATTAACCCCTCTGGGGGCAATCTGGGTAGTTTACTATCCGACGCTCCATTTCAGAGGGTCGTCCCTGCTAGGGAAGAAGTTGTGCTGCGCTAATTAATTCATTCTTGTTATGTCATCTAAAGATGACATACCAATTTCGCACATGCACCATCGTACTCTTGACACTCTGACGATTCAATTTCACTGCTTATGAATTGAAAAATATGAATGTAAACTAAAATTATGAGAAAATAAAAAATGAGTAATATTATCCAGGGTTGCCCAGATAAGGTATACAGAAAAATGGTTGCCCTTAGCGTGTTAAGATAATTTAGCTACTTCTGAAGATTCTTGTTGAGTTTCATTCAATTACTTAATAATAATCTATGTCGCATGAGTACCTCTAGCTACTTTAAAACATAAAGTGTAACAAACAATATAAATAGCAATTACAATGTATTACACACGAATAATAAAATATAGAAAATTGCAACGACAAGATAACAATCGTCTATGCACGTAATTTCAGTTTCGCATTGTGGGCATGTTGCTAAGATGCTTATCGAATGGATTGTCTGTATCTGGATGAAAACCGATGGTAACAGCGAACCAAATTAGCTCTATTATTTGCAAGATTATAATCAAGCTGGAGTGGCATTAGAGAAACTGTTTCATCCGAGATGGAACCGCAAGAGCAGATACGTTTGATTTAACTGAATGCGATCAGGAAATAGAGATGCGCTTTCTCGGAATCAATGTCGGGGTTAGAGTACATCGAGAACGCGGATGCATCTCGAGCTCATTCGTGAACAAGCCATACCGAAGGAATTCTTGCACCCGTACCGATCGGAGTCGACTGTAAACAAAATTCCTTAACGAGACACCTTGGCACGTGTTTACGACGTGTTGACCAGTCTAGTCCAGCTCGCACGAGGTGCGTCGGTCTCGACAAAAATAAAACGCACTACTCGACTGGTTTCACTGTCTATTTCTGAATCTAATCCTCGTGACAACATATCGGCAATTTTCCATTAGCCGGAATAAGTCGACAAACAAGAATCGAGGGCATGACTCGAGGCTGTCGGGACATCGTGGAAATTAAAAGACGCTGTTGCAGATTACAAAAAACATGGCACAGTAGAACCTTGCACATTGCCTCCTCAATATTCTCCATTTTGTACAAAGCCATCTCTACGAGGAAGTATGTTTACTATGTTTTACTATGTTTTACCGAATAATGTTAAAGGATTATGGAAGTGCAGCACCGTTGGATAACGACTACGTGTTTACGTTCCTTGATTAAAAAAAAAAAATGTTAACTCGTAAATTTTCAACGGCTGTTAATATTTTTATAAAAATATTAACGGTTAGTACGGCAAGCATGCAAAAATAAAACAACATATAATGTAATCATAGATGAGCGTCACGTTCTATTTATAGACACATAAAAAAAGTGCCGCCATATGCGAAACGCATGTATCCTCTGACGCCAAAATACCATTATGGTATTAGTTTGTTTGTTTGTTTATTTGTTCGTTCGTTCGTTCGTTTGCTTGCTTGATTGCTTGCTTGCAAGCAACAAACGCAATAAAACACCGTTTTTTGCAATAATAATTGGTTGATTGTAATGTTTATGTTACTACACCTTAACCTTAACTCCTTTAAATTAAAATAAAGTAAAAACAAACATCCAAAGTGGACGTGCTCAAATAATGGTCCTACAGAATTTGGTGCGATTCGCTCGAGAGATGTAACACGTAGGACTTGAACGAAATGCATCCTACCATCATTATGTGACTGAGCAACAAATGAGAGTTTCATTGAAGTAAATAATAATGATTAGTAGGCTTCAATAAAATTGTCATTGATTTAATGCCACCGCATTTAAAACAATTCGTGATCAATTAAATAAAAGATAGTTTGACTCAAATATATATATATTTATTATTTAAAAAGAGATATATTTAGTCTCAAGGAGAGCAAAGAAACTGAGTCCATATGAATTTTCCAAAATGTAGAAAAATTCTAGAAAAACACAACGTGTAAACACCTTGAAATAATTATAATTACGTTAACGGTCTCTTATATTTACGAAAAATCATGAAATAAACTGAAAACATACGTAGCACGTATTGTCAAGAACATGCTGCTTATTAATTACAATTCGTGGATGTTTATGTAAATATTCACATTGTACAATATTATTAACTAAAATATAATAATAATATAAAAAATTGTAATTAAAAAAAATATACAATATGTGTGATTTGAAAGAATGGAAAAAACGCTAGTGCATTCAACAGAAGAACGTCTTGTTTTTACTTTTTAAAAATCTCAAAAATATGTGTATTCGTGTTTAATAATTTTTTTTATCAATCAGTACATCATCTACTGTAAATTCTATAATAACCACAGAAATTACAGTAAGAATTATACTAAAAAGATGTAATCTCTGAAGAATTGTCAATAATGTCGAAATTTTTCGTAATAATTAAAAATGCTTGCGTAAGATGAATGTAATAAATATTTATCTTAAATTTGTCTTCAATTTATCTTATCTAACATAAATGTTTAATACATTTGTCTTAAATCTATACCCGTATAATTACCACGAAAGATAAAAAGTTAAAATTAACCAACGTTGTTCGTGTATATTCACAAGACTCAAAGATACTTTAATTTCTAAGATCACAGATCTCACTTTATTCCGTTAGTAATTTGCATTAAAATGTTCGACGATAAACATATTACATTCTTAGATCCCTCTTATGAAGATGTTTTTTCCCGAAAAACTGAAAAAGTAGTAAAGTAAACAGAATAATCGGAAGAAATATATTTACTTACAATCCTAACGAAAATATTCAGAGAGCGTGGTTCAAATTTGAACAAATATTTTGAGAGCGTCAAAACCAAGTCAGAGAAGCGTAGTTAAGACGAAAGAAAAGACGTTTGTATTTTTTTTCCTTGATCCTCGTCTCTCGGTTTCAAGTAAGGCATTTCTGCTCGTCGTCTGCGGACCGAATAATCGGGATTCTTGCGAATAAAGCGACTTAATAAAATCTGCGCGGTACTCGGGCTAACGAAACTCGAAAAAAATATAAATAGAAACTAAGAAGCTGAGCGGGTCGTTTAGAGTAGTAGTTTACTAAGTCTGTGCTGGAAGGGTTGATGCATGTCAGAATAGTTTGATCCTTAATCACTCCTGGTGGAAATGGTATTGTTCCACGGTTGAGTAAACCGTTGCTTACGCCAGAGCAGCGGTACTTGGGGCTACCGTGGGCTGTCGTATAGATAAGCAGCAATGTCGCAGTTCACGCACGTATAAGCTACAGGGCTGAGAGAGCGAACAGGCACTAGGTACGCGTCGTTCTAGTCGTCATCGTAGTCGTCATCCTCTTCCAACTCCTCGTTGCATTTACCGTCGACATACATGGATTGTACGCGTCGGATCGGACACGATTTCTCGTGTCGCTTTAGTGACACGAAAAACGAAAGACTTTTACGGCATATTTCCGGCTTATCGGCCATATCCGTGTACCAGGTAGAAATGATCTCGTGATAGGGTTAAATGTACCCGCATGAAAAAGACGATATACTAGTATGAGATGAATATTTGTGAGAAATTCATATATGCATATGCATATGCATATTATATGTACGTAAAATTTAGATAAGGTTTTGCCAATTTTTCAATATTTTTCATATACATTCAACACTAGGGGTTTCTCATATATTTCTCTTCCGATCTTCTTTGGTTTCTGTCTTTCGTTTTCGTTCCAAATGGAGTAGATATTCGATGTGTTTCATGTAAAGTTGAACTACTATCGTAAAAGGGTCGTTGCAAAATTGAGGGAACATCGTGATTCGTGTCCAGAACAAAATTATTCCTAATATAATTGCTGTGATTATCAATGTACATGAGCTTCGAGGAATTAACCATTCGAACGACGATTATGAAACAAAGATGCTTTTACAATTGATTTATATATTGTTAGGCTGTGTATGTATTCAACTTTCTTCTATATCCCTGATTCTTTGAAGTTACTTTTAAATATATTTAGAGTAGGAGGAGCATGGCTGCCATCGGGGACAGATGGATCTTTGCGAGCTCTGCTTAATTGTGTGATTAAAGTTGGTTCGGTAGGATAAAGCTCTCGTGAAAGTGTGAGCAAACAGAGTTTGGTGTCGGCCAAAGTGGAACCACCATGAAACCAGGAGAAGTCGATAAAGGGAAAAGTCTGGATTGATAAAGAAGAAGGTCTCATGACTTACAAAGAAAGGATGGCCTAGATCCAGCGAATAAGGCTGCGAAAAGTGAGGAAGATAGCAGTCGTACAAAAAGCGCGTGGAAGGAGAATTATAGAATGCAAAAAGCAGCGGTTGATAAAAAAATCATTTCAAAAAGATTCATGGGACGGCAACTATCGATTGGAAGTGATTCGTAAAAGACACGAGAAGCAATGAAAGCAGACAAAAAATAGGGCGTGTTGGCATTTGTGAAAACAACGAAAATGTAGGGAAGAAAGAATTAAATGACTGTGATCATTGAAGGAAAGAAGACTCCGAGAGAATATTCTGCAAATGATAAAGTGATTTTTGGAAAAATAGACCACAGGACAAGGTTGTTCGGTATTGAGTTTCGCATGAATCGATCAAGGTGTTTACATTTGATTGAACGATGAATATTTGTAATTTTTCGAAAAAAATTTATATTTGCTCTAACTTTCGTAAAATTTCATCTATCAACCCGAAACTTGGTATATAAATTGGCTAGGGGACAAGGACGCTTGGTCTTGAATTTGACCAGAATCATTTAAGGGGTTTTAACTTTATGAAATTTGGAATTTTACTAAAGTTGCGATTCTATTGAAAATTTTAACACCATTTCCTTTATGATAAAGTCAGAATTGAGATAACCATTCCCCATAGAGGAAAATCTGTGGGTTGACGATAATCACGAGGAAACAATGTGGACATTTTTCATTTACACGCCTTGTCGTTAATATTTTGGATATAATAGACGTATATGTATATTAAATATATGAGCGATTATATTTTTCATATAAACGATATAAATTATAAATACAGATTCTGCGACTGATGCAGTCTATTTTAAAAAATATTATATACATAGATATATATATTTATATAATGTATCATTAATACGACTAGAATATTGAAAAACTACATTTATATGAAAAATATATATTGGCATATATTTTGACATATATATTTTTTGATGCATTGAAGAAGAAAGAAATAAATCACGATTAATACGGTAAATTACGGCAAGAACGACCATTATTATATTATGAACCTTGGAGAGTCGTTAAGGAATTATACTTCGTCGAGAAAGAAACTTGAAAAGAGTGCTCTTGTGGAGGCGAGCATTTAGGTCGTTCATGATTTTCAAGATTGCACCCACGCCGACGATATACTTTATAATATATCATAAACAGTGGGCGAGAATTTTACAGTTATATACGTTTATTACCGCCTAGCTGTACTATGCCCTCCGAAGAAAAGGTACTTTGCAACGTTGTATTGCAGGTAGAAAAATGAGAATAACGATACCGTTCGCTGGAGAAGGATTCAAAGGATATTGCTGTTAAACGGCAATCAACATATTGGCGCCAAGCAGAAGAAATTTATTTGAAACTTGTGTCAAATATAAAAATCATAAATATTATTCAATGTTCATTGTAAAATCCTTTTTAATGACACGGTTTTAATTTTGTCAATGGATGGAGAGGGAATGTTGTAATTATACCTTGGAGCAGTTGGGATTATACCTTTTTTTAACGTATATTAATTTCAATTCAAATAAGCGGCCATTTATACCCAGCCAAAAATAATTTCTCTGTTTCGAAGATTCTTTTTGAATCTGGTATATTGTATACCACTAGAAAGTCCTATGTGGTTGTTCAGAATACTGAACGGAGTATACCAGTGACATTTTATCGATTTATATTTAAAATGGTAGGGGCTATTAAGTTTTAAAAAAATTCAATTTTGGCTTTTAAAACTTTAGAAGATATTCCGTGATATCATTTATTTTAATAATAGGTTCATTGTCATCTGTGCTATAAATAAATAGGATCGTTTTTTCTTTTATATATTGGCCAAAAATAAAAAAAGGTTTTGTTCTTTTAACATCACCGATTTTATTTCAAAATCTTTAGCCAATTTATATATATAAATATAAGTTGCTATAGGTTGTTTTACGTTTATTAAATGACTGTAATGAAAAAATGTCATTTTTTAGTTGGTTCGTGAAGCTTGTGGCATCTCAACAATGTTAATTTTTTATTATATTTGCGATTACTAAGTTTTTAATGTTGAAAACTAAATCAGAATGTATCGACGCAGAGATGCAGAAACATAAAATCGATGAAGAAGCGTCGTTGGAGTGTTATCAACGAAAATTATAGGATCCAATGAAAGTAAAGTGTCCACCTGGCGATCTCGGGTGAGCACGCGCGCTCGCTAATTAACTTTTCCTACCTGTGTGCTCATTCTTCTTCTATGTTCCGTCCTCTTTCGTGGTGGGCTGTTCCCTTTTTGTTCGAGACGGTCATTTCAAATCCTTAGATCGGGTGTGAGGCACACCGAGCGAAAGAGATACTGGGAGGAGCCTGAACGTGCCACTTCTCCGAAACCGAAGCCCCCTTAATCGACGTGCAACAAAGTCACAAATTATATATATAGCCACTCGAATTACATCGACACAAACGTGACAAAATAATTCATCACCTAACTTTTGCCCTGTGTACGAGAACTTCTCCTTCGCATCGTGAACTCTCTGTCAAGTTTATATCCTCCGGCTGCACAAGAATCGTTATTAACGAATGAATTTCGGCAGCAAGACGAAACGGGGACACCGTGCGACAGACAGACGTATGATTCATGACTCGGAGAAGGATATACGACAACCATAAATAATCAATCTAATTATATATAGATGCCCGTCAAAACATCCCAATAACATCAACCAAATTGGTAATGATAGATTATGAGTTTAGTTCTCGTTTCGATTCACTGATTATGGTTATCATCGTCCATATGAATAATCTGCGCCTGACTTATCGACAAAAATCTTTTTAAACTGTAACCGTTAACCGTTAACCACAACAACAACAAAACTGTACGTGACACATGATTTTTTTCTGTTTTTTTTTCTTCTCCTTCCTCAATTAGTGTATTATGCACCTGAGAAAGTAAAAATTGTATAATTGTTTTCTTAAATATCGTACAACATACTATGGAAAAAATGAGGATGACGACCAGGTCGATTATGCGTATAAGGCACCATATTGAATCAAGAATTACGGTTGGGTCCCGATATCAATGATGCAACACCGCTTTCACGATTTAAATTCAAAAAATTAAGTCTCGGAACAGTAATCTTGTAGGTATGTCCTCGCTCGAAGCTAAAATCTACACAAGAATAGCACGAGACGTGTATAAATGAGCTTACAAAATTTGAAAGTTGGGTAGATTAAAAAAATGTATACATTTTGAAAAATAAGTACATAATGAATGAGCGTATAATGTGGAGTAGAGCATAGAAGCGTGAGAATTCTTTAGGTAGCGGCACGATGAATTTTAATGATAAATTCTGACCAATCACTATCTAGTAAGCTCAGTGGAGTGTAATGTTTAACGTTCACCCAGTATTTTCGGCGTTCATCTATTTCTTCGAGAGAGTAGTCCATAACTTACGGCCGGGTGGCAACTTTCCTTTTTCTTTCTCCTAAGATCAAACGAGTATGGGTCATTCTTACTTATTAAATGGACAGGATTGTGACGTATAATAATACAATAAATCGGAATAAAGAGCGAACCCGGTCGGGGTGCAAAGAATAATTATTTGGGAATTGTTAAAAGAGCATAGAATGGCGAGAGGGAAAAGGAAATTGAATGGAAAGCACGGGATGCAAATTTTGGGAGAGTATACATGAGGTAAGAAAGAGCGCGATGTTTGGCGAGAAGTGAATTTCAATGATGAAAAGGAGAGAGAGAGAGAGAGAGAGAGAGAGAGAGAGAGAGAGAGAGAGAGAGAGAGAGAGAGAGCCACCGACTCTTCCATAGTGAATGGGATGAGACTTCTGAATGGATTTATGGACATGTTTCGTAGAAAGAACTAACCTGCAGATATTTTGGAAAAATTTCTGAGAATACCGAGTTTTTCGTTATTCAAATATATTTCGTTACTCGTGCCCATGTATTTAACTCTGTTGTTTTAAGGAAAATCGATTATTAATACTACCATCATTATTTTTCAAAATAATTTATTAATAAGGGAAATTACGTCTTCTATCAATGAATATTATTGGCCCGAACTCAGGTCGTGGACAAATATTTTCACTCTTTATTTAGTATGAACAATTGTCGATTCTGATTAATTCGTTAATCGATAATTTATTGTTCAATCAAGTAGAGTTGAAACTAGTAAACATTTATGCTAGTACCATTTTGAGATTCAACCCGAGTAAAAAATTTGTAGCATTACATCCGGCGCGAATCGCAGGTACTACCAAGGCGATGTTAAGAGTTTCTGTCCTGACAGGGCCTTAACAGCTTCTGATTCGCGCCGGATGTAACGCTACAGATTTTCTACTCGAATTCTTCTCACAAGTTACCACCTGAATCTTATCGATTATTGCTGTATCGAAGCTGAACTTTGCTAATTTGGATCATTGAATAAAAAAAAAAATATATAAATATCGACAGATGAACCAGTTTGAACAATAATGTTGCAAGTACATTGATCTTTTATTGTACTTATTCCGATGTCTTCTATCAAACTAGTTTTCGCTTTTACTGGTTACGGAAAAACCACTAGAACTCGAGGCGTATATAATCGAATAACGTGTAGCGAACCTGTTGCTCGGTCTGTGCCCGAGAAAACATAGTGTTGTCTGGGGTGGTTGGCCATTCGAGGTGCACACTTTGTTTTCACACTTCTCACTAATTCAAGCAGCCTACAACGGTGCGCGCAGATCGGTATATAAAAAAAAGGGAAGGCAAGGATGAGAAAAAGAAAGAGCCGCCGGTATCCTCTGTTTCTTTATTCAGTCTCTTATTTTTTTGGCTGCTTCTATTTTTTCTTCTTTAAACACCGTCCATTTTTATTTTTTCGACTTGTTCACGGTCGTATCTTCGAAGACTGGTGCGGTTGGCGATGTGGTATCTCTCGCCGTGTACGGTACCTTTATTGCCGTGAGGCACTGGTTGCTCGAGAGATATACACACCGTCAGACGAAGAGGAAGAGATGAACGACAAAGAAAAGTATAGTAACACACAGGCCGAAATCGTACCCCAGACTAAAAGAGCCGCCACTCGTTAGAGTGGGCAGGTAGATTCATTCACAAGACCCCCACGGCTTCCACAAGGCGCACATCATCTCGGACCTCACTCCGAGCTCTACCGGGGCACATTCCAATCTCGGGACCACCAACCGACCGTTGGTTTCCTTCTTGCTCACTCCTTCGATATATTTCTCCCCGTTTCGTTTTTTTTCGTCGTTTTCTTTCTCTTTTTATTCATCTCTGCATCACCAATGGTCTCTCTTCATCTATCATTCTTTTTCTCTTCCTCATACTTCGTGAGCATCCGCTCGGACCTGCTCTTTCACTAGCTCTATCTCGTGTTCTTACCTACACACGCTATTCTTCTTATCCACGTTTGTGCCCCGAGGTTCGGGGGCGAGTTGAACGAGACAAAGAGCGCGCCGCGTTTAGGTCTAACATTCAGTGGCCTCGGTGCTACCTGCGATATGTACTTTGAAAATTTGCCTCGCTTTATTTTTTCTTTATCTTTTTCATTAAGCGCCTATTCAATGTATACACGAAGAGAAGGATCCGATGTAAGTTACCATATATCTGCTAGAAACTACCATAAACTAATGATACACGGAGAAAATAAATACTTTTTACCAATAAAACATAGTTATCGGTAGCGGCACTTTCGCGAATCAACGTTGATCTCTCTACAATATTTTATTGACGAGTAAGAAGTTGTATCGACATGTAAAATGCTCTAAAACGTTGTTTCTTTAAAATATTTTAACGAAAATTGTAGCCGATAGCGACAACTTATTGTGTAATCAGCGTGACAATTTTGAAATCGATTGCTCAAGTGATTCTCAAAATTGAAGCCTTTCATTCTGAAAACTATATCAATCTTTTTGTTAAATTTAACATGAAACATTCCTCAATTCCCGTACCTATGTGTACAAAGATTTAGCTCAATTTCTTGAACTATTTCAAATTATGAATCCCACGAAATCCGAACCCTTGTACCAATCTTGTTCTGACACAATATTTTGTTAAATCTTTGATGATACCGATTAAAGTTTACGAAAATTCAAAATCCTATTAAATCTGAACCTTTTTATCGAATTGGCACAAATTCAGTACTGTCCGTCCTTAAAAATAACTCTATTTGTTAAAAACTATTTAACCAGATATTTGAAAATTTTTGACAGAGCGCCTACAGATATTTTTCGGAAAATTAAAAATGCCACAAATCCGATTCATGAATTCATTAAAAAACTTACAGTAAATAAACAGGTCATGCTGCTTTACTTATTTGTGAGATTTGAGTGTCGTAGCTCAAGCTGAGTTATAGACGTTTGAACGTTGCAGTACCATTACAAACAAGGATGCGCGCGCGCGGCCGGGTATTGAATGTGTTTTCTTAACGTTTTAGCACTATTTGTGCTCGTTGACATGAAAATTCCGAGAAAAATAAATTTTACCAACACATAGTTTCCTCCACGAGGATGCAGAACAAGCCCAACTTCATAGAACCGGTAGTATGTCGTATTTTGGACCTGCCTCATATGTAGTAAGTGTCCCGAATTAATCGCTGTTTCCAACGTTTCATTGTTCTCGAGGCTCGTGCAGGACGTCGTTCAGTAGAACGGAAAAGGGAAGATAAAGGCAACAAGCAAAGGGAAAAAACGAGAAAGTAGAACCGACGATCTCGATGTCGCGTTGTAGTTGTTTCGCGGTACGAGCTTGCCGACACCACTTTACGATAGGGCTCCAAGGACTCCTTTACGATCTTGTCGAGGACTATACGGCCGAACGTCCATCGATTCTTAAGCGAGACATATCTGCAACAGCGGTAAGCTCGCTCCCGCTGGCGCTTCAGAGCCATCGTGGTCTTAGGCCTGGTCCCCCGATAGTAGAAGAGACGGGACAGGACATCGAAGACGATGGCTTTACGACGTGATTCCGGTGACAGGTCGAGGCGGGGAGCACACCGGATTGCACAGCGTTGAAGGAGAAGCTCCCTTCTCCTTCAAGACTTACCGAACCAAACGTGCTGGACTTCCTTTTGCGATAGAAGGGCCCACGCGCTTCTTCCTTTCTTTCTCCTCTTTTTCTTCACCGCCTTTTTGCCTTCTTTTCTCTCGCGTCGCGGACAAACATCCCGGGACACGACCGTGAGAATACGGAGGCTTCTGGAGTAGGCCCCTTGGAGACCGTACAACGGTTCGGGACTCTTCTCTACCCGGATCGTCTGTATCCTTCGATAAAACCGAGAGAGCTGGACTCGTTCGTTCGGCGATCGCGTTGTCCTTTCGTCCAAGATGATTTAGGGTCTTGTTTGTACCTCTCCCTTGCTGATGTTGCTCCTGCTGGACATATTCTTTGCCGCCGCATGCGGCGTTATACGGCGGGGTCCACGTGTGTCAGCTCTGATGATAGCCCTGTAGAAGCACCACTGTACACACCCACATCCACCGTACGTCTCCCCACTCACTTTTTCCTCTACCACGCCCGCGCTTCTTTGTTTCCGTTCTCGGAAGAGAATGAGGAGCCTCGGGATTAGGAACCAGATAGCTGAGAGGGAGACGGAGACTTTTGTTAGGACGACTCTCTTCGCAGCGGGATAGGCGTGAGAGACCTCGTTAAGGACCGAACTTTCCGACAAAGACTCTTCGCCAACCGTTCACCTTACTCGTACCTACTCCGCGTTCGTTCATTCAGCCGGGTTTTACGTTACGCCTCGTTTCATACCTTTTCTCTCGACCTTTCTGGATACCGCACAGTTTCCAAGGCCAGGTAAGACCCTCAGGGTTTTCAACTACTGACATTTTTCGCTATTGTATCTATTGTTTCTGGTTAGAGACTTGGTCGTTTTCGTTGTATGTGCGATTCCTTTTTTTCCTCCTTATAAAATTTCTCGCGAGTAAACGTCGTTTGACCGTTTATGCGAATACGTGATGACATTTACGCGGATGTACTGACCAAACGTACAAGCTCACTGCGGCGGATACGAATTCTACGATTTTTTAACAGCAGTCTTCTCTTCCAGGAAGACTTCGTGGCCGCCGGCACGTAGTACGTGATCAGGATCCATGAAAAACAGAATTTTTGGGGACAACTTAGAAGAAGACGCCAAAGAAGAATCGGTAGACGATAGAAAGTCTACGATGCCTGCGTTACCGAATACATGTGTTTGCTCACGTAGCCGGACGAATTCCTACACGCCGGTTGTATTCATGCGTTTCGTCGTTGTCGTTCTCATCATTCCGATTGTCGTGAACGTCGCTGCTGATAGCAATGTACGTTCGTGGCAAATGGTCCTTCCGAGAGGCCTACCCCGTGAACCCGGAGTGAATCTAATGCAAATGCAAATGCAAATTTCGTCGACGACACGTGACTCTTTAGAATCCATAATAATTTTCACTAAGAAATGCTAATCGACTTTCTAACATTAGGCAATTATGACTTAGCGATGTCCAATGGCTGCAATTGGACTTCCGGTTCTTATCTCTCTGAAATAAACTTTTTTTTTTGCATTCAATTCGCATAACGCTTCGTCCAATTTTCCAAGCTTCCAAAAATTCCGGAGACATGGTCTTCAGAATTTTTCGGAGTCGTTGATTATGGATATGCAATGAAAATTTTTAACTTAAAAATCTCCATTTATACTTGTTTTCGTTCAAATTTGTGTAACATTGTGTCAAACAGAAGTTTGAACAAGGGGTGATTTTTATTTAATTTAAATAAATTCAATCAAAAGTTACGATAATTCTTCATTTCGTTTACTCATTGAAAAATTGATTTGTTATAACTACAGAACGGCTTAAGTACCGAGCTGAAGTTCAGTGTGCATGTGAAGCAGTTACATGGCCATTTTAATTAAAATTAATAAGATTATTGAAACTTTAGGGATCAAAAAAAAAAGTTAAATGTAGATTGCCATAAATACAGAAATCGGCTTAAATTTTGGACTATAAAACTGAAATTTTCTATACAAATGTAGTTATGACCAAGGTTGGTTGGTACTGAGTTTATTTTCGATTGGCAATGGGTGTTGAAAGTTATCAAATTAAAAAAAAAATAGTTAATTCGCTAAATTTGATATATTTCGAGTAGGTAAGAGCTAGTAAATGAATTATTTCTACAAATCTGCAAAGTAGAACTTTGCACATCGCTTCCAAGATTTAAATTCAGATGAGCTTTCCTTTAATGGGGGAGCCAACTTTACGGTTGGCTCCAGACACCATACATTTTCCCACACCTTTATCAAGCGTGAAGGCGATACAATGTTGATTAATCCCACGCTTTTTGTGGCACTGAAGACGTATATATGAGAGACGGTGTTGTCGGCTGTGAGATCCGTATAGTCGTCGTCGATATCTTTACGACGCCCGGGTGTCCCTCTTTCAGAGAAGTGTGGCCGTGCGAGGGTATACCCTGTCGTGCGAAGTAACCCGCCCCGTAAAATTTAGGCGCCGTAACACCGCCTCAACCGATTGACCGGTGCGGGACTCGCGAGAACGCTTTCGTCTCATTTTAAGTGGGCGCTTTCTCGATCCTTGCTCACGCCAGGGAGCACACACCAGCATTCATGGCTGGTATTACGGACCTATCTGACACCATACATCGTCCGACATCCTCAAGGCTAAGTTCGCGGAATACGTACATAAAGCATTCGATTCTGCTACCCACGAGATCCTAGTCGTATATGAAAAATAAAAATAGACAGAGGGCCACCAAATCATTTTAAAAAACTATGGTCAGAGTTACACGACTTTGTATCAAGGCCTCAAGGAGGGGTACCCAATGAGGCAAACCTAAGGTATACCTGATCACAGCCTGAACAATTAAATATATGATACGTTTTAAGACACACGATAAGATCATCCTGATTTGTTGTAACAACCGTCTTGTTGCAAGACTGTCCGATGTGAACCTTTTGTACGTTCTCGCAATAGAGATAGCAACGAAACTTTTTCAGCCGATTAAATGGTTGGATCAACCAAAATATTGGTTATCTCGGCCAAGTACTTGGTTTCGTTAGAGAGTACTTGGTTGTGGTAACCAATAGTTTGGATTGTCTAACCAATTGATCGGCTGGCCCATATTTAAGCTTGGTAGTCATAACTAAGCCCTTCTTTCCGCGTAGAGAAAGTATCGCTGGTCATCATCGATAAAGCTAGTTTAGCAGGTGAATGCAACAAAAAAGTTTGAAGAATATTTCAGAGTATTGAAGTTTGCCATTTTGTTTCCTTATATAGGAAGTTGTTATCGCGAAAAAATGTATTCTTAAAATTTTGATGCCACAGTACTCAAAAAGTTCCAAACCGTCGAGAAATCATATTTAGAAAAAATGCCCGCGCGCGCGCGCGTGTGTGTGTGTGTGTGTGTGTGTGTGTGTGATGAGGTTGCAAATTTGCAATGGATATATCTCGGGAACGGGTTACTCGATCATCTTGATATTTTGCACACGAGTCGTGGCGCAACTCCATAAATTTGTTGCAATTTTCGCCCAAATCATTAACGGGTGTCTCATTTTATGGTTGATTGAATTTTTCGAAAAAAGGAGGTACGCTCTCTAGCTTTCGTACATTTTAAGTTATCGAGTTAAATTTTTATACAAGAATTGTTGGGTTTCACAGAGGCGCATACGATGGTAAAAATGGACAATGTAGTCGGTGGATGCATTAGCTGAGAATCACAAAAAAAAATTTCTTCAGTCGAAGCCAGAATGTTTATGTCTACATAAAATTGTAGTCGGTTTCAAGAGGAACGTACTAAAAAAAAACAATTTCTTTTAGCTTTAAAAATATCGGAGTCACAGCGTTCTCAAGTTTCAGAGAAGTCTCACGATAAGGGTGAGAGTCTGAAAAAAATAAAAAGTCCAAAATGGCGCACCTCAGACAATATATACAAAGGAGAATTAAAAACTATATGTGATATCACGCTAGACGAGTGGTCAAATGTTATTTGATTTATCATTAAGGCCATCACAGCTGATAACATCCCTGATGTCGATCCGAATATTACAATTCTCGTCAGGGCCAGATGAAGTTGAATTGAATTTCTATCCGCGTCCTTGGCGACGAGAAAATGTAAGAAACTGTCAACGAAAGTAAAATCCAGTTTGCGTGCTGTCGAGTTCAAGAATAAATAGTACACTTACGATCGACGTACACGTGGCACATCGAGGAAGACAAAACTATCGAGATACCAGAGAAAAACGTATAAGAAATAACAGGAGGTGTGCAGCCTCAGCAACGATCGTAGCTTTCTCGCTATCGCGTCTAGACGCAATGGAGGGAAACAAGAGATGAGAAGAAGTCGTTGATGAAGAGAGACGAGATGAACAGCATTCAGTGATGAGGTAGTTTGCTTCGGCAGCAGTAGCCAATCTTTCACTATCTCCTTCGCCGTGCCGTGAACCGCTTCTCTGCGAAGAAGGAAGATGATGACGACTATAGGAACGCTGCATAGAGATGGGAAGGAAGACTGAAACAGAGTCGCAAAGCACGAGGCTGATAGACGCACTCGCTACATCCACCAGTCTCTCATGCTGGCTTTATTATCATTTCAAGGACAGACGCGAAACGAGAGGATGCGACGATGCGAGATCGAGTGACAAGAATGTGCGATGCTGATATACGAGTATATCCTGGACCCGGCAGTCGCGACGCAAGCAACAAAATTTCTTACGTCTACGCGTGTCCACGGTGTCTATCTCGTTGTCCCCCATGGAAAAATATAATATATACTCAAAAATGTGTGTAAGAATAATGGTAAACTATATGCGGACGTACACCTCATATGTATTACGTCAGGATTTTTCATACACAACTTTTGGTATTAGTGCATGCTGCGTAATGTACCCAACAACTATTCGGAGATATATTTAAAGGTATGACGCATAGGTAAGATGCACGTTGCCCACTCGATTCAGCCAATGAGTTTGGCCTTCTTGTGATACCACACCCGCGCGTAGAACGACCATTCCTCCACCGCAAATTGGGCCTTCGCTGATTCTATTGTGCATTGCGATATATAATACTGCAATTGTTATATCACGCCGAGAAAATGAGAAACCCGAATATGTCGAAGCAGCAGCGACACATAAGGTGCGTATGCTGTGGAAATTATTTGCATAAATCGCAACGTGACTGCGTCGTAGTCGGTATTACTACACTCGAAAGTAGTTTATTTCGAATCACTTTTTCCTCGATTTTCTCGACAAATTCGATAAATTTGTAATCTGCCGCTGTTTAATGAAACTGTAATGAATCTGTCGCTCGTCGTTTATTTACTAAATTATTCACTATTTAGAAATAATATAAATAGTAATCACGAATATAGATTCAATGTTTTTAATGCAGAGTTTATGTTTATTGTTTTGCGCAATAATACATGAGTTATGTTCTGCCAATTTAAAAAAAAAAAAAAAAAAATGAACAATGTTGACCGTGAAATTTTTTTTAATTACGATTCAGACTATTTAAAAATATAATTTTGAACATGATAATAAAGCATTGCGTATATAGAGATACTCGTTCCGGAGGCAATATTTACCGATTTTTCGTATTGACAAAACCAACTTTGGATTTTAGAAAACTCGTATTTGAAAAAATAGGCCCAATAGAACATTTAGAAAAAAAAAAATTCTCATTTGAAACTGAACGAACACAAAGATTATTTTGAAATTGAAATGTTACGACGTAAGATTCTGAGATAAGGACCAATAGGTGATCTGTTAAACAATTAAAAGTTAATTGTTGATGAAAGATGAAGTTAAGTTAAATAAAACTTAACGTCATCTCGGATAATTCAATAGAGTTTGGCCGCTAACCATATATTTACAACATGAAACTATCATTCCATTTATTGTTTTAGATTTATTGTTATTCTAATATTCCCATGTATTCTAATTTCAATTAAATTTTGACGATTGAGTAGTGTTGGACTCTAAGTAAGTACCTGCCAACGATTCCGGTTTCGTTGATAGTCTCACACGTAGGTTTCGAATAATTTTATTTTTCGTGAAATAAAAAAGTTTTCGAGAAAAATAGACATAAGCGTGCTGTTTGCAATTGAAAATGCTAATATTCGTGTTAATTTGGAATAATTACAGGTAGATTTATTTTGAACATATGTCAGACTCCAAAGTAATTGTAGAAAGCCTGAAAAATTCAACAAATCACGTGTTCGAATATCAATGTGCGTATCAGATATATTATAATTTCCTTATAAGCAAAAAATTCTTAACTTTATCTGTACTTAATACCTTAAATTATGTTATCTCAATGTTATATTCGAATATTCGTAACACATAACTTACATATACAGCTCTGCATCTTACTTGTGCGTCATACCTTCAGATATATCTGCGAATAAATGAGTACATTTGCATTTGTTGTTTAGAAAGATCAAATATAAGAAAGATATGGATCAGTTTTTCTCTTTAACGACTCTTACGAAACTATTCTCGCAATACCGTTTGACGCCGATCTCTAATCAGATGAGATCAGATAGGTGTCACTCGATGAGGCACGATATACAATGTGAGATGACAATGGCGTAGGCTCATCCATCTCTGTCTGTATCGTTTTGGCGTTCTACAATAAGGAATTTTTCAACATGCGACTTGAAGCAGTTCAATAATCATTTAAAATAATTTATTAATAACTGAAGTACAAGAATTTTCCTCTCGGCGATCTCGATTATCCCATGATCCTCCATATAAGTAGAAAGAATGATAAACGCATGGAGCGAAATGGTGAGTTGCCAGAAACCAATTTAGAGCCTGAAAACGAATAATAGTTGGGTGAACCAATTTATTTGTTGGGCCAATCTGTTGGTTCGTCCAACTATTATTAGTTTTCCGGCACCAAAGTTGGTTAGGGTGACTCGACATTTTTCTCTGTGTGATAAGTGCAGGAAGCATAGTAACCCGATGAGACAATATCGGGAGGAGTTTTTATGGATGCTGGACATTGACTTGTCATCGCGGAAGCGCTACGTCGCGTCTTCGCAGATGTTCTGATGAATTCGACGAAGAATTTCAAACGTTCGGTCAAAAATTCGAAGCTCGGAATTTTTCGCGTAGTTTCCTATGATGTCTTATTTTCTCTTTTTCTTGCGTTTCTTTAATTTCATATAAATAGTCAAAGATTTTTCCCGGCACATATTGTTTGTAGAGGAATGTTAGGAATGTTTTTATTATTCTTCGAATAAAGAGCGAGAGGGAGGAAAGGGGCGAGGGAGGACTTCACAACAGCAGAATGTGGAGCTTTCGCGATCAACGTAGGCACGAGACGGATTCCCACGACGATTCGACACCCAGCCTCCGGGCTAATGATAGCCTTTCGATAAATCTCTCTCGATCTCAACGACTTCATCACGGAACGATTCCAATCTTGGCTAATAGCTCCCATAAGTTTAAGAGTGCACTAAAGAAGTTGGTGTTTATTTTATAATTAAATGTTTGAACCGTATTCAAATCTGATGTTAAAATGTTGTTTTAACTTGAACGTTCAATCACATCAGCAACTTCACATTAATTATTGCAAAGCCAGCTGAGACAAACGTTCGGGAAAACTCAATTGTACGTCCATCTCACTTCTGCATTTGCTCGCTCCAGACAATTTCAATTGCTCGCGATCACCTGATCGCCTAATGACGGAGCAGGATGCATTTTAGAACATTCCTCGTAACGTTGAAGCCAGCGATAGTTATGACTACATTTTAAGTGTTTCCTTAAAACATACTGGATTGTATATTCTTTATTGTGTATTGACGCGTCCCAAATTTTTGTTACAGTGCGATAGCTACGCGTACCTACTAATTGGAGTCTCGTCGCGTTCTATCATGAGCCGCGGTAGTGGGAATCAGGCCAAGAGCACCGTCGGGCCCGT
This sequence comes from Cylloceria caligata, assembly GCA_963942595.1. Lineage (NCBI taxonomy): Eukaryota > Metazoa > Arthropoda > Insecta > Hymenoptera > Ichneumonidae > Cylloceria > Cylloceria caligata. The sequence goes on along the minus strand of OZ012705.1, from coordinate 11,849,912 downwards.
GACATCAATATTTCGTTCCTGTCGGTTGCGTGTACGCGCCACACCGTTCTCGTCAGCGACACACAGCTCGCGCCTCGACATCTCGAGTCCATAGTGCAACGCCGTTAAAGGCGGTACCAAGATACTTCGCAGTTCGCTGCCCGCCACGCCGACTGACTACCGGTTACCAGAAAAATTACGAGGACAATATGTTTGCGACAAAAATGAAACGTCGTAATAGTTTTCGACGAACGGAAACACATAAAAGAATCGTAGGTAGTTGAAATTGGCCAAATGCTGACTCTGCACGCTTTTACTTTCATTATTTATTTCCACGTAAGAGACAACTAAAAGTCAAACGACAATTCGAAATGGCTAAGACATTGTATAGCGAATGATGAAATAAAAAAAGAAACAAATAATAATGTTTCAATGAAAATCAGTGTGTGCAAGTTTTTGACGTCACTCGATTCAAATTCAGTGCCATAATTCGGAAAAAAAATAATAAAACGAACAATTTAATCCCTGGAACCGTCGAAAGGCCAAAAATACGTGGAAAGCAAAGAAAATCAGTCACTGACACCACGTTAACAAAAAATATGGTTTACTATAATCCCAGGTTATATCTGAGATTATAGAAATTCCTGTTTACGTCTTAATCTGCCAATCACTTTAGTAGAAAAGCAAGATCTACGCTGCATATTATTCTGCTTATATCTCATAGGTATTCTTGTAATAAGGAATAGTTATATTCTGTAACGATCCTCATAGCCTTCCCTCTACGTAATAAAATTGTCGAATCAGTAAAATTGTCGAGGCAGTAATCAACGAGCGGTATAATTGATGATAATTGCATACACGCAAAAACTAAAAATAGCTAATTTCATGTACGAGGTGTAACGACGGGTAAAAAGAGAATGATAACGTGTTCCAAGAATCAATGTTCCGGAGTAAACAAGCGAGTAAATAAAGAACGATGATTGCGGTACTCTATATATATATAAATATATATAGTTGCTTTCGATGGTAAGTACAATTGCAACTGGAAATGCGACGTTGAGGCCTCGTCGGCTCGGATCAACCTTCGACTCCCGGAAGTGTTACCAGTAGTATGACGCCGCCGAGACTTTTGCAAGGCTGCAGACTGACTCTGTGTAACTGTGGGTTTCGAAGCGCGAGTGGGATAGCCAGCTAAACAGAGAAAACAGAGTGGCGAAAGAGGTAGAGGGAGAAGAGACGAATATAAGAACCAGAAAAAAACGGATGTAATTGCACCGACTGGCGCCTCCTAATTGCCCGTACATACTCCGGTGTTATTGCACAATGATAATCATTGTTTTTCCTCCCTGCGCAATTCTAGCCATTGCGCGCTTCTGCCGTTACCCCTACCGCTGACCCTCTAATCTGCTTCTTCTTCTTGTTCGTTTTCTTATTCAACTGCTTCACCGTCTTTTTGCCACTTCCACTCGTGACACACGTTACGTCTACGTGTATATAAATAAGCGGCTTAGAATACAAACGAGGATGCGTGGACGGGCGATGTTGAAAATTGCAAATTCGGAGAAATCGTTAGAATGAAGATTTCTATGTTTTACGAAGAATTGGAAGGATCAAGGTAATCATTGTAGATCTTTCTACGAAGTATTCACCTTTAATCGTAGACCCTCGTACGACCTACTTTACCCTATCTCTATAGACCCGAATCTCACTACACTCTACACTTGGAGAAATCTTTGTAGTTCTGTCAAGAATTCAGGATTTATGGGCCAAGAGTACAAAAAATAAGTGAAAATTCAGATTTTATTTTATATTATAATTATAGTATTTCGGGATATTTTACCGGTCATTTAAAAAAGATAATAAATATTTTTAATTGGAATTTTTTTACATAGTGACCGAGCTTAAACGAACGAGGTAAACTTCAGATTGATAATTCATATACCTTTGTCTAATTGTTACAAACAATAAATGCCATTCGACATTCATTGAAATTCAAAGAATATCGTTTCCGGTTATTTACGAACGATATTTGTAGTTAAATGTGACGATGAATCATTTCACGTTGTCTGTTTACTCGCTTGAAACTAATAACCGTTAGATGCGGTTGGTGAAGTCGGAAGTGGCGATGTAAAAACAAATTTAAAAATAGTTTCAGAAAGACCATTATTATAATAATGCTGTTGTTTCAACCTTGTTCGATAACTGAATATGCACTATTATTAGTAGTACGATTATCAAATAATCTACATCGACTCAACTATAGAATTTAAATACTAGACTCCTTCTTAACAACCCATCGTTAAGTGACAATAATCAATTGTTAGTTCATGTGACTGTTTTTATAGTAAAACCAATTAAAATTAGTTACGTTACTATTATTATTGAAAAAACGAAACTTTCTCTACGAGGAAGCGACAGTCGCATGGACTAATAATTAACAGTTGTCAGTACCATTTTTTTCTTTCGTATAGAACCTTCGTTAAACTTATGAAATCTACTAAAATTCAGGTGCCACGATTATCACGATACTGCACATTTAAAGATGTCATAATCGGCAGTGTGTGCTTTGACAACGTGGACAGTACACAACTGTTGATTATTGGAACACTGATCGATGACTAAGACATCCAGCTTGACGATTGCACAAGAATAAAACGAAGATAGGAAAAAAGGAAAGAAAGTGGTAGAAAAATAGGTTTGAAGCAGAATTTGCACGGAGAATTCTTCGTTTTTCTTTCTTTCCTTCTTTCTTTTTTCATTCAAACGGGCAGCTGCACACCGCGGCGACGCTCACCTGCCGGGGTCACGTGCTGCTCAGGATGAAGTTTATGCCGGTGTAGAAAATTCGAAGACAAGTGGAGTGAGAAAGAGAGAAAGGATCAAGAAGATTCTTCGAGAAGAAGGGCATTGTAGCAACTCGGTATATACTAATACAATTGGCAAATTTTTCTTCAAAGGTGTCAAAATTTTGGGGTTCGCAAGAACGAAAATAATAAGGAAAATGTGTCCAAAAGTTGCAGTAGTTTCGTCACCTCCTCCAGCTATAATAATACCACGTAAGAAGAAAAAGTATGACCATTATTATTGATCAATGTAAGCACTTGGTCGGGTTCACTTTGTCATCGAGAGTCACCAAGTGGCAGCTGCGAAAATGGAAGCGTTTATTGATGAAAAAACCACACGGCACACACAGGCTGCGCGATAGGATCATTTCTTCTGAGCTCAAAACGACCGATCCTCGGTGTGCACCTCGTGCTGTCGTCAAAAACACAATTTCTTTGTACTCGCATACCAGTGCAACGAATCCAGGACAGCTTCTTACGCATTTATCAACAAAGATTTATCTGTGCTACGAAAACCGAGACTTTAGCGAACCCAAGAGAAGATTAATAACCGATATAATAATACTGAAAAAATAAATTTTGTGCATGCGCACAATTTCTTATTTTATATAAATTTACAATATTATTGGTTTTCGAGTTAAAAACTGGTCGAGATCGTCAGTAAGGCAACTTGTTATATTTTCCAGATACCTTGTTTAGTTTGTATTCGGAGTTGTATGGCATTTTTTTTTACATATATTCATTAGTTCTGGTAGTGTTGATTATTTGAAGAGGCAAAAGTACTAAATGTTTTCTAAGCTATATATTTCTGAAACTACCGAACGTAGCTGAAAGTTGGATACGCGATCATATCGATTCAAACTCACAGAAGAATCAGAAGAATGAGTATGGCTGGTGTAAAGAAAAATGTGTAACATCTGGATAAACTTGTCTTCCAAGCCTCCCCATTGGCTAACCTTCGTTTGTTCATAATTTGGCAGTTAAACGAAACGCGAATTAAAAAAAAAAATTATATATGCATAGTTTTTTATGTGCAACATAACAGGCTTTTGTGACACGATGCGTATGTGTATTCACGGGAAATATCGAAAAGATGCATCTAGTCGTTCCTGGGGAGCTCACCACTGCATTATTAGGTCCATTAGTTCCGGAAACGACGTGGGTTGACCTGCGACTCCTCGAAACAGTCATTTGATAGGATCACTCTGTAAGCACCCTGTGGCGAATACGGAAAGTCTGTCATTATTCGCAAACGTCGTACAATACTGTATTCCCGTAGAGTTTATGATGACAGCTGGCGTCAGTGAATCTCCCAAGCGAGGGTTTGAAAAATCGCGAGAAACGAAACTCGATTGCACATTGCGCGTGCAAAAGTATAGAGCGGGGAAATTGTCCGTGATCTAAATAGAAAATTCAAGGGGAGACAAAAAAATTTGGCAGCTGCGAAAATTCCGTAGGGTCCATTGCTGAAATTGTGTCAGGCATGTGTCCTCGAAAACGCCCTTCCCTCGTTCGATAAGGTCAGAAAGGAAAATAATCTCAGTATGATCCTAAATAAATTTGAAATCTATTCCGATCGAGGTTCCAGATACATTCAAAGGGTAAAAGTACATTGCCCATAGATCACAAGCCCCTAAGTCATTTATGTTGGTTCCCAAGCTGCCTTCTGCAGGTTTCCCTTCCTTTCTCAAAGCGTCGAGAATTAAGTTTGACCCTGAAATGCAATTAAGCGCAGTCATGGTACGAAAGAGAAAGAAAAAAATATAAGTTAAGGGGACGAAGCAAGATAGAAGACAGACAGGTGGTAGTGCTCTCAGCGATGCGGTTGTCAGAGATGGAAGAGTAAGTGGTCACAACGTAAGCCTGATGCGCCCTCATCATCGGAGCTCGAGAGAGTGAAATTTGAAAAATAACCAAAAAATGCTATCGTATTAGAAAAAAATGTTAAAATCCCGAGTGACATATGGTCCAGCTGCGAAGGGTAAAACATTATTTTTTAAAGATGAAGAAGCCTCCGCTCCAGTTGGATAGATATATTTGCCTACCGCATATATCTGCCTACCGCTGTGAAGACTTTCTTTTTTGTTTAAATTGAGAGACAGTCTTTCTGACAAACATACAGCGGATGGAAATTATGAAAAATCCCATCATTTCACTATAGCGAAATATTTTTTTATTAATTGACAAGCTGTATTTTTAATACAGAGTTGTTATTATAATATTACACAAACACTAACACGTTATTGTGGCTCGAATCCTTGGTGCGCTCGTTGTTGCTTTAAAATTATTTAGGTTCTTTAGGTCCCGGAACAAACACTGAAAGTACTTTTTGAAATATATTTAAACATTTTTTTTAGACTTCCTTTCCTTATTGTTGAGCATTTTTTTGGCAATTTTAACATGATTTTTAACGTTAACCTTCGTCTCGAGAATTGTATATAGCAATGAGACCTATATGATTAAAGTGAATCGGTAAGAGTGCACCGCAGCAGGTTGCATCTTACCACGCGGTTGCAGGGCCCCACGATATGGCGTGAATACGGGAGACGAGGGCTCACCTAAACGAGTGCAACGTACGCCAGGGCGATGCACAAAGGTCTGTTTGGTTGCGCGGGCTCACCTGCTGCACGGCGCATCACCGAAGGCTGTATAGCCGCTGCAGCTTGCATCGTTGCAACAGCGAATCGCGAGTGACGAGCCACCCTCAAGATATGAAAATATATTCTTTTATTTTTTCCCGTCTCTCTTCCGCTCCGCCGGCTGGCCATCATTTACTACGTAGTGAGTACGTAGTAAATGCGTAGTAAATTTCTTTTTTTCTCTTCTGCTGCCACATGCTCGATACTAACTGTTCTTTTTTACACTTTAATATTTATTCTTTTCATGTTAAGATTATATAGAACATGTATGTGTGCAAGAGAGATAGAATTGGTTTTGAGATTCCGAATTTCTACGTCAGGGTTGATCTGTCGGATAAAATATGAGAATATTTTCGACTTTTATTCGTGAGAGAAAAAATTCGGATTACAGTTTTTGCTATCGACCGAGTAGTATCGCATTACCTTAAGGGGAGGGTCAAGTCATGTAATCTATGGTCTGACGATCAGATAATTGATAATTCTGATAATTGTCGGATTTGCGGGGCTCATTCCGCCCCACTCTTTTCATGTTTAAACGAAAAATCTGAATTCGAGAAAAATGTGTTGAAAGTTTTGAGGTGTAAACGTCCTTATCGAGCCTCACGATCTGGTAAGAGTACAAGTCGAGCTCTCATGTACGCCGGATATTGCATAGAATTATCGGTGATACGAGTGAACCTATCGTTTAAGCGAACTAAACGATATGCGACTTCTGAGGAATATTTATAACGTTCCGTGTCAAATTTCAAAACCCTTACTGTTATTTTTAACACAGAATACTCTTTATTTTACATCTACACGATAAGAAATCATTATCTGTGAGGTCTTATTGGCTATAGAAAAAAAGTTCTGCAATCTTATTTGAGCAATTTAAGTACAATTTTTAGTACATGGCAACACCATTTTTTTTACAAAAAAGTTTACTTTTCTGCCATATCGAAGAAAGCTTTATCGTTAAAAAGTTGCAACTATTCTTTGATTGTTGTTTTTGACAAATGTTGAATCATATAAATCGGCTTATTCGTCATCCGTTGTACTACCATATTTCCTCATATTCTACAAGTAAAAAGGAAATTCTGTGTGAAACGATTGAATAAAATATCATGCATTTGCATCTATTTTTCTAATAAAAAATAAAAGTTAAACAAGTTATAATATAAATATGAAGAATGATTATACTTTGCGTTCGTAAGCAGTGCGAGTGGTTAAAAACTCGATAGATTCGTTGAAATTATATAATCTGTTACATTAAAATGTCACAATAGGATTAATGGAGACTGAGCGCGTATATCTCATCCTGTGGTACAATGATAAACTAGATTAGTACATATATATTATTCATATGTATCCGGTTACATAAAATCCATTCGCACAGTCATATTGTTATATGAACATAAAGTACGTTTGATCGAAATCTGTCGATGCATAACTCAGCCATTGTCTCCTATACACCTGTGATCAAGTGTCCAACTCAGACAATATGAATTCATGTGTTCTCGAGCGACAGACAGTGAGACCAAGCAGTTGAGCCTAGTTGTTATATTTTTATCCACTCTAACGTTTATTTATAACTGCATAGTTGGCAGGTGCGTACGAGTGTCGTTCCGATGGACACGACCTGGTGCATTATACGAGCATGCTTTGCCTAAGCGCGTGTTACCGCTGAGATATATATATATATACGATGACAAAGTTGCAACCGGTGCTCAATGACATGCGAACCCAATCACGGCTCGTAAATTGCCCACACATTCATTTTAAAGAGTTTTACTCTCAAACATGTTGTTTTTTTTTGTAGTTTCCTCCAGCAGATAATCTGTGACACCTTGTTCCGATCATTATCGCGAATAAGAACCGAGAGCAGCCTGCTACACAAGATCTTTTTTCTTTCCCGAGTCAGATATATCCGTGCAACGACTTGCGCGCAACAAGTACATTCACATCGTGCGAGAAGCCACGTGTGCACACAAAGGGCATTGGGCTCCGAGGTTCGAAACGTACCGGGGCCTCGACGAGACGACCAGCCACCTGCCGACAGATGTTTGAGTCTAGCGCGCAGGAAGGAGGGAGAAGGTCCCAACGAAGCAGCCAAGAGCAGAAGCACTTTTGGGGCCCTGAACGTTCAACGACTCCTTGTCGTCCCTTCTCACTCTTCTGTTCAATCCTTCTCTCACTGCAATCTTCTTTTTTACTCGACGCGAATTTACTCGTGCAGCGCACAAACGATCACCCGTACTGTATTCTTTGCTCAAATTGTACGTACATAACTCGTTTCACCTGCCCTTTGCAATTTCTCTCATCCTTTTATTCGTTCACTCACTCGCTCTCCCTCACCGCACAACTATCTATATTAAATAATCAGATACGATTAGCAACTAAACAATAATAATGTTCACAATAAAAAAATCATACAATAGATTTTTTCCTAAAAAAATTATTTCTTCATATCCATAATTGGTTGTATAGTTTCAAAGTTCATTGTTGTACGTAACCAGAGCTATTTTATTTTTACAATTTCTTCATAATATCGAGACAAAACATTTTGGTTTTTGTATAAGTTCTACTCAAAGGTGTAAAGAGTTATTTGCATTGATTCTCATTGAACTCTGAGATTCCCATAGATGAATATTCTCCATAAATTGGGACCAATGCTTAACATTTCGACTTGAGTAGCCATCCTTCTTAATACATTCAACTCCATGACTATAGAGCATTTTTATATAAAATCATTTCTTTTAGTTTTAAATGTCCTAGGGTAGAACTGAATTAGTTTATATTTGTATGTACATACAAATATAAAAAAGACAAATATTCAAAAAGATCTACGAATAATATCAATTGTGGAGAATTTTGTAGGAAAGAGGTCTATGATATTTTTGTTCACTTTTTATGTTAAAATTGGTTGAAACGTGGCCGTTCCGAAAACGAAAACAGATAATAATACGAAGGATTTCGAGAGAAGCACGAAATATAATGCGTCGAGGCTGTAATTGGTCCGGTCACGCGAACGTGCGGCTTCCTCTCTCGTGCGCTCTTCCATCTCTCGTTGAATTCTTTTTTTCTCGCGTCCTAACTTTTTTTCCCTGTTTCCGGGTAAATACTGAGGGGATAGGCAGAGATCGTTTGCAAGATGTCGCCATTTCCTTGGCGCTGCTGAAAGTCGGTAGGACACCTGTCGCTCGTGATGTACATCAACCGGAATAAATTTAGTGATCCAAGGTAATCAAACGATTACAACTTACAATAAAATGGTTTTAAAAAAACATAGGCAGCATATACATTTCAGCCAGCACTACTTAAATGACAAATCATTGAAATTTTCATATTACAATTCTGACAAAAGAATTATAAACATTGTTTCTAATCTCGAATACGTTTTCAATTTATTGAAAAAATATTTTTATAATAAATAATGTTGATATACCAACCCTCCACCACTGTTAAAGGATTTTCAATTATTTGAAAAACAAACAAGAAAAATAGTTTTAACAGAATAATCGTACGAATGGTTTTCCCAATCAAAGATTTTTGTACAGCAAAATTTCGATATTGATCTATCGACTAAGAAGTCTCGACAGACATTGATTTATCCCGGCGATAATTTATTTAAATGTTACATAGATATCTACTATAATCTACAGGTATACTTCTAAACTGCAGCTCTCTCTGTGTTATACTTTCACTTTCTCCACCCGCGCGTTCGGGCCTTTCCCCCGATAGGCGGTTGGTCTGCGACCTTTCTCGTGAGAAATAAAGAGAGAGAGAGAGAGAGAGAGAGAGAGAGAGAGAGAGAGAGAGAGAGAGAGAGAGAGAGAGAGAGAGAGAGAAAGAAGACGCGATAACCGTTGTAGGACGAAGGAGTGAAAGAAGGTTAAATAGAAAGAGGATACTGGTCGAAGAAACGACGCAGTCTCTTCACAGTCTAGCCGTATCCCGTCACTCATACCTCAGCGCTCGGCAGCGTCTCGAGCGTATAAACTACACGGGCCACGTGCCAGTCTATCTTCAAGTCAGAGACTTTCACCTACCGGAAGTACGCCTACTCCTACTCCTCCGTCTAACGCGTTCAGGGGCGGTTGCCTCTCCTTCTTCTTTTCTGCTGCACTCCAGTCGAATGCCCGTCCACGGTACACGTGATTGTACGCACGATCAGTCTCGAAACGCAGTACCAGAGAATACGGAGATGAGAGCAGCCGGACGAACATGACGACGCGAGCGAACGTCTGTGGGGTCACGTCGACTTTATTCTTCGCTCCCCTTGGTTGAAGAACGCAAGGGGAAAAAGAACAAAATAAACGACGGAAAAAGAGGCACCGGGCTGAGGAGGGCCAATAGTGGATCGAGCGCCTGCCCTATGGTCTCCTTCGCGCGCTCGACCGAGAGCGAACCCAGCGGAGCACGCGACTACCAGACGGCAGGTGTTCAAGATTGTTGCAACCGCGGCAGATGTTGCTCGCGCCTCGTCCTTCTTCGCGTTCTCCTTTTATATCCTTTTTCTCCTCCTTAACCTCGCAGTCTTGGCGGCGTAGTACCCTCCATTACCCTGCATCCTATGCTACATCCCGTAGCTCAGAGCCTATGGACAACGCACCAAAGTCCATACACTCACGACAACCAGAGCAGAAATTCTATCAGGGGTGCTCGATGCACTATCAGAGCGTTGTCAGGCATTAATAAAATAAAATCCAATCAGGTAAGCCTAATATTAACCTGATGGGGATCTCATAAGGTGCACATAGGGCTTGCCTGTTGAGCTGAGTCTGCTGTATTCCGTATGTTCGGGGCCCATACGTTTAGTCTTATTGTACACTGAAGAGTTTCAGCCAGTTGAGAGTCTGATCGGAGCATTATGCGATCCGCCTTGCAGTGCACCTTATACTGCAGTTCAATGCTGCTGAACGCTTGTTTAAATCGTTATCAGTACTCGTAGGATTTAACAATTTGATAGTAAGACAGGTGGTCGAAAGTTCTACATTAATTCCACTCGTCACCGCTAGATGACGAGCAGTTGAGTCGTTTCTCGCAAAAGAAGAGTATTTTACCTATCAGAAACTATCGATATCTAATGGATTACCTGGTAGGACGTTACGCCGGCTTGAGTCAATTTCCTGATTGGGATGTTTTTCGAAAGTGCAAATCTTTTTCGAAAAACAATAAATGTTCCTTCAATAATGATCTTCATCGAATTAATCACATGTCGTTGTGATCATTCTTGTGATAATATACCGTATATGACAACATGGTTGCCAATGGTCATCACTTGCCTATCAGTGAACATGATCTTTGTTGACACTGATTAGGCTTTGTACACTGAGTCGAAGAAACAATATATTTACGTGGATCTTAATAACCTATAATTAAGACTTGAAAACAGCTGTCGAAAGTCAGTCTGTAAATATAAAAATAACAAAGTGATTGGCTTGATCGTTATTTTTTCATCAATGGCCTGGTGCTAATTTTTAACATTCTACCAGTGTAGACAGTTCAACCAGAATGTTAGTTTGTGCTCGCAATTATTTTATGATTACAAAGCAACGAAATATAAGATGTAAAAGATATTAAAACTTTCGTATGGTAGAGGATAAAAAAATTCGTTAGCTACAGTTAATTTATTACAACCCATTTATTATTTGACGCAGTTGATAGTTGGTAACAGCAACTAATCTTTTCTCTCCATATAATTTTCATGGAAGTATACTAATGAGAATATTAAAAAATGAAGATTTTTAGTCACAGTTAAAGTGACGGGTGACACAATGAGACGACACCGTAAGACCGAGTCGAAAATATCCTCGACTTCTCGCACGTTCGTAGTTGCAACGTCCCGAAGCGATGCACGCACACGTAACGTGTCGGAAATCACGTAGTAAGCGCACCGTGCGCATTCCCAGTGGGTGCGTTGGCACCGCGTGTGTTGACTCGTCGTGGTATCGCATCACGAACTCGCTATATCTAATCGCATCGCATTTTAGAGGCGAATGAGTCTCGGCTTAACCGAGGAGGTATTCTTGGCTTCATTATTCGGGCCAGGTAGCACCGATTTAACCAGCCTCTTCATCTCTCTGCGTAAACTGTATGTATACATGAGTTATACAAAGTGCAGCAGTCGCCGTAATTCTTGATAAATTTCGTTTTTAATAAAATTAGAAAAAAAAATGTTATTTTATTATTTTATTTATTTCATAAATTTTTAATAACGTAAATAGATATCATGCGAATGAAAAACTGTTCGAATTACCATTCTGAATTGATCTGTAAAGATCAGTGACTGTTAAAAAAAAATTTTTATATTAAAAAAAATTAATTTTAACTGTTACAACTACTATTATTGTTATTAAGTATTTGTACGGTGCCCATCCTTAAGCAGAAAGAAGGTTCCACCAGTATCCGGTCATTCTAAAGCATATTTAAAGCCCTTTGCAATCGAGAGGTGACTCTCGCTCACTAATAAGTGGTGAGCGAGACCAAAGGGTTAAAATTCTGATCACCAAAGTCTCGGATTCTCTATTATTTCGAACCTCGTTGTTTATCCCCTGTTGGCATTACGTACATCTCCAAATAAATAATAAGAACAAATGTATTCTCATGATTTGTCATTTTGTGGAATAAATTCGAATATTGTTATGGCGAGAGCTTACGGCGCAGCATCCCACGAAAGAAATTACTGCACTTACACGTATATATGCACACAGCAGGATAAGAGCCGAGGCACGCGCTGGCGCACGCGCTCGCACGCCCTGTTTCTCGCTCCATCTGCCTGTCTCTATCTTTCTCGCACGTCGACGGTTTTACGCGCCACGAAAGTGCGCGCTCGATGAGTCACATCCATTCATGCCCAGCAGCAGAGGAACGTCTCGGTGGCGGCGGCATCGGCAACACACTGGGGCCGCGGGCGTCGCACGATTATGTAATGCGAGACGCCCTGGGAATTCTCGGCCTTAAATAACCAACGATAACGGCGCTTCGTCGCTCTAGCTTCGTGCCGATGATGCTCACTGACGCGATGCTTCTCACGCGCTCGAGAGCACGGTCCCGTGTCTGTTTCATTCGTAGGTGCTGCAACGAACATTCGGTAAGCTATTCGATAGTTGGCTGACGATGCTGTAGAGCAAAGACCACAACTAACCCTAAGTAAATAAGAATAATAATAGACAGATTATTTGCACACATTTGAAAGTATTTGTATAACATTTTGTATAGAAAATGTTAAACGTTGTTATAAGCATGATCGACTAACGATACTCAAGATAATAGTAAATCCAATTCGCGTTTAAGTGGTCGACAACGATCAATTATAAGCAGATTCTTAATAAAATAGGCATCGGTGTAAATCTATCATTATCGAATCACTCCAGATTTCTAAATGATTCCCGTGTTCCAATTTCAGATATTTCTATGTCGCTATTCGTTCTTAACGTTCTTAACGTTCTTAACGTTCTTAAAAAAGTCTAGATAACTTTAGTATCATACATTTAACGTGTGGAGCGTTGATAATAATAAAACACCTGCAACGATTTTAATGTATTTTTATATATAAGGCATTCCGCATCAAATCGCTCTAGCTGGAATCCTTACCCTCTGGGATTCAGTTGATAATTTTTTCAATTGTTGTTACAATCCTAAACAACGTGCAGTTTTTTCTGTAGATTATTTTTGGCAGCGACAATTTAAGAACGATTTTTGTAGACAAAAAATTACACGAAATGAAAGGTTGTTTTTATAAATTTGTTAATATACACAAATATTCTGTGCCAAATATTAAAATTGTTTAGCCATATCCCAGAGTAGGCAGGGGTTCATTTCAATCTTTTTTCAAATTTCTTTTTGTATTGACAATTAATTTGAAAACTTAAATCGAAAGTCAGCTCACCCTGAGATGTAGTTAAACATTTTTGTACCCGACAGAAGAGTTTCAAGAATAAAAAAAAATGTTCAAACAGAAATTCATTTTATTATCTTCTAATATCAACGTTTGATTGTGATTAAGGTGATGTGCTATATACCATCGTTCTCTCTCAGATCGCCATGCATGGGAGAAAGATAGCAGAATTTTCCCATAGCAAATTTTTCCACCACGTATGATCATTCGGATAACAAATGAGAATGGTGAGCTGTAGAATTGTAAGACGCAATGCATTGTTCTCCTCTTTTATTTAAAAGATCAATCGTCACAGAGAAATTTGTATTACAGTTTTTGTTACCGACCGAGGAGTAGCACATCACCTCAACGGATGGCCAACATTTAAAAATCGGAAAAAATTCTGAAGGCCAATATTTGAAAATCGGAAAATAATTGTATGAAATTCTATGGTAGACATATAAATTTTAAGCTATATTTCACAGTGTCCTGGGACTCGGTTATATTTTTAGAAAATTATTCTTTTGCGAAAAAACTTGAAAAAATCGAGAAGAAAATAGAACACACGCACGTGACGAATGTAGCCGCATATTACACCGGAATCATACTAACTGTTAAATTTTACATTTATTTTGAACAATGTATATTGTCATTGCTATTAGTCAACGTGTTCATTCTAAGCTGTAGAGAGGGATAATCATCCATCCCTACATTGTTGGGATATATTCGTCACTCGAAAACCCCACAACGGACAGCGGGTTAATCGTAATAAGGGAAAATGGTGAGGAGTAATAAGAGTAACGAGTTAATTGACTCCAACATATATGATTAACGAGTGTGTCTAACAATTATCCTGACATTACTGTAGCAAGAACGTGCGGGACTCTCGTGGGAAAAAAGGAATTCTACAGTAAAGAAGTGGAATGTAGAAAATTGTGTGTACGTGTGTATGTACATGCTATATACCTACTAACATACTAACACAATTTGCAGTCATTCCGTAACAGAGATTGAGGTAATGAGGATCAATAAAGAAAGACTTTGTAGAGTATTTTTGCTTAATCAAAAGTCCTAAAATATCTCAATGTCACTGCTACTAAGCACATAAAGATGGTACAGTAAAATCGTTAATTCTATAGATTAAACAAATGTGACTGCGTCGTCGCTTTTAAGTTCAGCTATAAATACAAATGAGAAACTGTTGCAATACAGTACACTCTCACTTACTTGACTGAGACGGGACCAAGAACGACTATGTATAATATTTTGCGCCGAGAGGAGCAAGATCCACTTTCACACGGCAATTGAAGCACGAAGTAGAAATTTTACAGTCTCAGCCCTTGAACTAAATACAAGTGGCTCGTGAATGGGGGAAAAGTTTTCCTTTGCTTCGTCAAATAGACGAGAGAATTTTCGTCAGATACGTGGCGTTCATCAAATAGGTGGGACTGTACGAATGACCAAAATGCAGCACGACAACGAAGATTTTTTTAGCCATGATGTTCATTATCGACACACAAACACGTTGATGTCAGAAGATGCCGGCACAGGCTGCTTTAATAACAAAATGTATAACGACTAACCGGTCATCTCTTACGAAATTATCCTAACGTTCAAAAGGTGTCGAGAATTTAATTATACCGATTTAATGTCACACTGTACATAAATTAATATTGTTATCGAATTCATTAGGAAATTCAGCGATATGATTAGTTGTAGAACTAGCTTGATTAACATTATCTACAATCGCCAATCAACATTTTAAACCTCATAAAAAATATATGTAATGACACTTCGACTCTCACATATTACAATTCTATCAGACGCTATAAATTTTAATTAATTTCACAAAAATAAATAATCCATATACTTAAAATTTTTCTCGGCGATAATATTGCGCCATTATATTGTATACTTTTTATCTAACTGTTAAAAAAATTACAGAAATTGAATTAAAAATGACATCGTAGACGAACAGAGTATTTTACAGTCTGTAAAAATAATAATTTTGCATCAAGTAGAAAATGTTTTTTTTTTGTATTAAAAAAAGGTAAATAATTCGATTTCGTTTTAAACTGGTTTTTTTGTAACGAATTCAAATAACTTCGGGGTCTCATTTGTTAATAGTTTCTCAGAGTGTAACCCGTATTCTACCGACAGAGTCGAATGACCGCATATGCCATATTCGAAAAAATCGAAACATGCGCTACATGTGCTATACATTGATGATATACATTGTACCGCGACGCGCCGTCCTCGTTTGGTTTAATTGGTCCTAATTTATCCGGTGGATTCCAGCGGATTTATTCCGGTGTTGCCGGTGGCTAAAAATAGCAACAGCCAACGGCGACGACACTGAATAAACGACGGGCTGGCCGCGTTCCCGCCGGTTGTACACCCGCAACGGGGAAATATCGTGCCGCCGTTGTTACGCCGATGTGGCTAATACTTCGTATACTCGGTACTCGCTCAACGCTGCACTAATCGTCGGACACTCGCGGTCGGCGGGTTAGGGACCGCGCGAGACTGCGCAAACTGCAGTCGTAATCGTTGCAGCATTCCCGAGATCTATAAACTCTCGTTAAATGAGACAGGCAATATGAAAGATAAGTTAATATTCAGGACAATTGTCTGCAGGATCGTTACCATCATTATGTTTATAAGAGTTTCAACGAATAGTATCAATCTTTATTTTTTTACCGTTCACCGCTCCTAACAGCGATTATTTTTATTTTCTAATTCTTCCACGCACATTATCGTGATACCAATTAGGTCTAACAGTTGTTTCAATCGCCTTTTGCACAAAATATCAATTGAGAGATCTTCCAGACTTGATTACCAACGACCCTATTCATTCGGATACGCTAGAACCCCTCCATTATGACGCAATTCGGAGACATGGGGGATCCCAATCAAGCAGGAAGACCGTTGAGGAAAAATTAAATAACATTTACGAAGACACTGATACGGTATATATGAACTATCGTTATTTACTTAGTTTTATTTAATGGATTTTAAAGAAGGTTTAACTCGAACGAGAAGTAAATAGAGGTAATAACGAAAATGCAATCTGAAACCCACTCACGCTAACGGAATTCGCATATAATACTGTTATACTCGAGCAATAGTAGAAAGTACCTCTCCTTCTCTCTCTCTCTCCCTCTCTTTTACCGTGCCATCAGTACCCCGGGTTCAAGTCACTACCATTCCGCACGTATAACGATCTGCCGGTATTTTCTGACAACGAGAAGTACTCCCACTGTCTCGTTTCTATCTTTTTCTTCGCTTCTCTTTCGCATATTATTCTTACTGTCTTCCTCCTTCTTCTCTTTTCTCTTTGGTCTAAGGAGCTGAGGCGTGCGAGCTAAGCGCAGAGCCCCAGGACTCGTAAGCTCGCTCCATCGTTCTCACTCGTCGCCGAGTGTGCGGGCTCTAGGTCCAAGGGTTATCCGAGTTATGGTGCAGCGCGGAGAATCGTCTTGGTTCAAGGGTTACGAGTGAGGAGTATAAAGGCGAGAGGGGAGGGGAAAAGACGTCGCTTAAGGGCCTGGCATACGCGCGAACGAGAGTCAACGTTTCTTCGCTTGTGGGAATCAACGTTGCAATGCAGTATATACGTAGCATTGGAAGCGTCCAGGGTACTTGGATTTTACGACCCAGCAGCAAGTCAAGTTTGCCCTTTAGCTCTGTCCGGGTCCTGAAGATATCTTGCTTTTAAAGATTTTTCTACTTTACCAATCCTCTTGGATAACTCGCCCTCGTTCAAGCGTGCACTCCTTATCCGATTTCTACGAATATGCCGCTCCATTTTCTAATAATATACCTCGTCATAACGAGTTCCTGCTGGACATCGTTTTCTCGCAATATTCCAGAGTGTATTAATCAAAAAGATCACACGATATCAAAGGCCATTTATATCAAGATTATCTTTCTATATCAACTGAAAAATCATTTTTGTGATTTTTTTGACAATCATATGATTGTTATTTACATTTTCTGATAAAATACTCATTGGTAAACGTAGACGCCTATCACTGCTTTGAAAAAAGTGTTGTTTCTTTCTCTATCAGGCAACTTTAATTTAATAATAAATTATTTCATAAAAATGTACGAAAGTAACGATTATCAGATTTTGGGTATTGCCTATGTGATTATCGTATATCCTCTGTAAAACCCTACAACTTCTTTATAAAATATTTTTCAATCGGTTCAACCTTTATTGAAATATTTTACTGACGAAACGTGAAACCTACTCAGTCGGTAACAAACCTTTCCAGATAATTTTTTTAGGGTACATTGATATTTTAGAAAATGAAAACGAGTTTTACATAATAGCCAAGTATACTGAGCGCCATGTAAAGCCTCTTATCTGTAAAGTTCCAAAAACCTAGAAAAAATTAGAACCTAAAGATTCGTTACCGACCGAGTTGGTTTTTACGCGGTATCGCGGATGTTTGTCAAAATCCCGAATGTGTATATATGCGACGAACCGCCATGTGTATCCACCCACACCGTCAGAAATACATGCACACATTCCGTATTTTAACAGACACCCGGAGCGCGAAGGGGCGAGAGGGATAGGTTTCGCCTTCTCTTAAGGTGATGTGCTATACATTTTGCCTTTCTCTCTCATTGTGAGATCGCCTTACGTGTGAGAGATATAGCAGAATTTTTCCATTGCAAATTTCCCTGCCACGATTGACTTTTTGGATAAAAAAAATAAGAACGGTAAAAATCAATTGTGGAAGAGAAATTTGCATTACAGTTTTCATTACCGACCGGGGGGTAGCACATCATCTTAAGAGAAACATCCTGTATCCGTAACGAATAAAAATGGGAGCACCGACTCGTTGGACTTTATTTTCGACCTTAAAAAACACCACGCGAAAGGGAATCGCTAGCAATTAAGTCTAACAAGGAAGGATAGTTTGGTGTCCCCCTCCGATTTTGATGAAACTTACGTATGTTGTAGAGCATCGAAAACTAAAAGGCACGTATTACTTTTTATCGGCGGAAAAACATTTCTAAGAGGTGAAATCGCCCTTCAAAGTTAGGCTTGTTGAGGGGTGATTATGCAGATTCACCCAGAAGGCGTCAACCAATTTTAATGAAACAAAAACCAAAATACTCCTCATTGAAGACAATAATAATTCCACGTGAAGTTGAAGAAAAAAATTCATTTGCAGGGGTGAAACTGCATAATCACCCCTAACTTTGGAGGGCGATTTCACCCCTTAGAAATGTTTATCCGCCGATAAAAAAAAATACGTGTCTTTTAGTTTTCGATGCTCTACAACATACGTGAGTTTCATCAAAATCGGAGGGGGACACCAAACTATGCTTCCTTGTAAGAGGTGACTAATGACTTTAGTATAAACGTCGTGAGAGGCATAACTAAGAACTTTTTAACTCCTCCGTGGTATTTTATTTTTAAGTTTAAACTTATACTTAGAGAGGGTGGGATTTGAAATTTTTTTTTAAAGTTAGGCAAGGCATACTTTAAGCTATAAGCTACATGCTATGTAGCTATAAATGGCCTATTCCCAGATTTATCACGCTGTGTCTGCGGAGACTAAATGCATAAGTTGTGTCCAAACAATATTTTCCATGCTTGCAATGTAAGATCAAACGAAACAATGTTACATTTTTTACAAGAATGCTCGACCCGCGGATTGTTTATCATTTATTATCTCACATACTATTTAGCCACATAATATTTACGCATGTTACAATCTCTCATAAAGAAGAACGAAAGAGGTACTTTATAAATTTGTTATAAAAGGCTTAAAATACCGCTTATTTCTGAAAAAAAAAACGACTGATTAATTATTAACGCTTTAAGATTTTTAGCTACAATTTTCTGTAAAAAACTGTAACTTGCAACAAGTAATTCGTACCCTTGTTACATTAATATAGATCAATCGATATGTCAGCTGCAGATAGACTGATGCATGAGGCAGTAATAAAATGCGGGTCATATCTTTCTTCCTGTCTATCACAAGAAATAAAATTAAATGAAGTAAGAAAAATGTTTATTGTGCGTAACAATACGGGAAAAGAAGCGGATGAGGTATTTATACATTTATATTCAGCGTTGATCCGTGAAAGCTGTATGACTAATACCTGAGAATAAAAACGTAATAATCTCTTGGATTACAAAAGCATCTGGTGCACGCTGGTGTGACGGACGTACGAGCGGAAGTCGCGGACCGTTATACTATGTTGCCGAGACGAGAGTACAGAAGACATAGACAGACATATAAGCAGAGAAACTGTATATCACTGTACTTATATATACTCTACTATAAGGAGAACAAAGTGTGTGAGCGTCGAGCGCCAATAAGAGTGAGTGAGAGAGCCAAGTAAAAATGTGGTGCACAAGAGAAAAGTAAGAGAGCGTAGGCATAAGTGAGCGCGGTGAGACTCCAAGTCTCGGTACATATAAGGCCGCGTGCACACCTACACGAAAGGCGGGGCGCGAGCTCGCGCGCGTACGCACGAGAGATATGCCCTGTGGCAACGTGCGCTTTTACTGCTCCCACATACATCGTCTCGTCCGGGTATAGAGAACGGCGGGATAAGCGCGCTTGTCCGACACTCCACCAGCCATACTCCGTCTCTTTTTACTGTAGTCATTTCCTCTCGCGGATCACACTGAATTCATGAATGGGACTGTGTGGGTATCAATGGGCAGGCCCCGACCGTCCCACGTGCGATATACACGACGCGGGTATGTACTCACTCATCCGTCGGTGTTTCTTTCGGCCTTTTAGTCCGCCCCCCCACCCCTCCTCTCCCGCTTCACCCCCGCCGCACCATGGCGCAACAATTATAATCAATATTAAAAAAGAAGGCTATTTATGCAGACCTCCCACGTAGTAAATGTATTGAGCATTCATGTGTCCGTTATTTATTTTAAGTCTTATGATGAAATGTACTAAAATCATGAGAGGCGGACACTGTCAGCCGTAATACTCAAAGAAGTATTTGTACGAAATATGTGGATAACGTTTAAAAGGTATAATTACACAGTTTTTTTTTTGCGCAAAATAAATAATAAATTCATTTATCAATTTAATGTATGATTCGGTTGTCAACACGATAGAATAATTAAAAAATGTTTCTTCTATAACAAAAAATCCTTAATTAAATAATAAATTCTAAAAATTATTATCAATTAATTTTATAAGCGGAGCATGTCACACTCTCACTAAAACAATGATTTATACGAATATACTCACTATGTTTACTTACGTTTGATAAATATATGAAATTGGAACAGCTTGTTGTGAGAAAAAGATTGAAAACATGACAACTCTACTTGTTATCGTACCGATAACAATATTATCACTGTAAAAAGTCTGAAAATAACTTATATCATTTTCTCAAACGTACGACTTATCTATGTGAACTATTACCAAGAATTTTACGGGCAGTTGAAAACCATAAAAAACGGCCACATTGGAAAATTCCATAGAACCTCTTTTAGATTATTTCTCTTTATCTATATTTTTCCCGTGGGAAACGCACGACTGTGCAGGAAAGTTCTGTGCGTGTATGGCTTGACAACAGATTATTTATCATGGTAAAGAGCGAGCGAGCATGAGGACGAGGGTGAACGTCATTCTTCAGGAATGCACTATGGGATCCTCCGCTGGACCTGAAGCGTCAAGCGAGCGTTGATCCCGAGATCGAGGATGAGGAGAATGACGACTAGGAGTGATATAAATCAGTGACGGGGGGCGGTGGGGGGGGGGGGGCTTGAAGACCCAGCCGAAGCCACGTGAGAGGGCCAAAACAATCTCTAAGATTAGCAGTAGCCTCTCGAAATGAGTTGTCCCTACAAATATTTTTTAATTGACTCGCATGAAAGGATAAATTTCCATAGTTCTAACTCGTAGTAAAAATTAGCTGCGACTGCTCGATCGATGCATCTTCGACTAGATAGCAGATAAATTTAAGTTCCAACATCAATCTCGTGGAATGTCGTGGTCGTAAGAGTGGTTAAAAAATGGTGCATGAACCGAAGTAATCTCCGTCAACCTTATTAAGGGGAGACGAACCTCCCATATTTACACAGATGTGCTGCTTCTCTTTAACTCCACCGTGAGCGCCATACTAGCATATCTCTTTCGCGCTCAAAGTTGAAGTATGGAAGTTTCGCCTCCACTTAACTAGAATGTAGAAGTGATGTAAATTTCTGAGAAATATCGAAAGAAAATATTTTAGTTGTACCTCTTTTTCCTATCGGTTCTAGAACATTTTTTAGAAGAAAGCTGAAAATATAACTCTTATTCCTTTAAGAAAAGCAAATGCTTTCTTGTATATAATTACTAACAATATTATTTGAGAAGTAGACATTAATAACTTATCACTTATTATATTATATAATATTATTTAATATTGTCTCGTCTGAAATCTAATATTAATTGGGGTTTCAACAGGATGCCAATAACCATGTAGATGAGTGGGATTTGCGAATATAGGTTACCCAGTAAGAAAAACGTGCTGTGACAGCTGACGGCAAAGTACCCTCATGTACGTCTGCGATAGGGCGACATTGTGACGACACGACTTTTTAACAGCACAGGGTGTCCATACCCTGCACGTATGGTACCAGCAAATCGTGAGGCCCTACAACATGCTGCAACCGTGCAGACACAGTGTTGGCACGCCGTGTTGTCAGAACGTCGTGACGGCACTGAAGCGGTCATGTACGGACGTACATGATTCCACTGTACCGTGATGCCATGCCGCTACCGAGTAGTCCCAGTGCTGTCACATTTCTATCTGGGTAGGTTCATACTTAAACCATTTTTCTTTGTGCAACAAAATATGAATTTCTTAATAATTAATATAAGATTTACCGCTCCAAAAATTATTTTTTATTTAATTGGTCAAAAAATGGAAGTAATGGTGGACATTTCAACATTATTGCTCATGTTAAGAACAAAGTATTTTGTCAACAGTTACAGTTAGTTCAATATATATTATATTATAATATATATTATTCAATATATATTATATATCTTTTAATATATATATACATGCGAGATAGATACGAAATATAGAACTTTTTACCGCAAAATATATTATTTACATCTGAGATATAACTTGAGATAAATCTTTTAAAATATATACGGTGGATTGATCAAAGATATATAACTTTTTTCCGTTATATATTATTATATATCCGGTATATATCTCGAGTATACTTTATTTCCATGAAGATCATAAGACCGTCAGATTAATAAATATTTATTACTTATAACATTTTTCTTCCATTTTGCGTAAGATGAGAAATTAAATTATTTCTGGCCATTCCCGAAGGTTTTCTGAAGGCTGAAAGCTCTCCAGTTATTGACAAGAATCCAAATTCTCAGTAATCACAATAGCACAATTTTTCATTCGATACCCCAAGTGCCAACATTTGACAATCGGATAAACACTTTTGGGACCTGTAAGACACGAATGGATAAGCTCCATCGAGATTACAGATGAGGAAGAGCTCTAGCAATTGCAACAATGTTTAGGTTATCGTGTTTTCCTGCAACTCTAGAGTGACGAGGGATGTGTCAGAGCAGAGGGAGGCATAAAGAGAGGAAGGAAGAACGTTACAAAAGAGACGCGCGAGAACTACGGGACGCGGATAGTCGCCGAGTGTCGACAATGCCACCGGAAATTGACGTTTCCATTGCATAATGGCGAACTTCCGGTTGACCGCGACACACAGCACGAGGAATGAGACTGACAGTTCCCGCTGAGTACTAACACTCATAGGAAATATATATATATATATACTATTCTTGTCGGTAGGCTGGTTCTTGCTGTACCCGGCAAGGTCTCTCGTCATTGTCACACTTTTCTACACATAATAGCGTTACCATTTAAAAATCTCAATGGACCGACGTTCACCGCTGGTCAATGGCCCCTCATACCAAACCGCGAGAAAAATATACCGCAAAGTAGTTCTCGGTAAACGTTTAAAATTAAATCCTTATTTTCGAAATGACATTTGGGGTATGCGATTATAGGGGATATGACCCTCGATGAATACGGATTTGAGAGAGGGGGGGGGCGACGTATAGTGTATGTAGGATTAGGAATCGAGACATTTGTGGTACATAAGATTGGGGGGTAATACATTTGTGTTACATGGGCTTGTGATGTGAGACATTTCTGCTACATGAGATTGGAGGGTAAGACATTTGTGATATACGCATTGGGGTGAGGGAGACGCGTATTGGAGAATAAGAGATTTCGCGTATACGACTAGTTGAGGGAATGGACAAATTATTATATTTGGACGATACGGACTTCGAGGATAAAATATTCGGGGTAAGATATTCTTGCCATGTAGAAAAAAAATGGTGGCCCATAACAGATCAAGTGAAGTTGGCTGAAAGTCTACAGGTTATTGGGAACTTAACCTTTTATGGGACATCATCATAAGATGTTGTTTTAAAGTTGATGAAACTTTGCAGGAGACTTTATCGCAATGAACGATGAATTTTTTCCACATATTTACATTGTTAGTAAATAAAATAGTTTACTTGAGGTTAATCCAAGTAGCAGATTGCAAAATTTTAGCACAAAATAATTAACAGGAACGACAGAACACCGAAAAAAATCGCTTTCGATCGGTCAACGCACACTTGGAATACGTATTCTCACCTAGATATTACTTTATACGTTATTATTTCTAGGAATAAGACAAAACTAAACAAGTAATCTTTCGTGCCTTGGCTGAAGAGAGGGAGAAGCGCTATTTATTGGGTAAAGCGTGCTGCAGTTGTATATATTCAATCTTACATGCTTTCCCAATTTCAGCCGAATTTCATCACAACAATAACATAATCAACAGTTTTACGCTACATATATACACCGTTCATTGACAAATATGTCATTGTTATGGCAATGTTTGAACTGTTTAGTGGATAAAGTATCAAAGGTCTGGATCTGCAGGGGCCATTTTTTTGTTGACAAGGTTTGTCTAAAGATGCCGGACTACGCCTAGTGACTTACACGAAAAGAAAAAAGTAGAGCGTCAACTATGCAGTTGGTTAACGGAACTATAATATCGATCGTTGAATGTTGTTAGTATCAGTTAGTAACTAAGATTATAACCTCAACTCACCGGTTGGTTGGTACAACCAATCCGGTTCGGTAGCTCCATCGGTAGCGAGGATGGCCAAGTATTTGGTGCGATGCTTCCGTAAATAAAGGTTATCTATTCACAATATATTTACTATTTACTTATCATATATTCAATAAACGCAGCGATAGTTCCACGTTCTTTCGAGCGTGCATATCCATTTACGTGTATTTATTGAGTAAACTATTGGCGTCGTTTGCCTTGTGAAAAACTTACTAGTAGCAAGAACCAACCGGTTGGTTATGGGAGGAAAATGATTGATAATGGGAATAATTCGTTGGTTGCCGGTATCATTTAAATTTTTGTCGTAACTACTGATGACGTTAGTTGCGTTACCTCACGCCTCGTGGCGAGGAAAGAACCGTAATTGGTTGTAGAAACCAAATCGTTGGTCTTACGTACTATTTGTCGTTATCCAATCTTTTCCGAATTGGTATCTGTAACTTATACGCGGTACAGCATATGCTGGAAATGGTTATCGCATCTACGTTTTTTTCCGTGTAGACCGCCTTTGCCTCGCACACCGAGACTGGCTACAAGAAGCAAATACTATAGTGGCGCTAGCGATTAACATTGCGCGAAGAAACCCGCCGCTGTCAGATAGGCTAAGACAGACGTTATTTTTTGTTTCGCAAGCCTATTCAGACTCGCAGTAGCGAAGCTCTTTTATGAGGAAGCTAAAATAATAGAAGCTGACGTTTACCGTTCTGAGTGATCGATAATTTAAAAAAAAATCTAATTCATAGAGCTCCAAAAATGTAATTGCTTCGTCAACATATTTTAATGACCAATGTGACAAGTAATAAAATCCACCTGCGTAAGACGATACAATATCGCATTTAGTCACAGAATCGTTTTTAACCAAGGCCATTAAGAAATTCACCATAAGAATAAATACCATTTTTTTCTTCATGGCAATCATCTATTTATTGAGCTGACTTGAGCAATCATTATTTACCTACGCTCGCTTTATACTTAATAATGTGATGAAGCACGTTTTATCGAAAAAACAAGACGTGGAAAACGCCACGCGCGCCCTTTTTTCATCTGTCTACAATGTCGCACACTGGCAAGCGTATTACGAAAATTCCCATATCGTTTGAAATGACAGCCAGGAATTGTGGAATGGTTATCCATATGAAGAGACTTGTTATTCGCAATATCGAGAACAATAAAAAATGTACTATATTTTACATGTAAATGATTGTTGTACATTTTGGGAGTATTTCGAGAACTATCGGTAATTTTGAATTATTGAAAATAGATTTCGTTTCGGCAATGCGTATCGCATAAAAAAATTATATGGAATTAAAAAAAAAGTTGCAACAAAAAAGTGTAAAGAACCTAGAGAACCTAAATAAAGGAAAAGAAAAATGTAAAGAAGCCAAATAACAAATAAACCTACAGAAATTAATGAACTAAAATAAAAGCAAAGTTATTTTATCGTGAAGTTGATTTGTCATAATAAATTACACGTATCATGAGAATCACACGCGTATTACGTCAATTTAGCGTTTTTATTTCATTAGAAGTTTTCACAAAGTCAATTGAGGCCATCAACTATTTATCCAACTGAATTGGGAAATCATAATCTACCTATACTCGGATGTAGGCTATCGTGGCAAAGTAGGCTGTCGTGGCTGAATTATTAGACGCCCGCTATTGATAATTTTCAAGGTTATCTGTGATAAGCATATCAAGTTTAGTATTGATTTTAGTTTTGTTCAATATTTTCGGCTCCTCATTAGCACCTATGAGAATACTAACACCGACAGGATTGCAAGAGCAACGAGTATATGGTCTGACCCGCTGCCGGTGCTGTCGATTCAGCAAGATTAGCACGTAACCTGCATGAATTGAGGAACCTGAAGGGTGTGCAATTTCATGATATATACACTTTGTATATTTATATATGTATAATATATTTTTTTTATTAATATTGAAAGCATCTGATATAATATAATCAATATGGAAATAAATATAATATAATCAATATGGAAATTAATTATAAATTTCAGTAGACTGCGTGAGATAGCACTTGCATTATTATCGGCTTACCCTATAATAGCAATCTATTTTGACTAGCTCGCACCACAATATAAGCCATGAGAATAACTAGTACCAAGGTAATGTCAAGCTCGTCTTCTACGTGTGTACTGGAAAAGTAAAGTTTATATTTTAATAATGTAAAATTGCTAACCATACTCACAATATGACATTAACCTACAAAATGGCCAACGCTTCTAACGATACTTCAATGAAATTGAATGACATTTTGTTAGGAATTGCTAGTAATACCTCATTTAATACTAAAATTAACAAAAAAAAAAAAAAAAAAAAAAAAAAAAAAAACACGAAAGATTCACTCTAGGCTCAACTTTATGATCGTTTTGTTAAATGTATTTTCATACGGTAAGGACACGAATCTGCTTTCTTTCAATCAGCTACAAGCATTTCTCAGCGACGCAGGAAGCCTTAAATTAGTCGCAAACACTCGAGGAATCATGGACTTTCTTTCACTCTTCTTTTTCTGT
Source organism: Cylloceria caligata (assembly GCA_963942595.1). NCBI lineage: Eukaryota > Metazoa > Arthropoda > Insecta > Hymenoptera > Ichneumonidae > Cylloceria > Cylloceria caligata. Next base: position 11,822,904 of record OZ012705.1, on the reverse strand, counting down.
TCCAGACGATCTTTTGCTCGAACGATCTACTAATCGAGTGTCCCAGCCTCGAAGCAAATTTCTTTGGCAATGGCGTGACTTCGTTCAGTATTACCGGTCTATTCAGCATTGCTGCTTCGCTTAAAGTGACTTACAAAAGCCATCCAGGCTTAGGTCTCGGTTGCTCATCCGGTGAATACGTGAAACGTACATCACGCTACTGCTGGCCTCTCCTTCCATTTTTACTTTCTCATTACATACGAAGTGACGACGCGATCACCTCAAAACTGAGTAAATTTGAAATTTTTGGGTGCTTACAGCGGCCTACAAGTGCAAATAAAATCATTGCAAAAAACTTTTCGGCGATTTGTTGATCCGCTGACGCTGATACTTGCAAAAGCTTACGAGTATATGATTCGTTAAAAGAAATTTTCAATGTTCTACTTCTTATTGAAAATTACAAGAAAGAGAAGGCGAACACGAGCTACTAGGCGAAAGAGATTCGCCTGAGGGTTGGACGATTGGAAACAGCTTTCATGATGCTATTTTGGTGATTTATGTTGAAATGGTTGAATGCCGTCAATAAAATTTGGACGATAACTTCTCATTCCTCGTTAATTTTACAGCTTCAAGACTAAATAAAGTATGGAATAAAGCAACGACATTGAAGGATTTCTATTCGTCTGATCTCGAAAAAAGTTTCATCGAATGTCTTCACTTACGCTATCACTGTGCTTCGACTCGAAAAAAAGAAGAACCTATGGTGAGATTATTCAAATGGCTTCGAGAGAAAGTCCTCCATTCGGTATACTCTTACGCTGACATATAGCTAAGAATGTGTGTCTGTACTTGACTTACAAATTGCTACGGTGAACACAGCTTACCGTGAGAGCGACGAGTAAGAAACTATCTTCGTTCAAAAATAAATGAATACCGATTGGGCGGAATGCTGGGATGACAATGCTGTCAAATCCCCGCCTGGTGTTGATTTTCAATTCCATCCGATTAAATACCCCTCACTGGGTAAAAGAATTCGCTTAAGAGAAGAATACAATAAATCAATCTTACGGGTAAAACGAGTGCCATTAACGGTCGTATGAACAATATTTAACGGTTATTGTTGATAGGGAAAGCCTTCAATCAGCTGAACCAGAGTGAGCTATGTGTCAATGAGATAATTGTAATTTACATCCCTCCACAATCATTTGCCACTGACGTATCGCTATTGTTTATAAAAAGTATATATTCATCAGTAGAAATTCATTTCATGTGTCTTGACAGCTTTTTTCTTACTTCATGATGCTCTTAGCATATCCAAAATCTGTAATATTTTTAGGCATGTGTTTGTCATCTGAGCCTCGTAAATAGTTTCCTTGTGTGATTCTATTTACTTCTTGTTCGATAAAAGAAAAAAAAAGTTATTACAGTCCGCTTCTATCTCCCTGGTAACCTTTTCTCGAGTCGATGCTAACAACTTTCGTGTACTAATCGTCAGTGACGTATACGAAAAATTATGGTAGTGCAAACGTGATTATTCGTATACGTAACTGACGATTTGTACACGAAAATTCTTTGCATCGCCTCAAGAGTAGGCCCCTCGACATAAAAAATGTCATTAATTTAATCCAAGACTTCATTATTTGTCAGGTGATCTTGTTTGGAATACATTTAGCCCCCTTTCTCGTGTTGTCTAAAAAATATATAGTTGAGGATGCTCTTTCGTCAGGCCTTACTATTTATATCGTTTTTAAAATTGTCCCGAACGTCCTGAATAAAGTGTACGAAATATTTAAACAAGCCTGCAAAGAAGAACATATTGCACATTGCTTCCTCATTATTTTTCATCTTTCACAAAACTTTCTTAAAGAGGGAGCCAAAAAACAATCAACATACTTTCTCATACAAGTGGCTTTGGGAAACGTGTAAAATAAAGAGTTAGTAATAATTCTACGTTGAAAGCTTTTTCCTTCTTCTTCTTCTACTTCTTATACCTCTTCGAATACACTTTTAACGCACTGGCTAACGCTGAAATGCTTACAGTATCGATTTAGTTTCAATTAAGGAGACACGAACCAAACTTCTTTCTATGTGTGTTTTTCTGTTGGGGGTTAGTGGGGTCGTCGAAATCAGTGAACAGTGTATAGATATCTGTCGGCATTTTCGTCAGAACACAAAGTTCTAAATGACCCAAAACTTCCAATGAATCAAGGATGTCATGAAAATTCTCAGCAAGTATCATCCAATATTTACACAAGCGTCTTTTGAAAAGTATTTTTCTTTCTTCACTTCCTAATACTGATACCTATGGTTTTCAGCTTAAATTGAAGGCTCGAATAAGCTGAGTGCTAGCAATTAAGTTTAGTAATTAAGGTTCAATCAACTTTTATACAAAAATCAATTGAGGTATCTCTTTTAGAATTAGTTAGCAGCATTGATTTATTTGAGATAAAATGATAATAATATTACAAAGAAGAGTTCGATATGTTTAGAGTAAAACAAGGTGATTATTAATAATAAGTTAATTATGTTAATAAACACAATTATTTAAGATGACCGATGCAGAGAAAATTTTGAAAATACCAGATTCCTTCACAAACTTCCCCATTTGGGTAACAATCTAACAATCGGCGTTTCGCCGATTTTCCTCTTGATACAATACTATTAGAAAAAACAAAGCATGTCATTCGTCAAGCGGCGGCGCGCAAGATGCCGTCAAATAAATATCTCTTTGAAAAGGTGTTTTCAAATATATTATTCATTTGAATAAAATAAATCGTTTCTTTAGTAAGTACTATCAAATAAATGTTTACTCGAAGACAATGAAATATCCTCATCGTGGTTCAAATGCATCACATCATTGTAATCAAATAATTAATCAAATAAATAAATCTTTTCTCTCGATGTAAGAGACCCCAACCAAATCCAACATAAATAGATGTCAACATATGTACGGAAGCCGCGTTAGGTTTTACTGAGTTAATAAATCGAATGGTTTCAATATTTATGAAGAATGAAAAATACATTTGACTGGTTTAGCTCCCGTGACAGAAAATTATTTTTTCTAATTTTAAACACCACAAATAATGTAGACAATGATTATAAAGTCAGGACAATTAGAAACAAGAAAGCACAAAACAAATAAACACGCGGTTTTTTTTTTTGGTTTACCTACCCCGCTCTCTTTTCCCTTGAGTTTACTAGTTGACTTTCTTAGAATGAAAAACAAAGTACGGTACATTTGGTTAAATCTTACTCTGGACTACGTTACTTTACCTACGGCTGTTTACAGAGGTTTTTCTATGCAGAGAGAGAGAGAGCCCAACGGAACTGATCTTGTTCTGGTCTGGCCACACAGTCCACCGCAGCTCGCCCTGTTGCCACAGCACACAGTGGTGTCGAGTAACCGACATGCCAGCCCTTCACGAGATCAAAGCTCGTTACGGATATATAGTGTAGTTACGCAGCATTATAGTTACACTACAGTATACACTATACGACAGTGAAGTTTGTATATCCACGTTTGTATATAACTTGAAAGCAGCACTGAATATTGTATACGTTGTTCCCTTGTATGGAATAGATAGCGCTGTAGTACATGAAAGAGACGGGAAAGTTGAGTGGATTGTATTTTTTAATATTTATACTTTGCATTCTTAACTGTACTCTTGACTTTTCTGCAGTACAAACGAAGAAAAAGAGATTATTTACGATTACCGGTTATCGATATTATATGTAGAGCTACCAAAATGTTGATCAATCCAACCAATTTATTAGTTGGCACAGATGATAGTTGGTAACTCAATTCGAAATTTTATATCTCAGTTTGTTATCGTTGAATCGCGTATAATTTGTGTACGCGAATGCCAAC